>JAVLUX010000043.1:10787500-11387500 GCA_032164185.1 Moxostoma hubbsi | reverse complement strand
CCTATATTTGCTTTTTGGGGCTTTTTGAAGTTCTGGCCACCACTCACTTGCATTAAATGAACCAACGGAGCTGAGATATTCTTCTAAAAATCTTTGTTTGTGTTCAACACTCATTCAAGTCATTAACATCTGAGGTGCCTGAGGGTGTGTTAATTATGAGATAATTTTCATTTCTGAGTAAACTATTCCATTAATAGCATAAAAAACAAGAAAGCAAACAACAGACATATCTAATTGGTTACAATGCTCAACCACAAAAACATGTTTTCACAATTAGTTAATTCTGGCAATTAACTTCTTAATTCAGTTAATTAGTTTTGCAGTCATATTGTATTTAACTTGATTTTAAAGTCTGATCCTATGTATAAGTGCTTGTGGACACTGAAAAGATTTCCGTCTTGTTCATCTTTTGGTCATAAGGAGGGATTAAAGTTACAGGAAGTGTGTGGTCCATGTTCCTCCAATGACTCATAAAGCACACAGGAGGGGAAGTGGTGCTGACGGAGCTGACTTCCCGTCCAACCAGTTTTGTTTAAGTCACCGATCTACCACCCCAAGCCTTTTAGGGGCAAAATGACCACGTTCGACCAGGGTGTGCAAATATGTATTGTTTTGGGAAGTTATTTTTCCCCAGGAATATGTCTGAATATTTGGGAATGTACAATCTTATGACATCTGCAGCACGTAACAGCGATTTAAGTAACACTCTCCATCGCACACAGCTTGTGATAAAAACAGAGGTGTTTAAATTGCAGCTCTGGAAATGACTGTAGTTACACTCTGGAGTTTGTCACTAGCATGATGGATGGTTTTTAAAAAGATTGTAAAACAGAGTGAAAGTATTTGAGCTTGTGTGTGTGTGTGTGCGTGCGTGCCTGCCTGCCAGCTGTGTTTAAGAGGACTTTAAGACCTCAATTTGGGATAGTATCTTGTCGTCTCTAACCCTAATTACAGTGAAAGCATAAACTCATTAAAATTGCATTGCAGCAGACAGGCAGTCAGGTGATCCTTTAACCTCACTGAAGAAAGCACTCAGTACCAACAGCTGAGAGGTATTGTTACCAGCCCATGGTTACAGATCATTAAGCTAACCTGTGTTTGATGCCTATGCCAGCTGGCTGTTGGCTTTGCTCTTCTCTAACCTCTGGCTAAACTGAAGCCTTCTCATTGTCTCACAGACATAGACCAGCTCATTGTCTGAGGCTCACACAACAGCTGTGTTGTTTTACCTGTCCACTGTTTAAGGGATTAGGGAGCACCTTTACTCACCGGAGCACTCACGTGGAACATTTTTGGAAAAAATGTGTCATAGATAATCCACTGCAAAGAAAATACAGTCACATGCAGTGCTAGAAATTAACATATTAAAGGAATATTTCTGGTTTTATTCAAGTTAAGCTCAATCGACAGCATTTTTGGCATAATCTTGGTTACAACAAAAAAATTATTTCGATTTGTCCCTCCTTTACTTTAAAAAAGCAAAAATCTGGGTTACATTGAGGCACTTACAATGAAAGTGAATGGGGTCAATCTGTCGGCACAAGACATGATTTTATTGTGATAAAATTGTTTACTAACCTTTTCTGTATTAAGTTATATCCAAATTTACAACTTTGTTGACATGATGGCATAATGCTGTAACCCCTGTCATCCTGGTAATTTAGAAGTTTGCTGCAAAAACGATGATTTGGACAAATTTACAGCTCAAATAATACACCAATACCAATAAAATACTGTCTTTAAACCCTCCAAATTTGCCCCATTCACTTCCACTGTAATTGTTTCACTGTAACCTTGATTTGTGCTCTTTTTTTTTTTCTTTTCGTTTTTAAAGGAGGGTTGAGTTAGAATTATTTTTGTGGTAATCAGCACATGCCGTCGATTGAGCTAAACTTCTATTGAGCCCAGAATGCTCCTTAAAAATGGATAGTTTAGACAAAAACTGAAACTCTGTCATTACTCTCATGTTGCTCCAATCCATACCTATATGACTTTCTTTATTCCATGGAACTCAAAAAGAGATGTGGTAGAATATTAGCCTCATTCATTGTACCATTTTCCCATACAATGAAAGTGAATGGTCCTTTTTTGTTCCACATAAGAAATAAGGTCATAACAACATGAGGGTGAGTAAATATGACAGAAATGTGGGTTTTTGGGTGAAGTATTTCTTTAAGGGGCAATATTTGCCTTCTGATATTTAGGGGCAATTTCACCTTCATGAGGACATACATGTATGTCTTTCTAATCATATAAAACAATCAGTCTGCTATCCTTCTATATCAAACACTTCAATTTAAAATAATGAATGTAACAATTTGATTGTTACAACTCAACATCAACTAACTAAGAGTATTACAAAATGTATCAGATGCTAATATAAGGAATTCAATAAAAGGATTTTTTATTTTTTTTTGCCCCACATTTAAACTTTTAGGGAAATGTGTGTCACTTTCGTTAGCCTATTTAGCCCTCCTTTTAATTGAATGTTTAAAAGTAAAAAGACCATTATATTTTAGAACATTATAAGTTAATGAGTGTATACATGCCTCTGTATTTAAAAAAGTGTGTTTGATGTGAAGTGTTTGAACTAAGATTATGTACAGTAAAGAGCACATGCAAAGAGGCATTTTTGCGAACTGATGTAAGAATAATTACTCTGATTCAATTCACTCCACAATGTTATGAATTCTTCCCTGCATTAAGTGATGCATCATTGAGAATTCAACAGTCCATACATTCAGGCAAAGCTGTGTTCACTGAGTCGGGACTGCGACTCTAGAATTTGTCATCTCTGTTGAATGTGTTAGAGTGTGTGTTTGAGTTTATGTATATACTTTGTCATCTGTCCCTTTCCACAATGTCTACCAGACTCCGCAAAGACAGTTTACAAAGAAAATGACAAAAGCTCCATTACAAATGTGTATGACCTGTTAGGCAAAGAACGCACTCAAGAGTTGTTTGCCTTGTGCTCTCACATGCCAAACAACTGGAACATTCCTTACTGCTTCCAAAATCATCACCACATAAACACTTCAGTTTATCTGTAATGCTCAGATTTACTGTTGGCCATCAACGCTGAAAACAAAATGTTTTAACACAGCAGGCAACCGCACCATGCTGTCTAGTCAAGCCCTGTGCTGGTCTTGTGGTAGCTCTTATGAGTGGTTTCTTTATTGGGTAACCATGTATTCAGACTCTGAGCGTGTCCTGCACTCGAGCAGCTGTTGACATCAGGGCACAGATTTGACCCACTCAGTCCATTTCTGCACCACTCAAAATGCAGGTCTGTCTTGGGATTCGTGCGCTGACCTAGTTGCATGAAAGCAGAAGTGATTTATCCTAGTTTTTCTCTTTCGTCATGCATTTCTTGCTGGTGGCTAGTGCAAGGTCCAGATCGATATCTCCTTCGAACATGAACATACCTGTGCTTTGTAACCTTTGACCTGCTCTAACCATGCATAGGTGACCTAGATTACCTAGATTGACCCCTGTTACTGAGGGACGGAAGCCTCCACTTGCCCAGTGAAACTGTGCATGTAATGATGGTCATTAGAGGTGCATCCACTTTCAACATGTTTCAAAGGAATGTTTTAATATAGTAGATTGACCAAATCAGTCATAGACACACAAACTCCAACAATGAAGATCAGAATCGCTCAATAAGTCTAACTGTATGCATTGCATTTAAATAATGAGTTATGCATGATGGGTCAACTCACCACTCGTCCAGTATGCCTCTCTATGGCTTTCTTCACTTTTCCATATGTGCCTCTTCCGAGCGTCTCCAGCAGTTCGTAGCGGTGCTTCAGGTTGTGCTTGTGATGATGTTTCTTCACGCTGGATCCTCTCCGAACACCGAGAGAGGCCAGCATATCCCCGGACGGAGAGTCCACCGGTAGCGGCTCACCTTGATCGTCTCCGAAATTCCCTAACTGGGACGATTCCGCGTGCGTGGAAACCGTTTCCATAGTTTCTTAGTACAGCGTGGCTCGAAATGCCGAAATAAATCTTCAGGTCTGTGCCGAGCTACAATAGACAGTCACAAATATCCTGAACTCACTGTCCGGTCGTTATTTAAGAGGAATAATGGGTCTGTATTTTGAGGGTAATTCCTATCATTCCTCGTCTAAGGGGCCGTTTAGCCGAACGCGTCTTTGCGTCTTTGACCGCTATGCCGCGTCTCGCTGTTTCTTCAGCGTCTCGCGTAGGAGCGCCGCGTTCTTTAGACGCCGTGTCAAGTTATAAAGAACTCCAGCTGTTAAAAACGCGCATCGAGACATCTGCGCTCCGTTCTATTCTATGGAGAGCGACGCATCATTCATCATGCGCGTGTTCGGGATGCGCTCTTCTAGCTTCTGGCAGCTCAGACGCGCGAGTCGACTCCATGCTTTACATGTCCGTCCCACTACCGGTGTGATGTTGTTCCCCTCCTCTTCCCTTTTCTCCAGAGTAAAGAATACAGGCATAAAGAATGCAGACTGGATGAAGCGCCCCCCTCTCTCTCGCTCTCTCTCGCTCTCGCTCTCGCTCTCGCTCTCTCTCTCACTCTCTCATTGCATTTTTGTTTGGTATGGTCAGTGCTTTCCCTTGCATCTTTCTCTCTCAATTATGTTTCGATTTAGTGTTCTTTTTTGGCATGACAAATAACTGCACAATTGCATGACCTACGCATGCATATACAGTATTTCTCCAAAGGCACAGGTGAAATATGTAACATGCAGTGAAACAAAAATAATCAATATAGATTAAATAAAGTTAGAAAAATACGACTTGGCTAAAAAGGATCAATATAACGCAATATTAATAATGCTTTCACTCAAAGCACTTTTTGGCATGATAAATTTACACAGGTGTGTGTGTGTGTGAGTGATAACTTATCCAAACTCTTCTGCAGAGCTACTAAGTTCTGCTCTCTAAGAAAGCATCATGCTCATATTGATTCAATTTAATCCAATGGGCAGGCTGTTATGAGTTTTCCAATTAAAGGTATTGTTCACCCAAAAATATAAATTCTCTCATCGTTTTCTCACCCTCATGCCATCCCAGATGTGTATAATTTCTTTCTTCTGCAGAATACAAACAAAGTTTTTTAGAGAAGTGTCTATGCTCTGTAGGTCCATACAATGCACGTGTGTGCAGGTGGCCAGAAATTTCAATCTTAAAAAAGCACATCAAGGCAACTGTAACAGATAAAGGTGGGCAAGGAGGAGGTGGGAACCAGATGAACAGTCAACAAAAAGTTTAATGAGAAACTCAACATATAACAAACATAAACAAACACATGCAGATGCAACAAGGCAAAGTGTCTCTCTCTCTCTCTCTCTCTCTCTCTCTCTCTCTCTCTCTCCTGAACTGGTGTCTCTGGCCCCCCTTTTATCTCGCTCTCCCACTGATCATCTAATTCAGCATCGGTTGTGCACTCTCATGACCGGCCACACCCTCCTCCTCGTCACAGCAACATTAAATTAATGCATACGACTCCTGTAGATAAATCAATACCTTCAGAAGCGATATGAGAGGTGTGGGTGAGAAATAGATCAATTTTTAAGTCCTTTTTTCTATAAATGTCCACTTTCACTTTAATTGACATGTTCTTCTTTTGCTGATTCACATTCTTTGTGCATATCGCCACCTACTGGGCAAAGTAAGGAAAGTAAGTTATCTGTTTTCATAACAAATACTTTTATACTACCTGTATATGCTTTTTGGAGCTTCAAAATTCTGGCAACCATTCACTTTCATTGAATGGATCAACAGAGCTGAGACATTTTTTCTAAAAATATTTGTGTGTGTTCAGCAGAAGTCATGCACATACACGGCACTGTAAAACATTTCAAGTTGGTTAATCTTAGAATTGAAAGTTCACCTTCTGCCTTAAAACTTGAAGATAACCTTTGTTTCAATACACACTTTCAAGTTAAGGTATCTTAAACTATTCATATCAATTGCCATTTTGAGTTAAGAGCACTAATGTTTTTAATTTGTTTCTTAAATGTATTTCTCATCTTGACTAAAAAACATCCTTATTTGCACTGAATGAACTTAGAACTTATCTGCTAAAAATATTAAATGTAGTTTACAAGAACAATGTTCTAATAAATTCTGGTTGTTAAAAACATCCATCTCATCAAAATAAAATCCAGGTTTCTTCCATTTTTACAGAATTGGTGCAGTCACATTCACAGAACACGGTCAATGTGCTGAACTTTTCACCATGCAAGAAAGTGGCAACGTTATTACATTTTATAAACACAAATTTTTAAATACTAACTCACCTCCTTGAGGCCTCAAAAAGTTGGCAACTTCTCTATATTTCCCACTCAGTATCACCCCTCCTTATCCTCCTCTTCCCCTTTTTCAACTTATAACTTACAGACATGAGTTAAATGAACATTGAAACCCTAGACAAAACTCACAAGTAGTCAAGGCAATGAACATTAAGTTCAGTTTTGTGAAAACTTATAAACTTCAGTTCAATATCCAAAACGTGTCATGACAATTGGAGTTGAAGATAGAAATAAATTAACATAACTTAATGGGGCTATCATGTTTTATAGTGTGGGATGGCACGAGGGTGAGTAAATCATGAGAGAATTTTCATTTTTGCTGAACTATTCCTTTAAAATACACGTCTGGTTTATATTCCCTAAAACCCACAAGCCATGGCATCATATCCTCCCTCATACCCACGTCTGGTTCCTTTTCCTCTGCAGTCTACTGTTTGTTATTGTTGTGTTGTGGTCCTTAACACTGGTCATGCTCTCAGGACAACAAGCAAACATTGCACAAACATTCGACTGTTGCAATATATGACTAAGCAGCGCCTTCTAGCTGTAGCACTACATTTGCGTAGCTCCATGAAAAGGCATGCTGGGATCATTGGGATGTACTGCCATCATATGGAGGACTTAAAGTGGCACAGAAATAGCCTATGTTCAGAATATCATACTACCCTACTACTCATACTATTTCTGCAGTGCACAGTATATATACTGTTTATAGTAGTCTATGCACATTTTCTGTATGAATAGAATATCTGGATTACCTATTTGCCAAAAATGTACAGTATAGTATGAAACAATGCTTTGTGCTGATTAATAAAATGTAATGTGCCCAACTTGAGCTTTTATATCCAGCAGATTTCCACTGTTTTGATGGCACTGCTTTTTTTGATTGGAGAGATTTTTTACACAAAATTGGGTTAAAAATGCAAAATAACCCTCCTGTATAACTGGAAAGTTCTTGTAGAATTAAACATGCAATATGATGAGGTCATGTAACACCAATATTGCATACTACGTTTTAAAACCTTCCTAGTTGCATATTGTGTATCGTTTCAACAGTTTTTAGTCATATTGGAGACAGAATACAGTATACACTGCTCAGTATGATGTATATACAGTAGTATTATATTCTATACATGGCAATATATTTACAGAAATCTGCCTGAATCCTCTGATTTGTCTCTAGAGGGGGCCATGGGACAAAGAAAATCCTTTTTTATGATATACGACATTTCTGCTCAGTGTCATTATGATAAAAAAAAATACTGATAAGTGCTAATCAAAGAAAAAATATCGTGGCTAAAAAGAGCTTTGAGATCCAGATGTGGCTTCGTACATGTTTAAATACTTCTTAGGAAATTGCATACATTGTGTTTACTCTGCCACAGCAGTAGATCGCTGTCCTATAAAATACTGGGCTGTTTTATGACGGGCAGCTCCTTAGATCCGAAGAGATGGCTGATGCCTCGGCATATGTCAACCACCACAGTCAATCTGAGAGCTGAGCATGCTGGGACTCACAAGCAGTTTAAATCAGAGAGCCAGTGGCAACATTGCTAGCATGCAAGATTTGCTTTGACTGTACATAGATGCATGAATGGATAGAATAGGAATATATATTAAAACAATTGCTTGCCCCCCATTGACATACACGTTGTGATTGTACAAAAAAGTTCACCATTGAAGAACTTGACATGATCAAGTTCTTCAATGGTTAGCACATTAATGTTAACAGCAAGAGCAATGTTTCATCAATTTAGATTCCATTAATCTGCATGTTAATGCCGAAAAAAAATGTCCTGATTTGATCTTTAGAAGTCTTTGAGTTCATTAGCTCATGCAACAACAGTCATAATTGTGTTTCATATTTCTTGCGGCGTACAGGAAGAAGACAGTCATTGTTGCTAAATGTACTGTAATTTACTCTCTTGCCCATGGCGTGATACGCACATTAGCTATTGCCAATGTTGTTCTTGATTTTCCCTTGAAGTTTCATTTCTGCCAGTTAAGATTGGTTTCAGCTAGAGTTCAGTGTAGTTTAAATTGATTTGTGTGAGTAAAGGGAGGTTTACCTGTAAATTGCACCTTGTTTTTATTTTTGATTTATTTATTTATTTTTGTCCATGTCCATGTTCGGAGCAATTTATTTTGGGGTTTCTGTTGTCATAAGACGTATTCTGGTGATGTTAAACACCCTGGAGATGCATCACTTTGTTTATTTGACATGATGCCATCCAATCACCCCCAGTCACTTTTTGCATCCTCCCTTATCTGTAAAACTGAAGATTATTATTGTTATTATTATTAATATTATTCTGGTTTGACATACTTCATATCAGGAGCTTTAAACAAAACTTATTGAAGGGCTCATACCTATTATTTAATTTATTTGCATTTTTTATTATAGTCATCAGGCTTTAGTTTACATCACAGCCAACCATGATTTGATACTTGTTATGCCGAGTTTACACTACACGATTTTAGGCCCGATTTTCACTCGCCAACAATTTTGTGGAGATTGCCGACAAAAGCCTGAAAACATAGGCATATTGAAGATATCTAGAATGTCAAATATCTGGACCCGTCTTCGATTCCAAATCACGCAATGTGAAATGTGTTTTGTCTGAATACAACAGTAGCGTTGTCAAAATGATAGAGCAAGAAACCAGGCACAGGAAATTTCAGTGGGAGGAGTCCTGATGTACCTGCAACAGAACATCAACTAGCATGGCTGCGGTATCAAGAAAGTCTCATTGGACGGAAGAAATGGAGGAAAAATTAGTGGAACATTGGCAAGAGCACCAGTGCATATCTGCTGTTTGATGGTGGAGAAAGAGAAGAGTTTGAAGAAAAGAGAAATTGCCAATTCTCTTGGACAGTCAGGTAAGCAAATGGGTAGATTTTTCAGTAGGAGGTACCTTTTCATATCGTAACCAATAAAATATATGATTAAAAACATACACTTCATATTCTGAAATGCATAATATATGATCATGCATTTGTTTTCCTATCTCGCATCACTTCTCACGTGTGTTCTGTTGTGAAACGTAGTTTGGAGTCCAGGCAGAGTCGTCAGGGATTTGTCAATAGTGAAATGTGTTCATTCCTGTTGCGATTCCTCGTGTAATTTGAAAACTCTACGACTTCCATGACAAGACAGACAGCTGTGTAATATGAATGGTACCACGATCCGACGTCTTTTAAAGTCATGTAGTGTGTAAGAGGCATTATTCAGTTGCAGATGGTAATAGGAGGAGAGGACATTCTAAAGAGCATTCAAGAGAGCATTTTATATGCCACTGAGTGCAAGATGAGTCATCAATATCTTTTTGCCTATATTGCCAGAAAGGAAAGACTGTAAATGTTAAGTGCATATATCTGCAGTAATTTCATTTGGTCAGGTTTTAGGTGTAAACTATCATACAGATGACCTCAAAGCTACAGAAAAAACTATAAAGTTCAGCCAAAATGTCTAATTTTGATTTTAAAGCATCTTTAAAATGTTTTACATAGTGACTTGTGAGTAGTGAATAACACATTTTTCTTTTTCTTTTTCCCCCTTAATAAATGACAGCACACCTGATTCTGTGACACATGTTTAGTCAAATGGTAAAGTTCAGATAGTATCACTGGCCCCCGGCTAAGAGTGAACTCTATCTTAACTGGAGGTCTTTCTGTCCTATTGTCTGAAAAGTAACTTGCCATTGCATTCAGAGGTCATGCACAGAAACATCCAATACTCCCATCCAGAATAGTCAAGGCTAGATTACATTACTGAATAAGACAAAAGCATGTGTAGTTTTAGCCCTGCCCAAATTTGTCTTGAGTGAATTGTTTGCTCAGCACAATCAGTACATAGGTGGTACATGGTGTTTTAATGATGTCAAATGAACTGTTCAATGAAAATAACTAGATAAAGATATTTAAAAAGATAATAAAATCAGGAATCAGCCTCCAGGGCATACTTGACATTTAAAACAACACAAAAATCAGTTTATTCAAGCAAAAGTCATAAACCTCATGCCAAAACAAATAGCAGCTGAATATGACCGTGTATTCAACTTTTTATGTATTTTAAAATGATATAATTTCCAGATGTTTAATGTTCAGGTAATGTTGTGTAGTGTAGTAAATGTACAGTACTTTCCCCGATATGATTATTTTTTAATTCTAATGAAAACTGTAAACATTGCTTCTCTGCTGAAGAATCCTCATTTTTATTATAATTTTACTTTTTTTCAGTTCATTCAACGGAATTAAGTTTTGCTTTGCAACTGAAATAGATAATAAAAATATAAATAAGAGGCATTTAAATTATTTAAGGAATACAAATAGAAAGCACTTTGTACATTAATATAATTTACATAATTGAACATAAAATTTTGAAGGATGAATTGACTTGAAGGTCATTTCCTGTTGGAGGTGAAACCAAATGTTCTCCAGTCCTGGTGTATACTACAGTATGTTCATTTTGATAATTACAGTAATGACTTGGTTTGTGCATGAGAATTAGTGCATGAAACGATGCAAAAAAGGGTTTCCTATTGAATATGGCTTTCAAGTTAATTTACTGGGATCTGATGAAGTCTGATGAATTGATGGCATGCAATCAAACATGCTTTGAAAAGTGGGAATCATCAGTGCATGTGTCCATTGTGCTGTCCATCAGTGCAGGTAAAAGGCCCAGGTTTATCCCTAACAGTCATGCTCAGGTACGATTCTGCACTTAAGGATCTTTAGATAGTTTTGGACTTTGTTGGAATCTCGGCGAAAGCAATAGAGGAGCTCGTAGTCGCTCATGGCCTCTCCACTGTCAGATACAGGAAGCATGACTTCAGGTGAAGACAGACCTGTCACAGAGTTGCCGAGCATGCCTAGTACCCTCATCTGACAGAGGGTGAGAGAGAAAGAATGAATGAATCACAGTGTTTATGGCACCTTCCACGAACAGGGTATGAATAGATCCTGAAAATCTATATTGTCTGAGTGTTAAAGGGACAGTTTGCTAATGAATGAAAATTCTGTCATCACATCAAATAAAAGCAGATGTTAGGCAGTATGTTAGTCTCAGTCACTATTCACTTGCAATGCGTCTGGTTTCCATACAAGGAAAATCAATGGTGACTGAGACTAGCATTCTTTCAAACACCTCCTTTTGAGTTTCATGGAAGAAAAGGTCCTACCATTTTCTGCAGAGGGACAATTTGCAGTCCCCACAATGGAGGTGATGTCAGGCTTCACTATTCTTCTGGGAAAATTTGTATACTGCACATATATACTGTATGCCTAAACACTGTATGTATACACCCGTTAGTTTTACCTTTTCAGCTACTTTCTCAACCCCTTTCCTCAGCTCAAGAGCCATGTCACCCATCTCCAGGGCTTTGTTACTGCTGAAGCTGTTGAAATCTTGCTGGTGAGCCATGCTTTTGTGCAGGTGGAACAGAGGGTCCCTCCAGGCCATTAGCAATTTAAGAATCACTTCCGTCAACTCTTCATGCTGAGATAAAAAGGAGAGTAGTAGCAGACCATATAGTAAGCAGCTATGCATGAATTGGAGCTATAAAAGGACAGTTTACACATGTTCAATTTGTACAGATATTAATTTCTTGGAAACTGTAAAATCAATTAATCAGGTTTTAGAGTGTGAGGAGTCGGTTGCTTGGTTACTTAATTTAGCGGATATGATTTGAAGTATGCTAACTGATGGGACAGTCCCACTGGAGCAGGCTGCAGTTAAGTGCCTGGCTCAAGGGCACAGAGGTAAAGGCAGCATTTGAATCCGAGAACACTGCTCAGTAAGATGCTTGATGCGTGATAAATGCACTTCAGAGCTCAGAGACAGAGCAAACAGTCTAAGCAAAGTCTTAGCACGATGCAGAATCACATTCCAGACAAATATGCATAGAGACAGAAAACGAGGGTCAGAGAAAGAGACATGGCATAGGCAAAGACACTGCAAAATGAAATTAAACTGTGCTTTTTTTTTCCAGATGTATGTAAGTAGTACAATATGTTAGACTCACTGCTAGTTTCTGTGCATTCTCTTTGCCAGTTGGAGTAAGTATGTTAGAGGTGTGACATTTGCGATAGATCTTTCCAATGTGGTTTTTGCTGGGCAGGAAATATTGTTCCTTAAGAAAATAAAGAAGAAGATGAGAAAAGCAAAAGATACTCTAAATAAGACTTTGAATTTAAAAGAACAAGCTGATGTCACGCTTCAGCGGCAGATAAATTAACTTTGTTTTAAAGTCATTATCCATCACAATTTCTTTCTTAATTTTGTTTTATTTCTTTAATAAGATAAAATGTTATGCTTATTATTAGTATTTGTTAGTTTTAGTTTAGTATATCTATCTATCTATCTATCTATCTATCTATCTATCTATCTATCTATCTATCTATCTAGCTATCTATCTAGCTATCTATCTAGCTATCTATCTAGCTATCTATCTAGCTATCTATCTATCTAGCTATCTATCTCAAAGATTTAGATATAATGCAGTGTTTAAAAAGCTATAGGTTACACAGTATCCACCTACAAATCAAACCTGTCCCTCATTATATCAATAACATCACTGTCAATGGTTATATTGCAATCTCTTTACAATGACAATTGCGCTAGAAAAACAACTTTAGTATATGCAGCTGACGGAGAGAAAAAGGGACAGATGTGACTTACGAACTCTGAGTGCAGATCATTGGATAGGCTGTGCATTCTGGCTGAGTGCTGAATGACCCTGTCGAAGAGATCTGCCAGTGACGGGACGTGGCATCCTGATGGCCCATGTGCACAGATGGGTGCAGAGCCGACATGGCCGTGAGGATCCAGGCACAGCAGTGCCACAAGCAGCACAGCCACTGCCGGCAGAGACAAACCCAAGAAAGAAAGAAAGAAAAAGAGAGAGAGAGAGGGGGAGGGAGGAAGAGAGAGAATAGATGAGCAAAGTAAAATAAAGAAGAAGGTTAGATAAATGCATACGTTCCTTGGAAATACTCAGGCATGGAAAAACATGAGTGTACATCCACAGATTGAGACAGAGAAGAGTTTAACTGCAGGCAACTACATGGACTTGAAAAGCTAGCCAGTCTCTTTGAATCAGATGCTCTGTCAGTTTTTAGAAATACCTTGTTTCAGGCTCCTGGACATGCTGAGAGGAGAGGATAGGTTATGGAAAAGCAGGGGGTCGGGCTGCTATTTAAAGTGTCCAGATGGGGTCGATAGGTGCTGCTGTTTGAATCTGCCCATTAAAGAGAAAGATGGAACGGAAGGGGCGGGTATGAAAGTATGCGTGCGTAATGCCATGATTGTCATAGTTCATTGTGCCCATTCCTTCAATCGGATAATGACTAATGCCTCCACTCCCTGCAGGCTGCCCGTTAAGATTTTGTGTTGTTTCGATAGTTTACCTTTAACCCTTTAACTGTTCTGTCATGTTCCCCATCAGAGGCTGCATTATGAATAAACGTGTTTATTGATGCACTAGAATAAAAAAAGACACATTGAAAGACACATAATACTCTAATAGATATTGTTATGAATCTTAATGTGTGTGTTACTATTTAATTTATTCTTTTTGTCCAGGATTTTACGATTAAAGGGATAGTTTACCCCAAAATGATATGCTGTGTTATCTTTTACTCACTTTCCTGTCTTTCGAAACTCATATGACATTCTTGCTACTAAAATGTCCAAGCTGCTTGAATGGTAGAATTGTTAGTGAATAATGAATTACATTTCTGTTTATTCCTCACACAAAGGTATCAAATGACTTCAACAGACTTGTTAGTGCATGAATCAATCATATGGAATACTTTTATGGTACTTTTTTTTTTTTTTTTACTCTTTGGAGCTTGACAGCCACTGGTCCCTAATCCACTTTCATTGTAAGACATTGTGAGAGTGCAGCATGAATTCCTCCCTTTGTGATCCATATGAAAAAAGAAACCCAAAGGGGTTTGGATCGACATGATGTTGCATAAATGATGAAATAATTTTTATTTTATGGGTAAATGTCTCTTTAAATTAGGTGCTCATGGGTAAGAACCTGTGTGTTAGTGTTTGAATTCTGCTTGTCTTATTGCATGTGCTGAGCTGTAGAGGTCTCGCTAACAGACATTTGACCTCAGACATTTGTTTTATTGTACACGTGTATTTATTTGAGAGTGTGGTTGGACATTCAGTGCCACTGTGACGAGAACTGTACGCCACCCTACCCTCAGGGCACAATATGTACGGCTAGTTGACAGGTCGACGTTAGACTCGATGCAACTGTGACGTCAGCCAGGAGGATTTGGGTCAAACAGAGACTGACTTACAAACTGTCAAAATAAGTGTTCCTCTAAATGTTCAAAGATGAAAATAGCATGCTGACAAAATGTTCCCATATGATAAGGTGCAAGGAACAAGCTGACAGAAGTAATAGAGATGAGGTGACTGAATAAATCACTCAAGATGACTGTGTTCCAAACTGGTCAAAAAATATTTTTGTTCCTGTACTTAAAGTGCAGTTTGTTTCTGTACATTCTTAGTGTTTGATGTGATAACAGGAACAAAACCAACAAGTTAAGTTTGATGGGGTTTACAATTGAAGAAATGAGCATAACTTAGTTTGTCTGTAAACTTAAGTACTGTAAAGTAGCTTAATGAAAATCTCAGCGTACATAATCTAAAAGACAAGATATGATGATTCAAACTTCTCCACAATACAAGACATAATAAGTGCACAAGCATTTTTTTCAAAAAAATTCACACCATAATTTCAATGCATAAGTCTTGCATCAATAATGCTTGCCAACCTGACCTCATAGAATGAACGTTACTATAATAAAAGTTTTGCGAACTAACATTTGCATGCTGCACTTTATGCTTTGCCGCAGTTTTCTGGTGAAATTAACTCAAGACTTTTATAAACACTTATATTTTGATGTTATTATATCGAAACACAATTACTTTGACACATCATTTATAATTTGAAAAACAATACATTTTAAAGCTTGTATTACAGACCCACTTACACACTTTTTCCATTTTATTAGTATGCGAGATAATGATCAAGTGTTGGGCTTTAGACTTGGAAGTCCGAGGATTGCGAAGTGACACGAAATGTCATGACTGATTCATTATGTCCCATTAGTATTTATTGTACATGTTGTTAATGGGTTTAATGCAGAACTGAGTACTTATGAGAATAGATGCCAGATTTCAAATCCCATACTTTTGAGGGATCTTACAACAGCTGTTAATGTGAATAGCTCTCTCCAGGTGTTGTAGACCTCATTGGTTTGACCAAGGTAGTCCTGCTGATTAGCTAGTTAAGTAGCTGGACTGCAGAAACTTCTGTTTTTGAAATCTATTAGGGGTCAAAGATCAACTACGTAAATATTTCAGACTGTGCGCAAGAAATCAATTTGGCCTGCTAGATGATCTGTGGAGATGGTCTCATTCTGTGCTTGGCAGACTTGATTAACTGCTCCACGTGAGAGTTGAACAGAAGTAATGACTCAGTCACTGTTCACACACAGGAAAACGTGGGGGAACAATTGGACCCAAACACCCAGCGGGGCTCTGCAATGGAACTCATGTAATGCAACATTGTTTAAAAAAAACATCTACATTTTTCACATATTGTCTGCATGCTTTCCAGCTTTATTTGCTCCCCTGTGTTTCCGATATTTCTCTTGATTTCATATAGCTAATTCATTGAATCAGTTGTGTTTCTGTACTTTCACAGCTCTGACGTTTGTCAGGGTTTTGTGTTATGACTACCTCTTCTAGCTTGGTGTGAGATCTCATTTTTAGTGTACTGCATCATGCGTGAATCCCTAAACATTTGCACAATTTCTGTAGAACCAAAAACCACATTGCATGACATTTTAAGTATTAATTTAAATTGATAACACAGCTTAAAATACACACATAATACATTTACAGTTTAAATCCATGTTTTACTTTTTCTTGGAGACAGCTTTTTGTTTATATTGAAACCATAGCCAAGATGATACAGCACCATTGACAGCAATTTAATTTTAATTTATTTATTTTCTTCATTCAAAAGCACAGAAAGGGAACGTGCACACATTAAAATCAATAAATCTAATGGCTTGGTCTCCTCTATAGGTGAATGAGTCTTTTCAAAATCAACTTCTATAGACAGTCAATCATAATTTGTACACTTCTGGAGTATGCCCAGATGTTCAGAGGGACAGAAAATCGCAAATAATTATCAAGAAACCCATTACTAATGACCAAAGGATGGTGATCTATATCAATTGCTTCTTCTAGATGGCTTTGCCAATAAGTCATCAATCAAACTTTCAAACATCACAACAAAAGTTTAAAGATCAACTTCTGCACTTAATAAAATCACAAAAAGAAAAATTTCCTGTAAAAAATATATATTCTGAATCATTTCCTTTTCTGTTTGAGTAGGTACACTGCAGAATGGTATTTCCATCCATAACCCCACATTAAGATGCCCAAATGCACTCTCAAGTATTCTGCTATAGTCACTAAATGTACTTTATATAAATTGCATATATTTTTCCAAAACCTCTTAACATTGGAGCAATCTAAAATCAAGTACTTTCAAAATGTCAGTGGTGCAAATAAGTGAGAACGATTTCTTAGAAATGTCTAGGCAATTACACAGTGTTGTTTTCTGACCTCTTATGGACTACCCTCAAACACAAGTGCTAAACGCTTTGGCCTGGCTCATATCCGGGTTGCATGACTTGTGCTTAAATACATCGTCTTGAATGATGTTTCTACTTGTTTTAAGAAGAGGGATATCCTCCCCTAAACTTTCTCTTCCATTCCTCTAAATGATTGATGTTAAATAAACATGAATGTATGCAATGTGTAAGTATGAATGATAGCATGACTTCCGGTAATTGCAACTGTGTCCTTTTGAAGACTATTACAAATGTAATTAATATAAACTGTGCCGATGTGGGCTTGGGAATAATGTTGCTAATATCTGAAAAATTAAAGTAATAGTGTGTTAAACCTATAGCTTAATGCAAACAACTTTTTTTTCATACTCTGAACGTTAAACTTTCAATCCCAGCTAGTGTCCTTCCTCGTCCACAATCTCCAAGGACAAGACAAGGAGTTCCAGCATCTCTGCAAGAAGGGCAACATCGTTGGCAAAGTCCAAATCAGTAAATGTTTTACATCACTGACAAGAAACATCTAGCAATCAGATGTACGACTTCAAAACAAAATTTGCCTCTATTGAGTGTACATTCTAACAGTCCTGCTTTACACAGCAGAAACATGGTCCTTAACTACAACACTTGAAACTCAACAAAGGATATTGAAGATATCTTTTCTCAAGCGTACAACAAACGATGAGATTTTTAGATGCACAGGAGAAGGGACAGTTTTAGTCAAGATCCATAGCAGACGACTACAATATTTTTGACATGTCGGTCAATCTGCATCCAAAGAGGACCATGCATGAGCACTATGCACCATCATAAATGGTTACCCAAAGACCTGGAAACGTCCTGTGGGCAGACCGATAACAACGTAGACAAGAGTTATCGAATCTGATCTTGCCCCACTCAATTTAGGTCTCTTCAACACCTGAAAGCGAGCTAAGGACACAGAGAGTTGGCAGCGTATAGTGGAAAAGGCAACGCTCCTTTAGTGGGCATACCAATGATGATTATGAGAATGTTAAAAATGTAATTCTGATGAAAATTTTTATTTTCAAATCTAGTGAGAATCACACTGGCACCAACTGAAATGAACTGGGCCTTACACAAGAGGTGATTTTTGATCACATGTAACTTAAGGTGTGTGTATGAGTATTAAAATCAGATGGCTCCTCCCTCCATCTTCGGGTACCAGCTAAAGAATTTCAGTTTAACACTAAAAGAATGATCCATATGGACCATTCAGTAAATTAGAAATATTAAAATTTGAGGGAGTTGTTTATCTGATTAATCTGAATGATTTGTGAGATTTGGCCCAACCCTTTACAGCCCTTCCACATCATCAGCACAAGGAAGACACATTTGTAATATATATATATATATATATATATATATATATATATATATATATATATATATATATATATTTACAAAAGATAAACAAGAATAACTAATAAAAACTACATGGTACTAATATGTTAAAGAAGGATGTAAATGAATAGGTAAATAAAAGTGCAAAAGATGGAAAGATCCAAGTAGTTGATATGGATGTAGCAATGGCAAAGTATAAATATTATCTTATTGGGAGAAAAATAGCTGTTTCTCTGTTAATTAATGAATGTATTAATAAGGCAAATAACTTATTTCTAATTAAACAAATAACTCCAAGTTTATTTGCTAAACATTTGATACACAGATTGTCAAATCAAAAAACTGATGGTATACACTAAAGGTGACATCTTCCCCTGGTGGTTCAGGGTAACGTTACAGTTGGGAAGGAACTGGTTTCCATTTCACATCCTTGAACACAAAGAGCTGAAGAAGTCTGATCTCCCAGAAGCACTGAGAGGGTTCTTGCAATCTGGAATATGCAGATAAACAGTCCTTATTTTGCCTCAAGTTTCTTTATCTGGAACAGGCAGATGCACGAATCATGAAGGGAAGGTTTGCTGTCTCTCTCTCTTTGTGTGTGTGTGAGTGTGTGTGTGTGTGTGTGTGTGTGTGTGTGTGTGTGTGTGTGTGTGTGTGTGTGTGTGTGTGTGTGTGTGTGTTAAGCGGAGACCCGGAATGTTGGATGGTCTGTTTCTCTGGAGACACAGAACTTTGAAATGTTATTCTGTTATTGCCTTCTGACTTCCGAGTCGAAAACTCAGAATTTTGGAGTGTCACTTTTATTTCCTCCTGGAGTGGAGACTCAGCACAAAAGTGTGGCCATTTGGAGGATAGATTCATATTTTTCCGGTGAGGAAGAGATTCCAGTTCACGCCTTCTTGTTTCAGGATTATGATTGGCTTCTGACATTCACTCTCCCTTCTCTGTGTGGAACTCATTTGCATATTTTAAAGTACACAGTTAGATCAGTGACTTTGAAGTTTTACCTCTACATTTTCACTTTCCAAACCACTTCCAAAATATTCTTGCCATTGTTCTGAATACACAGAGTCTAAATATGATACTGAAAGATGCAATTTACATACAGAGAACATGGAGTGGATCTGTTGGAGTTGGTGTCCAGTTTAGGAGTAAAAGTTTATGTGTAAAGATTTGTCAATGTGGCTAATTTCTTTCATCTTTTGCCACATGGTAAGTTAATGCTGCTTTGAGAGGTCTTTTTTTAATGGAATTTTTTATAATCCTTCTCATCTCTGTTCTTAGGTCAAACCTTAGGATGATGGGTTTGAAATGTTGCTAAGTAACCACTCCTATACTAATGAGAATTCATTTCCAATATGATGGAAGATTAGGACCTTATTTTCTGAGGTGTCTGGCAGTTGTCTGAGCAGCTTATCTGATGGCTGCTTGGCAACTGTTTGTGTTGGTCAACCACAATCCAATCAAAATGGAGTCAATTTTCCTTGCTTTGACAGTCAGAGATGGGCCATGCAATAAACTGAAATTCATGGAAATTATGCCAATTGTTCACTACAAAAACTACCCTTTTGGGGAGGACTTGCTGAGAATCTAATATAATAGAACAGAACAGAACAGAACAGAATAGTATATTTCTACATTTACATTGCATAATTTAAAACCTAACAATTGTCTTTTTTGAATTGTTTTTAAATATTTGTTTTTCTGCTTTAATATTTTGTTTGTGCTAAACTACATGCCACTTAGTTTGATATTTTGTTATCAAATGCAGTGCCATGCATACTAAAATTATATTGCACTTAAGACTTGCTTAAGTGTTAAAACACATTTTGGAGCCACTATAATATGGATTTAAATGTCAAAAATGATACTCATATCCATGGGTGGCAAAACAGTGACACTGAATGACATTGTTCTCAATTGCCTGGGCTCACAGGAATTGGTTAAACATGTGGCCTTGTTTCTCTGACATTTTCATCACCCAGAAAGGTTTTGGGTGGACAGTCCAGTATAGCTTGGTGTACACTTAGTTCAGAGTTATTTGGGAACACTCCCTTTTGGAAGGTTCATGTTGAAGACACTATTAGTAGGCCAGAGAGTTATATTTGCAGTTGGTTCAGCTGAGTTGCACATGGAGCTCGGAAGCTTCATAAGTATACAGTTGAGTTGGAGTGATCTGGAAGGCTAGATATGGTAAAAGCAGACAGGCAGCATGCAAGCAGCTCAGTCGGGTTCAGGTGGACTGGGCTTTGTGTTGATAATGCAGATCTATCCCCCAGGGGCAAGCTGGGCAAGCAGGGGCAAGAACGTGGAAAAGGAAGAACGTGTACTTTATTAGCATACTGTAGTAGTTAGTTAATATGGCATGACATGGGGTGGAAGAGGTCTTCACGTTTGATTGCATGTTCATGCAGTGTTATACATTCCCTAAACTGCCACTTTGCTGAATCACGCTAATGTTGTGGCAGCAATGAGATTGCCCTTTGACCGCTCACACTGGCTCATATGGCTTGAGATGTTATATGATGCATTGATGTAAACAAACATGGACAGCAAAGGTTTAAGAGAGAGTATTCATTATAGTTGGACATTCATAAGATTTGGGTTGGGGTCATTTGGAATGACGTTCATAAGAAATTTTTAGCTCAGGTTTTTGTTTTATTTTATTTATTTATTTTTATTGATGCGCAAATGAGCACATACTGTATGAATCATTTTGGTCTTTCAGCAGTTCTTAATGTACCTTTACTGTCATCAAGACTGTGAACCATTTAGAATTTAGTTGAGAATGCATTTCAATTCCAGTTGAATCTAAATTGAATTAAGGCAGCAAATTATGAATTAAAATTTTTAAATTTGAATTCAATGAAGTAGAATTAAAATGGAATGAAATGCAAATGTCCACCATATTGTTTTCAGATAACATTATAAAAATAAATATTGACACAAATGTGTTTTTTTTTTTTTTTTAGTTTTTTTTTTCATGATTTTATAGCTTAATGGATATTTAAAGAAAGAAGATAACTCTGTTTAAAACTGTTATACAACGTTTAGCTGACAAATATATCTAATATACACTGTATATTCTAAAAAAAAAAAAAAAGCTAAATGTTTGTATATAGACATACTGTATGGTTAAAGGTAAGTCTAAATTAATTATAATAAGCTTTATATGTAAACAATAGAAGTCAATGGTACGTTGACGTTCTCATTTAGATAACTAAGAAAACTTGTGCACGTGTGTCTGTGTCTTTGTATTTAGCCACTAGATGTCAGCATGTTAGTCGTATATGGTTTTTGTTCTGCCTATTTTTTGTCCTTTTTAAATGGGATTTTATGGGAAGGTGATATGCATTGTTCTCATAAAGTTCATTTTAATAATTGTTTGCAATATTTAAAAAAATAGAATGTCATATATAATGCAATTCAGCTACACTGAAAAAAAATGTTTAACTTGAAAGATATGCTTCATATGTTAACATCTACTCTAACTTGCTTCGGGTCAAAACATTTATTGAACATCACTTGCTCAACCTGAACATTAGGTTACAGCAATCAAACACATTTTAATGGTCAGATCAGGGAAAATTAGCAGGTAAAAGTTCCAGGTTACTACTTTTAAAAAATGTTCTTTTGCGTTTTACTCTTTAAGACAGCTTTGCAGTCTTTCATAAACATATACTTTATTTCATCCTGCATCGGCTAGAGACTATAACAGTCACATTGTAAAATGTGTTTGTTTACTTAAAAGCGTTGCCACAAGAGCACACAGACATGTGAAGCGCCAAGATACTGATTCTTAACACAGAATGAGGAATAGACAGTACGGAGCTTTGTATGCAAGATAAATGAATCTCTTTGAGACATACATCATCACTCTATGATGCCAATATAACACTCACCCTGAAATGGATAATCCCCCATTATTGCACTTGTACATTATATAAGTGTATTCATGTGTGCCTCTCACAGGTTTATGAAGTGTCATTCTATAGTGAAGTGGAGTGAGTGCTTGTTTGGGTTGAGAGTGGGCTTCTTGGATAAGGAGATCTGCAGTTGATTCTAAGTGGCTGGTGAAGATGATATGGTATTGTGTCGATTAATTAAAACCCAGACAGGACAGTGAACATGTCAAGCTCTCAATAGTTCATCCATCCACCCATCTTCTATTGCCGCTTGTCCAATGTAGAGTCGCTGGTAGTGCTGGAGCCTATCCCAGATGTCTTGGGCGACGGAAGGGATTCTCAGCAGTTGCCATGTAAAACTCTCAAATTATGTAAAACATGTGATTTACTGTGCAGAGAGAAACTTGAGGCTGCCAGAGATTCATAATTGGTTTTGATTCAGGACCGTGATTTGCATGTCCTTAATATGCTAATATTATTATGAACGGCATAGATGTAACAACATGCAATATTATTAAGATGGCATTTGCTGAAAAGAACATTTCCAATTTTCTTAATGCATAAACAATATCAGTAGATTGATTTACCAGTCTAAATCATTGAAAAAACCCTGGGCCAAATATTGCACAAGTACTTTATTAGCCATATGTTGGCCATATTTCCAATTGACAAGAGAATATGTGGTTTAGTACTATAGTGATGGATTGGACACATGGCGAACAATAAAAGAAGAGAAGCATTTTCTCTTCTCTTGCTGATAAGTTGATTAGCCTCTTTATTTAGCTATCTATACCCAATTATATGGTTTCACTGTTGCATTTTATTATTTGCATTTGGCATTGTTTTTCCCCTGCAGTCCACAACCTTGTAAAAACAGACCTGTACCCCAATTTTGGGTTGCAACCCACCATTTGAGAACCACTGATGTAGATGAAACCCCTGTCCCAATGGAATCAATCCTCTACTAGAAGGAATAACAAAAGTAATCCACCACCAACAAGTGAGAATTTTTCTTTGGCCCTCATTCCGTATCGCATATTATGTGTTTGAGTGAATCTGCAAATATGAACCAAATATATAACCAATGAAATCTTATATGTCACTTGTATTCTTCTATCTGTATTAAGAAAATGAAAACTTACTGTGTATTGTGCCTGCAGTCCCATAACAACTGCCTATTTCGAAGGCCATAAAAATGCTCGTCATGCAGGCAGGCTGTTGTTAGGAACACGTGTGCCAGAACTGATATTGAGGACAGCTATGTATGTGCATTGCCTTTAAAACTTCCTTCTTTCTAACCATGATGCCTCGAGCTGTCATTGTGAAACCAATAACAGCAAGCAGTTTTTTCTGTCTCTCTTTCTCTCTCCCAGCTGTTTTCTGATTTGTATGTTTTTACATAAATTTCATGCTTATTCCTATAGCTTTTTAATAAAACGTTATGGTGGGATCACGCAATCAGATTTATTGATTTGCCATACAAATGATTCATAAATCACTCATGCACATAACCACCTTGAAAATTGCCCTTCTGTGTGCAGTGTTGCAACCCTTTCACATGGACAGAAAACAGATGCACCGGTAATATTTTCAGACAGTCAAGCCTTTTAACACAGGATTGTGCTGCATTTATCAAGGTAGCAGTGTTTAGGTTAAAGCCCATTGTATAATACTTGCTAAAAGCATGTCTTGTTTGATTTGACCTGCAGTCTTTAATTCTGGCACAGGTGACCTTCTTCTTTGACATTTTTTACATATTCAAATAATGTTGCTGATGCCATGGCAATGCATCAGTCTCAGTTTATTTGAGTGCATTAACTCTAGATTACTGAGCATCAATATGCCTTCAGTAAAATAATATTTTATCAGTTGATCTCTGTTAATTGACATGAGTTATTTTAGGTCATTAAAGGAATGTTCCAGGTTCAATACAAGTTAAGCTCAATCAACAGCATTTGTGGTGTAATGCTGATTACCACAAAAATGTATTTTTACTCGTCCCTCCTTTTCTTAAAAAAAAAAAAAAAAAAGCAAAGATCGAGGTTGCAGTGAGACTCTTACAATGGAAGTGAATGTGGCCAATTTTTTGAGGGTTTTGAACACAAACATATGAAGCTAATAATTTTATGAAAGCACTTTCATTAATTCTTGTGTTAAAACTTGTGTATTATTTGAGCTGTAAATTTTTTTCAATCGTTTTAGGGTTTGTTGACATTACATCATCATGATAAAGTTGTAAAATTGACTGTAACTTACTTTTACACAGAAAAGTATAATAAGCTATTTTATCACACTAAAATCACGTTTACACGCATATTGATTATGTCTTGTGGCTATACTTTTGAAACGTGAGTATTTTAATGTTAAAACATTGGCCCCCATTCTCTTCCATTGTAAGTGCCTCACTGGAACCAAGTTTTTTTTTTTTTAAAGAAAAGGAGGTATGAGTCAAAATAGATTTTTTTGTGGTACTCAAAATTATGCCACAAATGCTGTCGATTGAGCTTAACTTGTATTGAACCCGGAACATTCCTTTAACACTTTTCACCTTGACAACTGACCCCATACAGTGCGATCAATGAGTGTTCATTAAGCGCCTATACAAGAAATTGACTTCCAATATATAAGAAATATGGACTGTGGTTAAAAGTGACAACTATCCCATCTCTGAACTGATACATAATCTGAACTGATAATATACTAGAGAGAGAGAGAGAGAGAGAGAGAGAGAGAGAGAGAGAGAGAGAGAGAGAGATGCATACTAATGTACTTCAGTCACAGTACTTTTATTTTCTTATGTTCATAATGTCCTGCTAAATGCTTATTTTATTTTAGATTGTATAGTGTATATTGTTATTATAGTTTATATTTTATTTGATTAATTACCTGGCACCTTATTTTAATTCTTACTATTTTATTATTATTATTTGTCTTGTCATTATCTGTTGTGTGTATTAATGCTTTGGCAATATTGTATGTAAACTCACTCATGCCAATAAAGTACATTTAAATTGAAAAAAAATGAAAATTGGGAGAGAGAGAGAGAGAGAGAAAGAGAGAGAGAGAGAGAGAGAGAGAGAGAGAGTGTTGTTCCTGTACATGTGATCACCAGCAGGTGGCGGGATTCAGCAGATGCTGGTATGCCTTAACTGTCTCACACGCTTTCTGCTCTTGCGATACGCGCGCAAGCATCTTTCCCACTCATTCCTGCTCATTCACGAATGGACGCCACATGGAGTTTGTATTCTTGTTTTATTTCTCCGTCTTTATTCGCGAAAGTTTTTGCCGAAGTGTAAATGAATATTCAGTGATGCGTTTGTTTGAGACGTTTCACTGATGCGCACCTCGCGCTCGCTCTCCTCGAAGAACACATAATGATGGAATAGGCGTTTCTCTCTCCACCTTCACAATGGGATTATTTCAACTTTATTTTCTGCTTTGTACTGTCGGAGTTTTGTATGGTACGTTTATAATTTGACAGGCTTCTTAGTACTTAATTTAAAATAGTGTAGTGGGCAGACTTGGTTTACACTGCTGATATTTTCCTGAGTGGGGTTTTATGGTCACATTATAGTTCAAGTAACTGTGTGTTCACAAAGAAATTCCGAGTAATAGGCTATTTTTCTGATTATACAATTATAAAAGTGTTGCATATAAATCTGTTTATTGCATATTATGCCATTATGTTTGTCGGGATGCTAGGAATTAATTATTGTCATGTAGACTACAGGATTCTTAACAGTCATTTAAAAGCTGGAAATAAAGGGAATTTTTATATGATGTTGACCAGACTGGGAAAAGTCTTTACATTTCTATAGTGAATAAACTTTTTTTGCTACTATTCTGTACAGTAAAAGCCATAATAATGTTTGGTTTGGGTATTTATTTTTCTTTTTTCAATGAATTGGTCAAACCGGTCAACAAATCAGACTGAATGATTAATTAGTGAATCAAAAATAGTCTGAATCACAATTATTTTTAAACATCTTATTCAGTAATCACAAAGGTCATTGTTAAGCCATGGAAATTCATTGGTCAACAAAGACAAGTTGAGAACTCTTGAGTAATGTAAAGTGACCTAGTAATTTTAATTGGTGTTTGTTTACATTTAGTTTGTATTATAGAAAGCTATGCCTCATGTTTGTGTTCCTTAGTTTCAGGTTTCGGGGTTGACCCAGCATTAAACGTGGACATCTTCCAAGAGTTTGATCTTGTTAAGTCGAGTGCCGGAGTCTCTCAAGTCCAGGGGTTCCACAACGAGACCAGAGCTTATCTGTTTGAAGGTATGCCTTACTGGAATTTAAATACTCAACCAAACTGATGAAAGTGGTTATTTCCTGTTGATTTAGAATCAGGGTGGATCTGACATCAGAGAAGCTTTCCACAGAAAAGCATTCACTGTGAGCCTCATCAGTTTAGAAAAATTGGAATCCATTGTAAACATCTGGCAGGAGGAAACAGCCAAGCAGACAGCTGGTTTAGAACGGCATAATTCCAGATCCCACTTAATCTCTCATGAAAAATGGATCAACCCAACAGTGAAGCATCAGTCCCGGGAGTTAACAGGCCCCTGTGTTGAGTAGCAAGTTCTTACCCATCAAAGTATTGTATTTTCATTCAGGAGATGCAGTTAATGAGGACAGTGAGTAGACAAGGGAATAACTTCTGGCTCCACTGTGAATGCCAGAATGATGCTGTTTAGGGCTCTAGAGTTACAAGAAATAGAACAGTTACCAAAGTTCCTTTGTGAATTTTGAAATGAAATGTTCTAAGGGTTTTGAAGTTTTTTTTTTTTATGTAATAGACTGTTGATCACAGTCAATCTATTCTATTCTAGTCTAATCTAATCGTGTTTTGTCTATTCTCCTCTTATGTTCTCTACTCAACCCTATTCTAGTCTAGTCTACTCAAGTCTTGTTTTGGCTAGTATAGTGTATACCATTCTTCTCTTTTTGGTCTGGTCTTTCAACTTTCAGTCTACTGTACTCTATTCTATTGTACCATACTCTATTCTGTTCTATTCTGTTCTATTCTATTCTAGTATCTTCTGTAGTCTGCTCAACCCTATTCGATTCAATTCCAGTGTAGTTTAGTCTAGTCTTGTTTTGTCTAATATAGTGTAGTCCAATCTTCTATTTTCGAATTCCAGTCTACTCTACACAATTCTATTCTGCTCTTTTCTTCTGCAGTCTACTCAACACTTTTCTGTTGTATTTTATTATAGTCTAGTCTAGTCTAGTCTAGTCTTGTTTTATCTAGTGTAGTGAATTCCAGTATTTTCATTTTGCCCTGGTCTTTCAAATTCCTGTGTAATGCACTTATTCTATTTGTATTCTGTTCTATTTGATTGGAGGGCCGTTTTAGCAGGTCTTTCTACATCATAGGCTCGTTAGCCACTTTTGCGATTCATAAATAGTTGTTTATCCAGATTGACAACCTCCTCCAAGCAATTTGGTTTAGTGCCTTGTTCAAGGTCACAAAGGTGATGGTCATTCTCTCCTTTCTAGCTTGACCACTTTTCAGCAGCTTAGGACTGTGCCAGGAGTCTTGTAGTTTACAATAACTTAAGCACTATGCTATGCTGATGACAAATTTTAGTATGTGCACTGTTGGCCTGTGTTTTCAGTTCTGTTCTGATGAATGGTGTATGAGAGATTAAAGTTCTGTATGGGGTAATACAATCATACAGCATACATTGTATGTCTGTGTAAATGTTTACCGATAAACACACACACACACACACACACACACACACACACACAGATACAAGATATAGAACAAAGTATCTGCATGGGCATACTTAAGACACACACATATTTGGCACATAGACACATGGTCTGACATTCTAGGATAAACAGAGGTATTTGATATCAGTGGATACAACAGTTTTGTTCTAATTTGGGCTTGTGGCACCTCCACAACATTGATTGGCGCTCTAGTAAATGCCAATGGGACTATGGAATTGGGATCAAACTGACAGGCTTCAAGACAAGGTCATAAACCTGCAGAATGCAGATGAGACACCTCTCAATGTCCGATGATATTGAAGGCAAAATGAGAAGAAAGGGAAAGATGACAGATTCAAGTCAAAATATTTTGAAACAATTTTATATCATAGTAACAGTTTACAGTTTATAACAATATAATTATTATAGCTGGAAAATAAAAACAAAAATGGTTTCAATTGAAATAAATCATATGGTTATGCCTTTTTTTTGGATAATTCAGTGAATTTAATGGTTTATAAATTAAATGTACATCTATATTATTTACAAATATTAAAAATAATTGTCTAAATTAATATTCCTTTTTATTTGGAACTTGATTGACGAAAACCAAAAGAGAAAAGTGTTTATTTCAAATGAATAAATCTGGCATCAGCTCAAAAATAGCTTCACGTTACGTAACACTTGAGTTAAAGCAGGAGACTCAACAAATAAAACTAATATGAAATGCATACTTTAGACTCATTAGTAAGCAACAATAGTTGCTGATTGTTGATAGTTTGGGACATGTCCAGCTCAGTATTTTTGCATAAATCCATAGATTACATATTTTTTACAATATCTACCACGGTATAAATGGTACAGCAAAATCCCTATCATTTGACACATTTCTGCCATTGCATGATATATTCTGTCATACTGCCCATCCCTAGACAGTTCTGTTTGAATAAGTGAATGTGTGCGTGTATGTGAGTGTGACTGTGTTTCCCTGAATAACTAGCACTGGATGAATGAATCAATGGGCCAATGAATAGAGTGGAGCAAAACCAAACAATAAAAGTCAGAAGTTTGGCCCGACTGTTCCTCATCCTTCAGGCCTGGTGCTGACCGGGACTTTTAAGTGCCAGGATCAGATTCCTGCTCATTCATCAGCTATATGAGCATGCGGCAGCCAAAAGGGACATCAGCTAAGTGTTTCTCCACTGCACTAAGGCTGTCTGGTTCAGACAACGACTCTACGTCACTCATCCTACATTCCCCAGCTAAGCTTCCATGTCTGGACCTTGTGTCTGCAGTATGATGACTGTACAGACAGTTTCACCTTTCTGCAAGCTCTGCAGAGACCAATGAACGTAATACATGTGCCTGCAGTCTTGCCTCAAACCAGAGCCGCTGTTTTAATCTTGCTGCTCTGTGGAAATAATGGACTTGTGTCTCTTGTTTAATGCAATGTTAATTGGACTAGAGACACTTGTTCATTTTTTCATCATAATGGGCCATGAATAATTCATCAGTTGTAGAGTTTTTTTTTTTTTTAATTGTGCGTATGTGTGTGTGTGCTTTTAAAATTTCATTAAGGTTAGGACACACATTTTAGAGCTTGCATCACGGGTAATCTGGTTTATAAACAATTACAGTGCTTTTTTCATGCACTTTAATTGCTGATATCATCTGTTGATTTGGTAGTATAGATACTCAATGTCATTAGAAAAAAGTCTTTAAAAGTTTCAATTGAAATTCTCCCAGAATATTGACTGTGTTGTGTCTTTATCATTCTATGTTAATTATGTTCCCAGGAGGGTAATTCTTGTTTATCGGTTATCAGATTTACTGTAGGCTCTCTTGGGGCATAGCTGGCCTGTTGTGTTTGATAACTTAGGGGATTGATTACAGATCCATGCTGTAAAAAACACCATGTGTCCTTGTGGCCTGATAATGAAAACATAAAACAAATGTCTGAGATAGAAAACTACTTGTTTTATATGTTTATACCAAGTTTACACTTTCAAACCATTGCTCTGGTTGTTAAAATGTTCCAACATAGCAATATTGGCCCAAACAATGGTGTGGATTTGGTGAGTATAACTAGATTGTCTAAACAAATGCAAGGACGGATTGTTTGGAAAACCTGTCTGGAATGCCTGGAATGCCATTTGTGCCACTAATTTTGCAGAACTTTAAATGATTTCAGTATAGAACATTTACAGAACATTTAACAGGTGTGTGTCTGAAAACAAATGACAGGTTTTTGTCATAGGGACTTGGGTTAAAGAAGTCGATGCTTGGATTTAAATAATTTCCTAGTGGATATTCATCTGTAGCCTTCAGCTGGCCTCTGACCTTTAAATGTTGCCACTGGGTGACTAGACTTTGATTTACAGCACATTAATCCAATCCTGAAAGGCTCATGGGGTATACAGAAAGCATATCTGAGAGGAGGTATCAGTCCAATGGGAACTGACCAGGCAGCTGTCAGAAATAACATGTTTTGTTGCAGTTTTGCAATAGCCTTTAAAGATGATATTTGTGAGCAATCCTACAGCGCTTCATATCAAGGGGTCATGGTGTTTCCTCTGTGGATAGAAGAGGTTACACCGGTTAGGTTAAGATCACTGTTGTACAGTGCGTTTGATTAATGAAGGCGGTGAAACTCCGCATCATTCCTGGCATACAATAGGCTCACCGCTGCAGCTTACAACTCTCCTGAGCTTTATCCGATGATAGCTGAAGAACATTAGCCTGTGTGTGCAAAATCTGTCCCCAGAAGTGAACTAAACCTGACAAATTATCCCTTTGGGGACATCTGGGGATCTCCTCATTTGGAAAATTATTCATAAGTAGAGTAAATTGTTATTTTTTATTCTAATAATTAAATTACCTTAGAAAAGTCTTGCTGGCCAGGCTGGAGGAATTGTTCATACCCTATGACATTAAAAAGCAGTTGGATGCCCTGGTTGAAGCTGGTAACATGCGAGCGGATGATTTCTTTTTGAGCTGCTCATTGATGAACACAGAAGAGTGGACCCTACTTAGAGACATCCCAGTGTGGAAAGACATTCAGAGTAGCCTAGACCACTTCCACGCTCTCAGATTGATTGACGAAACCACGTCCTTTGATGAGTGGGCTTGCATGAAAAACATTGTCACTTGTCGTATCCCTGAGTGGAACATGAACAAGATGGCCATGTCTGAGAGATGGACAGACATTTTTCGTGAGCTGGAGAGCAAGACATCAACTTCAGAGTCTTAGTCAAGGTCGTGGAGTTTGTGTTATGCCTGCCTGTGACATCTGTATCTGTGGAGTGTGTGTTGTCCTTAATGAACGCGGCAACAAATCTTGGCTCAGTGTAAATTCTCTGAATGAAGGCAACGCGTTTCGTACATCTTAATTTTGGATTGGACTGCTCTGAATTTTATGATAAACTATTGAAATACATGCACACACTGAGAAAAATTTCTGCCAGCGAAAAGTACAAGGTAACAACAGTAACAGAGGTGGATGCACCCTCTACTTCGCATTGATCTGCGCCTAGGTAAGGATCCGTCAATTTCATTTTAGATGAGAGGGGGCTGTCCCGTTTTCCACAAGCAGGAATCTGGTCACCCTACCATTGGCTCAAAATTACCATCCTTGTTAGTTCCATACATTATGTTACTGTCTCTCTACCTCTGTTTGGTCTATTGCTTGGTAGAGTACCAGTAAGGTAAAAAGTACTGTAATCACATGCCTAAATGATTAATACATTTAATTAAAAGGTATAGATTGTGTTGTTAAGATGTATGCATGATGTTTGAGACTGGATTATGCCGCAAGTATAATGAGTGAAGTAAACAGTTTGTTTTCCAGAATTGTGAGATTGGTGCTCTTGCAACAGATGGGGTAAATATTAGAGCTTTACCAAACCAACACAATGATGACTTGTTCTGTGTTGCCTTTAATACAAAGCCTCATATAGATAAAGAATCATATATTAAGGCAATATAGCATTACTGAACGTAAGTGGACCTCATTTCCCCTTTGTAAATTTCACAAATGTACTCTAAAAGGCATGAGTCTTGTTTCTCTTTTCAAATGCAGATGGTGAATTTGTCAGTTGATTCTGAAGGGTTTCTTTGGCAGCATAATTAGAAATTGGATGGAAAATAATATTTATTCAAACTAACTCCATTAGTTCCAGAACTGTCCTACAGGGACAGTTGCAACTGTTGACGCCATCCATCTATCGTGGGTTAATTTGTCTCATAACTCTTCTCTGTTTATAGCCGGGGCAATATTAAAAGACATAGATGTCAGTGAAGAGTCCACTTGTTTTACTGTTCCTTAAAGGGATAGTTCACCTGTTATCTGTCATCATTTACTCACCCTTATGTTCAAAACCCATATGGGATTTTGCTTACTGTGGAACACAAAAATGAATTATTAGACAGCATGTAAGTCTAAGTCAAAATGTGTTTAAATTGCATCTTTTTGCAATATAATGAAAGTGCGTGGTGGCTGAATGACGGAGACTGTCATTCTGCCTGACATCCCCTTTTGTGCTTCATAGAAGAAAAAAAAGTTATATACAGTATACAAAACAACATGAGGGTAAGCAATTTCTTGGGGTGAATTATAACTTTTAGATAGGGAACAGGCTCTGATATGAATGTCTGTCTAAAGTTTTTACAACACTTTCAGTTCTCTCTCTCTTTTCTCTGTCTTCATGTTTCTGTCACTCTTACTGTCAGGCTCATCAAGGAATGCAAGGGCTTCCCTCAAGGCAGCAGAGCGAATCCTTAAGAAGTTGAGAGGGAGAACAGAGTTCACTCTTCTGCTGACCCTCAAGCAGGAGAAACTGAGCTCTGGAGTGCTGCTGTCCATCCACTATGGGGAACAGAGGTATCTGACCCAAAATTAGATGTCACACTAGCAGTCAGTTGTGCTCGAGGCAGGGCCACAGAAGTTAATATGCAATTTTGGAAAGTAATATATTCATGAAGAGTGTAGAGCAAATTGCAGTCAGTATGACCATTACCAGTCGAAAATCTGTCTGTCTGTCTGTCTTTTAAATCTATCTTTGAAATATCTCTCTTTTCTGCATATTTAGTCTGAGTGAACATTAAATCTGCTCTGATGATACAGTATCTGTAGCTTTTCAGATTGGGGTGTGTACTGACATTTCTTGAACACACTCAGTATTGATTCTAATAGCATTTTAAGGTCAGCAATCAAAATCTGTGCCAAGAGATTCATGGATCACTGCTCCTCTTCATGTTCATTCAGAACTCACACGTGCACTTTATATAGGTATGTTATTTAGTCTGAGTAGTCTCATGTGGTTCTGTGTTTGTCCTATGTTGTTTTATGTAGCACCATGGTCCTGGAGGAACTTTGTCTCGTTTCACTGTGTACTGTACTAACTGTATATGGTTGAACGACAATAAAAACCACTTGACTTGACTTGACGTTCATTTCATCTTCATTATCTGCTGCTACTGTGCCACATTATAGAATTTAATAACAACAGTTTGGCAGCTTAACCGAATGCCTCATCCATGAGTACATAAGCGTTAACAAAATACATTATGGCAGCATTTGTTACCTGGAGTTCTTGGTTTTCAACAACTGGTTTCATCTCAACCAACTGTTTCATGATTATGTGTTTTCTTAAAGTAATATGATTTGCTTGGCTTCCTCCGCAGGTTTCTGGAGGTAGAGAGCAGCGGTCTACATAATGAGATCCGTCTATTGTTTCAAACTGCAGACCAGCGGCAGCAAAGGGAGGTCTTCCCCTACAGTCTTGCAGATGGACAGTGGCACAAAGTGTCTTTTGCATTCAGTGCCACTCAGGTGGTGCTCCATATTGACTGCAACAGGTAAATGGCTTGAGGAAAAAGCATTAAGATAAATGGATTTGCTGCTTTTTAATGTGTCAATGCGAATTATGTGTGTTAGTTAATCTGATTGAAGGTAATACATATGTTGAATGTTCTGGCAGTCATCAAATTTATTTGGCTACCAGTAACACTGTGTCCTAAACAGCAATGAGTGACACATTCACAGCCAATCAGAATAAATTTGGGTAACACTTTATTTTGATGGTCCCAAGTAGATATTTAACTGACTATAAGTGACTTATCAACTGGCTTGCTATAGCTAGTAAAGAATGTTTCGATAAACATTCAGTAGACTTTCAGTAGCATGTATATAGATCTCTATTAATGACCTACTTACATTATTGTTGAGAACATCAGTACATTAAAAGGTAATTAATAAAGATCAATGTACAGGCTACTGAAAGTCTACTGAATGTTTGTTGAAACACGGTTTACTAGCTATAGCAAGCCAGTTGATAAGTCACTTATAGTCAGTTAAATAGTCACTTATATTCAGTTAAATATCTACTTGAAACCATCAAAATAAAGTGTTATCTAAATTTGATGTTTAATATACAGTGATGTGGACCACTGAGATGTTACGGTGGATGGGGCCACTTAGCACAACATCACAGAAATAAAATCCAAGCAATTGAAAAATGTTTCTTGTGCTTGACATTATTTCAGACAAAAACTCAGATACACATTTAATAGATTTTATTGCTTGTCAATTTATGGTCTTTCTCCAGGTTAGGTCACAATGTCAGCCTAAATTCTTGTTAGTTAGTGTGCAAGAGGGTTAGGCTATGTGTCCCCAAAACATATTATCCTCACATTACCAATGGTTACTCTGGTTTTGTGTCTCCTTTTTTGTACTCTGTTCTCAGAATTTATGAAAGAATTGTGGAGATGCCATCTATGGACTTTCCCAGAGGAACAAATGTCCGTCTGGGTCAAAGAAATGATGCCCATGGGTTCTTCAGGGTACAGCACATTTCTACACTTCTACCAAAAAATATACCATAAAATCTATAAAAGTTCTAAATTTGTATCATTAAGCCAGTCTGTGTTGGACTGAAATAATGCTAGTCTCTCTTAGAAAGGTCCTACATAATAATTAATAAAGCCAAAAGTGTCATCCATGATTTAACTAAATAAAATTCTAACTGTGTTTCTATTTTTCGCCCTCTCTGTTTTTTGTTTTATTCTCTCTTTTTCTCAGGGTGTGATGCAAGATGTTCAGTTGGTGGTCGTACCTCATGGATATATCGTCCAGTGTCCAGATCTCAATCGTAGTAAGTGCATTTTCTCAGCCCCCACAACAACTTGAAAAAAATCTCTTATCATTTACTCCCTTACATTGTTCCAAACCCATATGACTTCTCCTCCTCCGTGGAACTCAAAGCAGTTGTTTGTTTGAATGACAGCCTCGGTCACCATTCACTTTCATTGAATTGAAAAAAGATGCAATGAAAGTGAATAGTGACTGACTTAACATCCTGCCTAACATCTCTTTTTGTGTTAAGAAAGTTATAGGGGTTTGAATCACATGAGTTTGAGTAAATAATTATAGAATTTTCACTTTTGCATAAACTATACATTTAACTATACAATTTGTTTATTTGCCAGTCTGAAAATGTGTGTACATAGTAGTGTGACAATAAAGTGATTTGATTTGATTTTGATTTGAAATGCCATTTATCAATGCTCACCCCATTTGCAGCTTGTCCAACATGCAATGATTTCCATGGCCTTGTGCAGAAGATTATGGAGCTTCAAGATATTCTGGCCAAAACATCAAACAAGGTAGATTTGTAGCAGTTTTGTGGATTATTGTGGTCTGTCTTATGTTGGCTTTGCTTAGAAGTTTAGAGAGTGCGTGGCAGGGGAGCTCATTACGTCGATCGACTGGTCAAAGAGAACCACTGGTCAATCTAGATAACAGGTCAAAAGGGAAATAACTTTTTATTTCCCTGCTTCTGTAGCCGTGCTGTGTTTGACTGAAAGATGGCCTATCGGTGTGCACTTTACATGCGTGTGAGCTCCGAGAGTGCTCATGGTAATGTGGATGTACGTCTAAACGGTCAAATACACTTCAAAATTCTGCTAAAAATGTCCATCTTTGTGAGGTATTAATGTAAACATGGTCAGTAATGTCTTAAGTGAATATTAATAGTGTGACAAAAAATCTAATTGTATCAAAATGTCAGACTTGGGGTAGAAATGTAATCAAATAGACTTATTTGTATTAATCAAACAAAAATAACAAGAAAAAAAAAACATTTTCTGCTCTTTTATGGATCCATTTAGTAGCTTTAAAAAGTATTCATGGAAAATAATCAAACTGAAGACTAGTAGCTAGTAATTTTATGTCACATTAAATTTCATTCTGAATGTTTACTTGAATACTTAAGCTACTAATTGGAATTTTTGTTCTATTGTTTTTAATTAGTTTCTTTTTATTGCCTTTATTTGTTATTCTTTTGTTTCTTTGTTCTTATTTGATTACAGACTGTTGACTTGTCTTTAATAATAATTTGAGACAATGACACAACATGAAACAATGTTAACATTCTAAAAAATAAGAATTATTAATTGCTGTGGTATCAAAATTGGTATAGAGAATCATCACATTTCACTACCGACTATTTTTATATTGTGTATGGTAGATCTTGCTACAATAACAATGAAAAAGTAGATTTCATTCCACAGAAGTGTGATCACCCCTGGTCTTTTTAATGGTGACCACCACAAAATGCTGCTTTTATCCTAAATCTCCACTTTCCCTCTCTATCCTTTTTTACTTGATCTTTCATTCATTCATCATTCAATCTCCCCCTATCTTGTTCTCCATGTCTTCATTATGCTGTAGTTGGCACTTGCAGAAGAGAAGATGAAGTACTTGGATGGCTGTTACTGTGAGAAGACCTGCAACCTATACGGAGAGATATACAGAGAGGACGATGCCTGGATAGATGGATGCAGAAACTGCACATGCTCAGTAAGCTCACGTCTTGGCAAGAAGGGAGCTTGAACACTGATACAAGGTCATTTTGGGAGATTCATCTACAGTAAATTCTTAGCGTACAGGCAGTTATAAAATATCCAAGTGTTTTGAGACTATTGAAAATTTTAAAATATAATAATGTTCCCAAATTTATGAGTTGCTTTGCTGTCTCCTGCCTACATAGGCAGCTGTCTTCTATGGCAGCATACTTACTGAAATGATGCCTCATAAAAGAACGATTGGAACACTCTACATAGGCAGCTCCGTACATTATTCAAAAAGGTCTCCTCACGTGCAGCACATGGGTCACTCGACTCACAACTGATTTCATTACAGGTGATGCGAGAGAAACGACGTGATCCTATAACGAGCCGTACGGTACACATACATTTTGGGTAAAATATTCGGTTTTGGGTCATATTAAACAGTTTTATTGACATATTTCAGTATTGAATGGATTATAAGTAAATTTATAATCTAAATTTATCTTGATTCATCCGCCAGCTTGGATTTTCTTTTCCGCCGGGCTCATCACGGGATCTTTCTGGGATTGCTTACTAAGGGAAGAATAAATACATTGCTAGCCTAGACAATGGTCAAAACGAGATATCCTAAGAGGCAGCATAATTAAGATACCTAGCTTTTGAAACAGCCATCACGTCGGTGTCAGACATCGAGAGTGAGACAAAGAGACTTAAGGGCAGAGGAACAGTTCAGAGGATTTATTAACAATAAATATAAACTGTAGCTATGCTAATGAAGAATGAAGATCCCAGCATCGGCTACAGTAGCGGGGAAGAAGTTTGTGGATGCGTGCACGCCGTGGCCGCACAATGGACAGAACCGGGAATTGTGTGTTCGTAGGGGAGTGTGTGCATCTTGGTATTCAGGAGCAGATTCGTGAGGAATCCTCCAATGAAGATTTGTAAGCGCAAACTACATCGACCATGAGGCCATGAATGTGGAAGACGTGGTTTATGACTGCTACTGCTGTCTCCCTGGCTGTGGGTAATTTGGGGAGGGGAATGAAATGATCCACCTTTGAGAACCAGTTCACCACAGTCAAAATGACTGTGTTGCCATGGGAGGGGGGGGGGGGGGGGGACTAGTTACAAAGTCCATGGCTATGTGTGACCAGGGTCTGAAAGGGACAGACAGCGGTTGGAGGAGCCTGGCTGGGGGGTTACAGGAAGTCTTATTTGTCACGCAAACAGAGCAAGTGTATAAGAACCGGTGTACCATCAGAATCGCTGTCTAATGAGCGTCTGGGTGCGAGTTTCCCGCAGCAAGTTGGCTGTAATTCAGAATAAATCTACGATAGAAGATGATGAAAAACAGCTGATTATCTAGCGGTCAGTGAAGCACCTGCCTGACATGCTTAACATGGTCCTGGATATTCTGGGAGAAGATCAGAATATCATCTAGATAAAAAAACACAAAATGGTCAACAATGTCTCCAAGCATGTCATTAATGAGCCCTTGGATGACCAAATATTCAAAGTGCCCCCTATGGCTGTTAAAAGCCATCTTCCACTCATCCCCCTTCCTGATCCGAATAAGGTGATAAGCATTGTGTAGGTCCAACTTCGTAGAGATAGTAGAGACGTTCCCTGCAAGAGTTTGAAAGCTAAGGACATCAATGGCAAAGGATAACGATTCTTCACAGTGATATCATTCAGCCCCCAGTAATCTATACAGGGTCTAAGCGAGCCATCCTTCTTCTCCATGAAGAACCTTGCCCCTGCCAGCAATGAGGAATGGCGGATGAGTCCAGCTGCCAGAAAATCATTGATAAACCTGTTCATGGCCTCCTTCTCATGAACCGAGAAGGCGCCCAGGTAGGCAAAGTGCCAGGAAGCAATTAACTCACACAGTCGTAAGCGTGATGAGGAGGAAGGGTCACAGCGCAGGACAGGCTGAACACTGCCCTCAAGTCATGGTTTGTCAATGGTTCTCCAGATAAATCCACTGGTTCATCCAGCAGCAAAACATAAGACTGGACAGGGGAGAAATCAGAGTTAAGACAGTGTGACAAACAGTAAGGACTCCAAGCAAAAACAGTGTTGGTTGACCAGTCTATGAATGGGCTGTGCATTACCAACCAAGGATGCCCTAACACTACCGGTGATAGGTTCATCCAACTGGACCATAAGAACCTGCCATTCGGAAGCCAAGTTGATGTCCATAAAGTTCCAATCGGCTCTTTGTATCCATCTAGGCTGAGACCATGTGCAATGGGCAGATCCGGGATAGTGTGTTCGTAGGCAAGTGTGTGCGTCATGGTAGTCTGGAGCAGATTTGTGAGAAATTCTCCATTGAAGCGTAGTGAAGTGCAGAGAATATGCGTACAGTAATCTGGAAGGCAACCACACTTCCGACACGTTGGCAGAGATGGGCAACCAAACAGATACACGAGACAGGACCAACTAGGCATAGAGAGTGAGGTAAGATACTTCACACCAAACAACAATCTAGCAAAGATACTGACAACATGAAGGGATTAAGTAGGGAGTGAATCAGCAGAGAACCAGGTGCTGCTTGCACGCTTATTAATGGCATGATCAGTGTTCCCATGGAAACACTGGTAATGCATGCAGGCAGCGCCTGCAAACATGAGAGAGAGAAATAACAAAGCAAATAGAACAAACCAACAAACTCACCGGAGCTGTGACATTCAGGAGCGTGCCTATGATGCCTTAAAATGCTGCCTCTGGAGGATGCTCACTATGTTTTGGAACAGACCCAAAGTGAATTGCAGTTTTAAAGCTGGAAAGATTTTAAGACTGATAATGTTTGTAATAACTATTCAGGAAAGCAATCAATCTGACTTGTTAGTAATACTTGTGAAATTTAAAATCGAAAAATAGATGATTTTGCATGTGAATTTCTGTGCAGCTTTGTTAGTATGGTGATGGTGTTTTTCACTTGCAGAATGGTACAGTGGAGTGTGAAAGTATTTTATGTCCACCACCCCAGTGCCCCCCTGATACAGCTCCAGTCTACATGCCTGGAGCATGCTGTAAAGAGTGCCAGCGTGAGTACCCACACATATGTTTGTTTTTCTATCATGTTGGGAACTTACCATTGACTTCTGTTATTTTTATAGTGAACTAAAGATATATTCTCTACCCCTACACCTACCTCTAACAAAAACCTTTCTGGATTTTTACGTTTTCCTTAAGACATTATTTAATAAGAATACAAAGCTATTTTCCTCATGGGAAGCACTGACGGGTCCCCACAACCTTTGCGAAACCTCACACACAAAATAAGTCCAAGTGCCTATAGGCATGCATATACTAAATTTTACAATGCCCCTCTCCCCATTCAATCATTCTCTCCTTGTCTCACATTTCAGAATCTCACTTATATCTGCATCATCTCGATTCTCTTTCCGCTATCTTTCTTTCCACCAAAATCTTTTATATAATCACACTGCAGTCTTGATGACAAACTGACCACATCCCTGTGTTGCTAGGTTACCGCTGCCACAAATGCGAATGTCAACACACACAGTCACACACTTTCCCTGGTATCATTAATAATTCAAGGCCAGTGTGCAGCATGTTGAGTTTGAGTGAGCAGGGCTAATGTGCAGGAGCTAATAGCAGTTTGACTGATGACCAGGGCTTTATTCAACACTGCGCTCTAGTAGGCTTAATCTAACATGTTGATCTGATTGATGCTTTACTAGTATTTCTCTCTGCATGTCTGTCCCCCCATAAAACATCCTTTCTCTGTCTCTATCCTCTTAATATCTTGGTTTTTGTCTCATTTATGCTTCTTTTCTGTGTATGTATCTCTCTATTTAGCTGTCTGTCTGTTCAGAGGAAGGGTTTATGTGGAAGGAGATCATAAAAGCATACACGACTCTGAGGGAAACTGTCTGCTGTTTGAGTGCAGGGTAAGTAACATCATAAAACTGTCCCTACCACTTTTTACCTTTGCCAGTTTTGTCCCCACCACTTTTGAAAAACAATTTGTAAGGTAAGTGTCTAACGCAGAAGACATCTTCAGATCTTAAGCAGGAGTTTCCATTTCAGTCGTGTGTGTTATTATAAGTTGCGATCCAGTACTATAGTTTGTTATAATGAGTAGTGGCCGATATATCACACAATTTATTTACAAACGTAAAATTGCACAAAAAAAATACATAAACTCTTTTCAGCACTATATTTACTCAATTTCACACAAAACTAAAAAATTATGTTGTATTTTAAATGGTAGATTGCAGTCTCTTCAGATTTCTGTGTAGTCATCATATTGTAGTCATTTATTTGCACATGATGAAATTCTTAATATATTTGGAAGGAGGAAATAAGCAACCATGAATGGCATATCCATGTTAGCAATTGCATTTTCTCAAAAAATACCACATCAAACCAATTGTACATACAGTTCATAGTGAATAATAAATTCACTTGTAGCACACGTGAAGCGCCTTTACCTTGGGCTGCATCTGAAAATTTAGGCAGCTGACTTGCCTTTCTGCCTAATCAGTTAATGGCTTTACTGACATCTGCTTTGAACGAATGGAACTCTTAAAGAAACTGGTCTCCGAACTGTTTGAAAAGCACATTATATTCATCCTACCTCTGTATACAGCCTATGGCGGCAGCATTTTCCTGGTTTCGGATGCAGCCTTGAAGTTGCACACACGTGTTCGTGCGCATCCATTTCGAGCAACAATCTCCTGACAGTTTAAACAGCCTGGATTGCCTGCTTGAATTGACACGGACTGACCATTATGATTTTTGAATCAGATCAACTTTTGATCCTGATTCTGAAGTTTTGATTCTGGCTGATAGATTACGAGCTTCAGAGGAAGATATTAGATGAGCGCTCGAAGGGAAAAAACATTACATTTTCGTGAGGTTTGTGAATCACATGTTTAAACGAGATATCTGCATATTTGCAAATGTTATATAATACAAGTTTTATTATTTGCCTTTTATTACCAAAGAAAGTTAAAGATGACAGGGAACTGCTGAGGAGTGACTGTTGGAGGTAAATAAATGAGCGAAAGTGTGAGCCTGGGTTATTACATCTGTTTAAACAAGATATGCACAGATTTGCAGATGGTATATGATATTAGTTTTATTTATATTTGCCTTTTTATCATTAGACAAGACAGTTTAATGTTACAAGGAACTGTTGAGGAGAAAGAGGGAGAATGAAAAAAGTTCAAATGCATGTGCCGTGGTTCTAAAATGCGGACCATTTAAATGACACTGTGTTGCAAACCGGTCTATTATTGCAGTAACACGATGGCACGTAACAACAAAACGAACCATGACTTATCATTTACATGTCTCAGACACTTCACATGCAAGCAGGCGATTCTCAGCACCTTCAAGAATCAAATCGTCCAAACTGGAAAATTTATCGGCCTGTGTCAATAATTTAAAAATTCAGAATATCAGCCGATTTATTGTCCTCTGTAATATATCGGTCGAGCACTATTAATGAGTGCTTATTGTAGCTGTTATGAGAGGTGTTGAGCAACAGTGGGCAGTGATGTTCTCTCGTGCATTCAGATGTGTAATGCATTTACTTGGCTGCTAAGCAGCTTGCGCTGGTTTCCAGTTAAATCACAATGCAAAATCCAAACAGTTGCGTCCCTACTTATGATATACATCCACTGTACAGATGCAATATTCATTTATCAAATAATTAAAAAAAAATATTCTAAGAAAACTTTACCATGAGACCAACCAGTCATTCTGGCTTAAGATATGATGATCAATGGATTTATTCACTGACTAACAAAATAACAGGACTTACAGTGTTGTGTTAATGGATCAAGTTATCAAATTAATTGTGTAAAATATTTGTTGTAGCCCTTGAATTGGTCATCTAGAAGTGGACTATTTATTAAAACAGTAAATATGTTCTCCACCACTTTTTATAACGAAGTGACTCCCATGGCAACAGTCCCTTCAAAATACGATCACAAGTGTTCCCAGAAGGTGCATTTGATTTGCATATTGTTACTAGGTGTAAACATGTGTCTTGGCTGACCTTTTGTGATCGGAACAGCCAAGTGTAAACTTGGCCAGAAGGTTATGTGTTCAAATTTGATGCAGAACGTGGAATTTGACTTACAGTGTGAATGGAATAAACACATGTTTGTGTGTTGCAGGATCAGAGTATGCATAGAGTTGAGATGGCCTCCTGTCCAGAGCTGAATTGCCCAGAGTCAGAGCAGATCACACTCACAGACCGCTGCTGCAAAGTGTGTAGAGGTGCGACACACACACACATGCACACACACTTAAACTGACCTCTGCTGTGGTTGAAGTCATTAAGGCCAGTCACCTTTGTCCATTGCACACAACAGCATGTATTTGCACAGCACCAATCCCAGTGTGTGCATGACAGCTTTCATCAACTTTTTGCACCCTCCACACATAACCGCACACATGAAACACCTCAGTTTAACAGTGATACTTAAAAAGACGAAAGGTATAGTGATCCTGAGGACACCACACCTCTCACAGTTCACACACGGAGCCACGCTGTAATTTAACTTCGTATTAACATTTTGTAAATCACTTTGTAAATAATGCAGACAGTCACCTAATGTAAAAAAGGGCTACCTTAAGCCCTTTAATATGTCCATGACCATGTCAATACTAATGTGTCCATACAGGGAAGAAAAGTGTGTTTGTCTAACAAATAAAAGAGGTCTTTAAAGTATGTATTGTCTGTTAGAATTCACATTAGGGCATTGTGTAGAGCACTTCAACTCTAAATTCTCATGGTTCTCTGTCAGGGCACGATTTCTGCACTGAGGGTCACAGCCGCAATTGCGTAGAGAACTCTGACTGCATTAATCTAGAGGCAGGAGCTTGCTGCAGCTGCAAGGAGGGATACCATCCTCTCAGGGATGACAGCGCTTACTGCCAAGGTATTGTGTTCATCCCCTATAGCCAAACCTGCCAAAGAGACCCACACAACAAATCAAATAAAACATTTGCACACACCGTCTACTTCTTTATTATTGCCATTTTTCCCATTTTAGAATAATACTAAACTAGTGCCAAGCATTTAAGCATAATATTTATATAAAAAGGTTTTTAAGATCATGAGAAACATAAATTTAGTCATAGCCAAACTTTTGACTGATAGTGGATCAGTGGTTTCCCAACCAGTCTAATTCCAGTAAACCTTCTGTTTCTCCACCTGCTGGCACCTGTTATCTGACCTACCTATGATTTACTCTCTGATGCTTTTAATTTTCAGTTTTTGATTAACAAATAGCATGGCTTTCACAACCTGCAGTGTAGTTCCTCCTCTAAATAGGCTACAAACACAAATGGAGGAGTTGCCGATGAAAGCGACATAACTGGTGATTTCAGTGTCTTATCAAATGAATATTTCAACACTGCTATTATCCTTAAGCCTATAATTAATGCATTGTATACCCTGGAGTTCACTCTGTGATGAAGGATTCCTGTGGATAGCTGGCTTTAATAGGCAGTACCCTTGTCTAAATACACACAGCAGCCCAGCCAGTGTGTGCTAGATATCTCTTTTCAAGACTAGCTTTATACCTTAGTGGTGGTGTGTGTTCCCTGCAAATGTGCTTCTGTCAAACAAAGGCTTCTCTTTTGGTTGTATGGATTTTAATTTCTGTCAGTGTTGTATTTTTTTGGAAAGACATGCATTTACAAAGTATGTGGTGGTATCATGGTACAGTGATGGTATCATATGGTAAAACCATGGTACCTTAATATATATCACACTTCTGAATGATTACCATATTCATGTACCATTATATTTACATATATGGCAAGGTACTTCAAAGAGTACCATGGTATTAACATGGTACCATGCCCAAAGCATTACATTACTATGGTAAATGTCCCAAAGAATAAAATAAAATAAAAACTATAATAGTACCATGGTACTTTTTATTATTATAATAATGTTTTGTTAGTATTGGGATTTATAAGTATTGTTAAGTTATAAAGCAGTTATAAACATGTTATTAAATGACATACGCCAAGTCATCATTTAGACTTTGCTGCTTTTGTGAATGTAAAATTTGTTGTACATGAAACAGTTTCGTGACTGTGTCCTTGGTTACTTGGTTGTGCTGTATAACATATTAATAGATGTCATGGCAGTCATCTAAAAGCTTCAGAACTGAAAACATTGAAATAACTGCAAAGAAAATGGTGACAACTGCAGTTTTAAGTATGATGTGGAAGGTAAACAGCCTAGTTTTTCTTAATACGACTCTCACCTTTATCACTGCGATTCGTTGCCACATGCCTCTGACATAGACAATCAATATTCAATTTGAGGTGACATTCAGGAGAACTTTTTGTCACAGCTTATGCTGTAAAAGCTTCTGTTACTGTCTGGAGGTAGTAGCAGAATGGAAGTAATATGGAAGCAAGATTCTATCAGAGCTTTATGTCTACAGGATTTCAGTGAGACATGGTCAAATCAGAGTCATATCATTCATTACACCTTTCAGGGAAAGCAACCTAAAAATATCTTATAGCTGTCTCTGCTCATTAATGCATGATAGGAAATAAGTCTTTAAAAAAATGCACACATCAGCTGTAAACATCTGAAACGGGCACCTATATGAAATATTGTGTCTGGGAGAAATTCAGCCTATTTGCATAGAATGTTGTTGTTGGTAGTTTGCAGTACACTCAGCCATATGAATAATCCCAGTATTCTGAAAAAATAATAACTTTAAATAATTAATGTGGGAATTTCTATTTTCTAGAACAAAAGCAGCAGAAAAAAAACATTACATTTTCAATTACAAGAATAAATTCTTGCCTCCTCAGTTTGAGCTCTGAGTCCTCCATGGCAGATGCACAGGGACAAATAACAGTACATTTCTCACTACTTTTTACTGTTAAAGTGAATACATTGCCTTGAAGGCTTTGATGTTTGTTTACAGCTGCCCTGTAATACTGTCATAGGTATTCATTGAAAACACAATATCAGAATGGCTTTGTGAACTAACTCCTGTTCATTTGTGTGAAATAAATTCATTTAAATTGGAATTACTGTATACTGTAAATATGTTCAGAGGAAAGTTTTTATTTTTTAATGCATGGTCTTGGGAAGTTGGCTAAAGCAAGGGTGTTTAACTTGGGTCGGGGGAACCCCATGGTGCTAAGGTGTCCAATGAAAGGGGGTATAAAATGTAAAAAGAAAACAGTATTAACATAATTAGATTTTAAGTAGTTTAATTCTGTACTATAATATATAACATCACACTAAATTGTTCTCACACAGTATAAATATTTACACTTGAAAATATGTAGCGGCTTTTACAGTATATATTTGGGAGGGGGTCCCTCACAGGGTGATCATAATATTTGGGAGTCCTTTGCATCAAAAAACCTGTGGACTAAAGTACCACCAGCAAAACATTTAAAAAAAAATAGTATTAATGGCTTGTTTTCCAGTAAAATATCTAAATATCCTTACTAAATGCACTTACTTAAGAAGCTAAATTGTGTAAGAAAATAATAAGTTCCTTTTTTTTGTCATACCCTTTGACCCTTAACCCGCCCCCCCCCCCCCCCCCCCCACCACCACCACCACCACCACCACCACCCCCAGTTTGAAGCTTAAACTGTACAAAATGTGGTTAGATTTATGCTTAAGACAAAAATTTGCCAGCAGGGTTAGAAAGGTAAACTTATTTCAAGAAATATTCTCTGAATTCAAGCTTTTAAAATTTTCAAAAATTTGCTTCACAAGTTATGTTGTTTTAAGAATCTTATACTTAAAATAATGATTAAGAGGATGTTTTTCTGCAGTGAGGATTTAATAAATGTGAGAAAGTTTATTTAAAGTGTTCTAGAGGAGAAGAGAGTGGGAGGACCGAAGGACAAGTGCGTAACTCTGAAAGTGTAAAAGAAAAGGCTGGAGGCTGAGAAAGTGAGGGAGGTGGAGGAAAGAGACATAGAAAGAAAAAGTAAAAAGGTTTAAAGGTGCACTGTGTTTTCTGATAGTTTGCAAATGTTGTTTAAAAACTGAATAGAGAACGCACATACACAGTACAGTGCATTCTCTTCATAAGAGGTTCATTTTATATTTCTCCGTCTTCATTCTATCATCAAGGCTGCTAAACCTTTCTGGCGGAAGCAAAACAAGTTTAGATCAAGCTATGATCAAACTGAACCTGAATATCAGTCGTAGGCAGTGGTTTTAAATATTGATTAAAACACTCAAAGATGGTGTTGGTGTTCCTGTTATTTTACAGTCTGAGCAGTTTCCAGCAACAGTGTTAACAGTAATGTTCAAATAACAGAACGCTCATTATGTAATGACTCTTCCAACACTCTTGACAAACGCTGTTAATGGGTCGCAGCTGCAATGTGAATGGTGGATCTGGTAATGTATTTCCCAAATGTTTTGATAACTGTGTTGTATTCAAACCATAGTGTATTTGGTGTTCTTTCATGGCTGCAGATATCGATGAATGTGCAGAAGGGAAGCACTACTGCAGGGAGAACACACTATGTATGAACACACTGGGATCCTTCATGTGTGTTTGTCACACCGGATATGTTCGTATTGATGATTACTCCTGCACAGGTGAGTACACACTCATATATCAAAATCCTTTTGGGAGGGTTTTCACCTCTTTTTAATACATTGCACAAAGTGCATCAAAACTTTATGATCATGATATTAAATTCTCGCAATATCCAGACAATTCTGACAAATGTCTCCACTTCATTTCAGATGTCCTAGATTAAAAACAAAACAAAAAAAAAAACTGTATTAAATATTTTATTACACATAGATTATGTATTTTAGCTAGCAAAATTATCAGGATATTGTGTAAGATCAATTTTATAATTAACTGTTTGTATTTTGGACACTCATAAGTGAATGAGTTAAGAGAAAAACAGAGGAAGAGACTAAAAAATAGAAAGAGAGTGAAAAAAAGAAAGATAGCAAATGATATGCTAGGACAGACAGTAGTGTAAAACACAAGAAAGGGCGAAAGGCGCTCACTCACAAACCTATCGTCCGGAGTGGAACCCTTTGAATAGAATAGAATTGTTTGCCCCTCGAAGGTTTGTGCGTTGTTTTGTCTTTTCTGACCGCTGAACCAAAACAGTTATTAATTTGCACTTTACAAATTAATTCCGTTATTAATTTTATCTGACTCCAATTTTATATTAATCTGACTCCAATTTAAGTTGACCTCTAATTTAGATTAAAGCTCTAATTACTTTCTGATCATTCTTTTATATAAAATATTTTATATATTTTTATGTCATTGATTACTCTGAATCCACTTCTTTTTATTGTCCTTTTGATCTGTAATTAAACAGTCTTTAAATGACTTTTCTCCTACCCGGCTCTCCTAGGTGACTGTCCTACCTGGTTCTCCTTAGTGGTTTACTCTATTTAAAAGCTCCAATATTCAAACTGAAATTCTTTAAATGGCTTCATCCTATATTAAAGATCCAGTAATGATATAAACAATTTATTTGCCAGGTAGGATTTAAAACATAAGTTACAAATATTAAAATCAAAGCTAATTTCACAAATTATCAGAATAAACAAACATTCCTAAAAATAAGAATCAAGAGACCTACCTGACAAAACTACATGCGTTGGCATAGCATTGGAGAGCTGGCTTACAGTTTCCCTATATTAAAACTACACACATCAATTTGTGGGACCGTCTGACTACAGAGAACCCTGATTCCTTTGTCATCTCTCCTTAAATACCAAGCAATTATATTGTTATTTCAGATGTGTATGTTTGATGTTGTCCATTGATGTTTTGGTTTACAATTTAGGGGTTTGAAGGTGGACCTTTGAAATTTGTGATTGAGTATGTCTTTTGATGTTTACAAAGAATGCATCTAATCTGTATACAGAGATACGCTCTCTGTGAGTGTACCTGGCAGGGTTATACCTCTGATCAAATGCAGTATTTTACTAAGTTCTTAAATCTTACTTGTGATTTGACTTTGCTGAAATGGAATGAGATGGTGTTACCAGTCACACTGAGACCTCTTGAATGATATGTCTGATCACAAACATGTATAATCAAAAAAACCTTTTACATTACAGAACAGGATAAGTCATTACTTAGTTTTAGGTGACTCTAAAATTACTTGACGTGAGGTATATAAGAGAGGGGGGCAGATGTGTGTGAGAACTGTGTTGTATGGTCCTTGCTCAGTAGGGTGTATTTTGTCACGTGGAAATGTTCTTCTGTGTTAGAGTTTTTATGACTTGGTTCTCGCATAGTCATTTCAGTGCTAGCAGCCTTACAGTAGACTCTCCTGAAGTTTAACTTCAGCAAAGCAATTAAATATTTTCAAGATTGCAGCATATGTACCCAAAACAGAACACAGGGCAGCAGCTATGCAAAAACAGAGCTTTAGTTCTTCTGTGACCTATTTGAAAGTTGAATTAATTGCGAGGGAAGTGACAAGCAAGGGTTCAGTCTCAAACAAACATACACCTGAGGAAAACTGCACCTAGGCTGGAAGGTACTGTCATCACTATGTTGAAAATTGTGTCACCAACCACACTTCAGCATTTGCTTTGAATTGCATCTGCTGATAGTCTCAGAAAGCCATTTGTGCTCAAGGCCACTCAGCTGTACTGTTATTATTTATTGTTATTATTTTCAAGTAGTCTGCAGCAGGTCTCTCTAGCAGTGGTTCTGAGTAGGTAATGACCTCTGTTCGTCTGAGTGCTGTTTTTGGTTGAGACTTTGTAATGAAAAGGGCTAGATTGAAAGTGTAGGTACTCTATGGAATATGTGTTCTGTTACCACATTGCTTACTTTTCATTATTTTGTTTTTTCGAGCATGTATCCTGGTGATACGATTATAGTTTTTGGTTGATTGTAAAATGAATTTAAAAGCCTTGTTTCTGCTGTTAATTACCAGTTGATCTTATTACAGTCTTTGATATTATTTGAACTTAATTGAGTTCAGATTTTGTTTGTAATTGTTGAAATTGTTCCTCTGGGTTTTGTCTTTCCCTCAAAACGTAAAGATGATAGATGTCTTTTAATTTAAAGCTGTGCCTAGCTGTTCTGTTGCCCTTTACATTCATTTGATAAAATTACTTTGCTGCAGTTATCAAATTAATTTAAAGTAGTTAGTCTTTGATCGCCTCTTTCCTCTTCCCTCTTGATGATTCGCTGAATCTGGTGATGACTGGCTGAACGCTGAGTTAGGAGCTAATCACATTGATCAAGGATTTTTTTATTTTTATTTTTTTTACAGCGCATCTGGCCACTCTGTTTTTGTTTTGTTTTAGCATCTTGCACATCAACGCCACAATTTAGATAATGTTCCAGTTAAAAACGTCAACTTTGTCAACTTTTTTGGTCTGAACGCCCAGTAACTGTTGTTGGTGTCAGGAGTCTGGTTTTGTTTCTCTGCTTGTTTCTCTCTCTCTTTCTCGTGCGCTCTCGCACAGCTGAACCCATTCGCAATCAGCATTCACTCTCTTGCTCTTCTCGCACCTGTCTCCCTTTTGCCCTGATTTTCTGGCTATTTAGACCTCATGTTCTTTTCCCTTCTTGTTGGTTTATTGTTTGTTCGTTCTTGTCCGTTATTGATGCCAGTATATCATTACTACTGATTTTTGTCCTGTGTGTACTCATATGTCAGATGAGTTACTGCTCCAGCGATCCTGTGTCGAGTCTCATTCTCTGTGCTGCGGTTTCTGCCTGGTGGAGTCTGCACCTGCCTATTTCTGCGAGCTCTACCTGACCGCTTACCTGCAACGTTCACCTGCCTGGTTTCAGTCTGGGATCGTTTTCCTGTTCTGCGATCGCCAAGACGGCCTGTGATCGGCAGACAGCCTGTGTTGCAATTTATTCCCTTTGTTCATTAAATCATTAACCAGCTTTCGCTTGTGGGTCTATTTGTGAACTGTCACAGTTGGTTAGTTGAAAGTTGTGTTTCCTTTGTTGACTGGCTAATAGCGGTGTAGCTGTAGTTGACTGGCTGAGAGCTATGTAAGGGGCTGTTCACAAATTTTATACATCCCTCCGAAGTGTAGGCTACAATGTTTTCACATTATTTATCTTGGTAAACGTGCTAGGTCGGTGTATTTGACCGGTGTGACGTGTCTCACCATTTTTTATAGTGTCTCACACAGGAGTGCCATTTTAGATGCTTAAAATTTAAACTTTTAAAAACAAATCTTAAAACACCTACACTCTGTTCTATTTATTATTCTGTGTCCAGCTTTTTTTAGCACAAGAACATGAACAAATGGCGATCAGGTGCCGCTCGCTCGCAGCATGCTGGAATGAGCAGTGTTACCATGGAAACAATCAAGGCTTCCATGGTAGCGCTGATTACGCGAACCAGGAACACCTGAACCAAACAGAGAGAACATGTAATGACAAACTGGACCAGCGGACTCACAGAGACCATTACAGAAAATTGTGTTTCTGTTGTTGATCGGAAGAAAGCTGTGCATTGGTTTCTGTAATTACCAGGAGAGTTTGCTTTCAGATTGCAAACACCAGCAAAACATTATTATTTTCAATTATTCATGTGTGCAGTCACACACAGAGAGATATTGCATATTTTGCCTGTGGGATGATTATGAGATAATCTGCAGGATGCAGTCACATCTGTTAAAATTTGAATTCATTTGAAGCAGTTTTTTTTTTATAACAGGAATAGATATTATTCACTTTTAATCAGCTCATCTAATTGTAATTTAAACCATCAAAAATTATGGAAATGATTAAAATTATAGTAATTAATCCTATACAGGTTTCATATCTGTTCATCAAAGCTCTGCCTTGCCTTCAGATTGGCTCACTGATATTTACTAATTACATCCTTTACCCTGCAATGAGCAACCTTGTAGGAGTGAAGATGTTTGGTCAGTTACATACATGGTACTGTTATTGGTTTGTTTTCGTTATGGTCAATATTTAGCAGGGTGTTATGGATTTAATAAGACACATACTGGGGGTTCTCTTTTGGCTCTTTCTGTCTCTCTCACGCAATACATCATTAATTCCGCTTGAGCAGTCAGTGGATGTTTAAAGCTTAAATGACGTTAGTCTCCAATTATCTTTAATGTGCTGTTATATGCTGGACAGAGCTGTTCATGTAAATGTTTCTTTAAAACACTGATTTGCCTCCTGCTCAGAGATCTAAAAGATTTGACCTCTGTTTATTTCATCCAAAAATTCATACTATGCGCGTTACTTATGCCCTTGTCATTCCAACCCCATATAACGTTCTTTCTTCCATGGAACTCAAAAGGAGAAGTATTGATTAATGATTATGCTGCCTCGTTCCAGACAATGAAAGTGGATGGGGATCATGACTGTAATCCATGTGACTCATGTGCTATATTTCAAGTCTTCTGAAACCATATGAATGCTTTGTGTGAGAACAGACTGAAATTTTAATTGTTATTCACCATTCTATTTCGTTGTATGTAAAAGAGCAGCATGGAAATTTTGGAACCATCAGTTCCAAAAGCAGGCATTTATCATGAAATCAATTCTACACCTATTTCAATTCAAGCTGGATAGGCAAGCTGAATGCTTGATAAGTGGAATCTTTGATAGGAAAACATGTGATTTTGTTCTGTTATTTAAAAAAAATCTAAATAAATGAAGAGTAGGGTTAAAATTGTTTACCTGATCTTCGTCAGTGAAAGATCTTTGAATTGTCTAGTGATGCATCCGGAGATGTTCAATGAGCATCCAGTCAATCAACACCATTCGTCAGTTAAATTGCATTTTAATTAGATGTTTTAATAACATTTTGAATGAGATTTTAATGAGACACTAGAGATTTAAAATTTGTTTTGATATGAGTGTGTGTAAAGATTTATGACTTAAGGTGATTATGCCGTTTTGGTTCACTGGAGGAAGTGTTTGAGAAAATGGAAAGTGACACATGCTGGAGAAAATGACAACTGTAATCATTGGGATACGGAGAGATAGAAGAGATGACACAGAGGAGGAAAAAGAATGAAAGAGGAAGTGATAAAAGTGTGTTCTATATGCCATGTGCACTTTTATGACCCAGGGGTTGATTTTTATTAAAGCAACAGTTCGCCATAACTTTCTCACACTTATGCCTTCTCGAATTCGTACGACTTTCTTTTCTTCTACAGAACACAAACCACATTTTTTTTTAATGAGAAATTAGGTGTTTATATCTGTATAATGCAAGTTAATGGGATCCAACACTTTCAACTTCCAAAAAAGAACATAAAGGCAGCATATAGAAAATCCACCAAAGTTATGAAACAAAATGCTGTTTATAGTTTGAGATGTGGTGAAAAATAGCATTTGTTGGCTCAGTTGGTGGTTCATAAAATGACAAGAATGACTGAATTCTCCTGTGATGTATGCACTATTGTTAGTTAGACAGATACAAATTAAATAACTACTTAGATTGTCAAAAGCTGTTTTTTCTTCTTAAAAGTCCACAGGGCCCAAAGTGCCCATAATTAAAGTCATACCTAGAAGCATTGAGTTAGAGAGAGCTCAGATTTCTATTTTTCACCTGGCGGTATAGCTGACAGATCTCCCATTGCCAGCCCACAGATCTGAAAGAAAGTGAATGAATAGGTGTGAGAGGAAGAAAGGAAAAGACAAAAGCTTTTTTATCATGACTAATTAGGAGGATAATTGGTGTCCCTTTAGCTGTTATGGGCAGATGAGCCAATACTTAGAGCAGATGAGAGCTCTTCAGATGATCAGACCACACAAACACATCCACTGTGAACAATCCATCTCAGTCAAACACTCCTCTTGGCAGGACAGTAATAGCACTGATTGAGGTAAACAGAGCTGGCACCAAGGGAGTTAATGGAGATGGATATTGGACCAAATTGTTTATCAGCCTTAATTTCATACTCGTATTCCTTTGGGTCTTCATTCTTTTTCATCTTTTCATAAACAGCTTTAGGAAAGAAAATATAAACAAAAAATAAATAAATGTCTGCTCTTTGTTATCAATCAGTTGTTTATTACAGTGACAGATGTCTCCCTCTTTTTCTCTCTCTCTCTCTCTCTCTCTCTCTCTCTCTCTCTTTCTCTCTCCCTCTCAAGCTTTTACTCTTTTGATTGCTCAGTATAATGGATGTATGAGGATCACTGATGTTTCACTTCTGTTTTCATGAAGTAGCAATTCACAATTCTCTCTGAGATTCTCTCTGCTCCCATCTTCTTTGGGAACATTTTCCCCCAAAGAGAAATATTAATGACAGAGGCTCTGCAAGAGAGGACCTTTCATTGACTTCATTTCATTGACATTTCAGACAGACTGAGTGAAGACTTTTTGTTGCATCAGGTCATCTGGAGGCCATCATACAGACCTAGCTATACTTAATGTTTCAGTATTGGACCGCACCCCGCCGACTGCATTGCCTTTCAAAATGTATTCTTTTGTCCAAGAGCGAGTATGAATGCATTCTATGCATTTGCAATTTGACAGCTGTGTGATACTTTTAGTACAGTCAATGGCAGACGCCTGCGCCAACAATGTGCACAGATGAGGACTGTATTATTATTACAGTAGTAATCAAGGAGACCGATATCCAATATTTGGGATATATATATATATATATATATAATGAATAGCTAAACAGAAAATAAAAAATAACTAAACAGCTCATAACAGAATTTCATGTATTAACATGTTATAACAGATGAGAATCAATATAATTAGAGTTGACACACTTCATGTAGCTTGCTGGCAAACATGTTTAGTCAAGTGCGAAAAGGGCAGCAGCATTTTATCAGCCAGGTAAAGCTGAAAATTGTTGTTCATTTACATAATAAGCAGATAATACTGTTAATAAAGATGATAGGCCTTTTTGAAGTAAATTTTCACCTCACCTATTCATCCGCTCTGTCCTTAGAAGTTTGCCACTGACCAAAAACGTTTTCACTTTCGAGCACGCACTGACATATGGAGCCGCAGATGTTTACAAGTATGTTTTATACGTGTGTTGCTTTGATTGATTTACATGAGGCTTGCATCAGAAAGCTGCAACATGCTGCCTTTGGAGTCTGTATATGGAGGTAGGATGAAAATCAGGTGCTTTTCAAACTCTTCTAAGACCGGTCATTCAACAACTCTGTCTGTTCAGCCATTTACTGATTACACAGCAAGTCAGCTGAATAAACTTCAGTTGCAGCGCGGTGTTACAGCAGTTTTAGAGCTGTTCTATTAATTTAATCTCGTGGTATCATTATATATTATACACAGAACAGCTGTGCTCGGAGTTAGATTTGGTTCGTGCGCTTGCTAACGTGTTTGTAAGGCGTTAAAAAGCGCTCCAGATATACCTCATTGCACATTTGCATAATTTAGGTATGTTTGGACATTACAAATAAAATAATCATGATAATCATTTTAACCATTATTGCACATTCTCAAATTTGCAAACAACCTTCTGCAAAGACTGTGGCTTATTATATTTCTGTACGATAGTGTCAGTTACTCCCCAAGCACTTTTATTATTTCTCTCCGTCTCTTTTTCTCTCTTTCTCCTCCTGCAAGCTTTTCATCTTTGAAATGGGGCTGTATTCCCTCAGAGAAGAAAAGCAGAAAGGAGGATGGAAAGTGCATAACTTGCAAAAAGTTTGTGGAAAGTGTGCAAAACTTACATACTGACTCACACTCCTTGTGTTTTCAGAGCATGATGAGTGTGTGCGTGGATTGAATGTCTGCGATGAGAATGCTCTTTGTTTCAATATGGTTGGTGGACACAGCTGCACCTGTAAACCAGGATTTGTGGGTAACGGCACTTTCTGCAAAGGTAAGTGCAAACACCTGCATTACATACTAAATTTCACACAAGTATTAGCTTTTGATAAGGCCATGCCCACTAATGTATTTTTTTGGTTGAACACATAGATTTTTCTACGGTTACACCTGTTATCCTCAATGGAATTTTGTTTTCCTCCACCAGAAACTGAGACTTCCGAAAACGCTCCCTACTAATGCATACTTTAGCAAACCTAATGACCACTGTGGGTGCATATGGGACAATCTTTTTTTATGCAAGATTGGAAAATGATGACAAAATCATTATTGTCTGTTATTGTCCTTGATATTGTCATTTTGATTAATTTCGATTAATAGAATTTATGTTAAAATACTTATTTTGTGTGGGGTATCTGCTTGCCATATTCTTTATGTAGGCTACATATCCGAAACAAGCTGAGAACTGTATTCCTTAATTGCTTTATTGCTGTTTTTGTACACCATTAAATCAAGAACGTGCCTAAATAGTTGTGGCAGGGTGGAGGGTGGGGCCGGGTCGTGATTCTACACACCCGGTCCCTAATCAGTCTAATCAAGCCTCCGAGAGATATAAAGGCCAACTGCGGAGGATGGTGCGGGAGAGAGAGATAGTTTACGGACATGTCCATCATGTGTGTTTTGTCTTTTGTTTTAGTATATCATTAAAATATTATTTATATTCCCAAGCCGGTTCCCCGTCTGTCGCTCACTTCGACGTCGTGTCGAAGAAGCGACACTAGGGGTCTCTCTTGAGCGCCGAAAGATACCTCTGATCTATGAAAAAAGGCCAATGAGAATTGACGAACAGTATTTGCATACGCCGCCTCCGGATACGGATATAAAGGCGAGAGAAATACGCTCGTTCATTCAGTAATTTTCTTCGGAGCCTATGGTCGTGTGAATGCTGTCTGCTGTGCTACACACAACTTACCCTGCTTCTGATCCTCTGACGCGCTGCTGCTGTTGGATTTACGGCACACCTTCAGCGGCTTTTCTCTTCTCTGTCGGCGTGCTGTTTGCCCCTGAGCGCTTTGACAGCGCAGTGTTTAAAAGAGTTTATTAAGAGCAATTTTCTCATAAAGAGTTTATTTCTCAAAAAGAGGAATACACAGTGGTGTTGAACGCCCTTTTCAGGGCGCGTCTTTATAAAGATGCCATTCAAACCCTGTGTAGTTCCTGGATGCGGTAGAGTGCTCTCCGCTTCTGACGGCCACAGACGCTGTCTCGTGTGTCTGAGGGGCCGATCACACCGAGGCAGCGTTTGTGGACGGTTCATGTTCTCATTGCGAGAATATGACCGTGGCAGCGTTGCGGTCGCGGCTCGCTTTCAACAGAAAGCACGCCACTCCTGCCGCCCCCCGTGTCGCTCCTTCTTCCCACGGGATTGAGGACGATGCGGTTGGCGCTGGAGGCGATTTGGGGAGGGCAGCGGGTGCAGCTCCGCCGGGTACGCCCCCTCGGACCACCCTCCCCCCGACACGCTCGCTGACCTCCGTCCAGTCTCAAGGTAACGGCGACTCGCCTCCGGGCCGGTTTGCCTATCCTCTAGAGCTCGAAGCTGATGAGCTCGCCGCTCCATCGGAGAGCGTGGTGTCTGACGCTGACTCCTCCCCTGGGCTGCCGCCTTCGGGCCAGCACGCCCAGGTTGAGGCGGATGCGCAGATGTCCGACATGCTTGCCCGGGCCGCCGTCGGGGTGGGGTTGGACTGGAAACCTCCACCCTCCCCACACCTGTCACGGTTGGACGACTGGTTCCTGGGGTCTGGGCGCCGCTCACAGCCACGCCCCCCCCCCCGGTCCCGTTTTTCCCGGAGGTGCATGACGAGCTGACGTCGTCATGGAGAGCCCCGCTCTCCGTCCGTCAAAAGCCCTGCTCGTCCGCTCTCGCTACCCTCGACGGCGGAGAGGCCCACGGGTACACGGCGATTCCCCAGGTGGATAGGGCGGTTGCGCTCCATCTCTGTCCCGGTGACCCTACCACCTGGCGCGGGCGCCCTGTACCCCCTTCCAAGGCCTGTAGGACTGCATCCTCATTCAACCACAAAGCCTACAGCGCCGCGGGACAGGCCGCCTCCGCCTTGCACGCCATGGCCCTCCTGCAAGTCCACCAGGCCAAGGCGCTCAGAGATCTGCACGAGGGTAGCCCTGACCCCGATGTGCTGCAGGAACTGCGCTCAGCGACCGACCTCACCCTCAGAGCCACGAAGGTCACCGCGCAAGCACTCGGACAGGCAATGGCCACCCTTGTGGTCCAGGAACGTCATCTTTGGCTCAACCTGGTCGAGATGCGCGAGGCCGACAAAGTTCGCTTCCTCGACGCCCCTGTCTCCCAGCTTGGCCTCTTCGGCGACACCGTCGAGGACTTCGCCCAGCAGTTCTCCGTGGTGAAGAAGCAGACGGAGGCCATCTCACATATCCTGCCTCACCGCAAACCTGCCACCAAGGCCACTGCCCCATCTGCTTGCCGAGGGCACCCCCCTGCGGCTAAGAAACCTGCTCCACCTCAACCCGGGCCCAGCTCTCAGCCCCGGTGTCAAGCACACCGCAGGAAGCAGACACCCCCCCGTCTCCCGGACTCCCTCGAGGACCCGTAAGGCTCTCAGGCGGTCCTGAGACGGATGACCCAGTGACACAGACGTTAGCTCCGGAGGTGGTAAGACCGCTCCGTCCCCCGGTGGAGGGCCGGGAGGAGAATCTTTTGTTGTTAAACAATTTAATTTGCCGCCCCCCCTTAGATAGGGATGCGGTACCCACATTCTCAATAAAAGAGCTATTTCCTATGTCTCTGGGTCACCTGGCCCGCAAACACCGTTCTCACGGCGCTCTGCCCACAGATCTCAACAGTCCTGGCCCCCTGGACACGGACCACCCGTCTTCAGCCCCACGACTGTTCCCCGGCCGGCCTGTCCCTCCAACCGAGATGGAGGGTTTCTACAGCCCGTACTTCATCGTGCCCAAGAAAGGCGGCGGCTTACGACCAATCTTGGATCTGCGAGTTCTCAACCAAGCATTGCACAAACTCCCGTTCAAAATGCTCACGCAGACGTACATTCTAACCTGCGTCCGGCATCTAGATTGGTTCGCAGCGGTAGACCTGAAGGACGCATACTTTCACGTCTCCATCCTGCCTCGACACTGCCCCTTCCTGCGGTTTGCGTTCAATGGTCAGGCGTATCAGTACAAAGTCCTCCCCTTCGGCCTGTCTCTGTCCCCTCGCGTCTTCACGAAAGTCGCAGAGGCAGCTCTTGCCCCGCTCCGAGTAGCCGGCATCCGCATACTCAACTACCTCGACGACTGGCTCATTCTGGCCCACTCGCGAGAATCACTATGCACTCACAGAGACCAGGTGCTCAGGCACCTCAGCCGCTTGGGGCTTCAGGTCAACTGGGAAAAGAGCAAGCTCACTCCAGTTCAGAGCATCTCTTTTCTCGGGATGGAGTTAGACTCGGTCTCAATGACGGCGCATCTCACCAACGAGCTCGCCCAGTCAGTGTTGAACTGCCTCGCCACCTTCAGGCCGGGCACAGCGGTTCCCTTAAAACTTTTCCAGAGGCTCCTGGGGCATATGGCATCCTCCGCGGCGGTCGCGCCGCTGGGGTTGATGCATATGAGACCGCTCCAACACTGGCTTCAGACCCGAGTCCAGAGACGAGCATGGCGCCACGGCACGCACCGGGTAACGATCACCCCCGCCTGCCGCAAAGCATTCAAACCCTGGACAGACCTCTGTTTCTTACGGGCTGGAGTACCCCTACAGCAGGTGTCCAGACACGTCCTGGTCACGACCGACGCCTCCAGATCGGGTTGGGGCACCGTTTGCAACGGGCATGCAGCCTCAGGCCGTTGGAAAAGGGCCCAGCTGCGTTGGCACATCAACTGCCTCGAGATGTTGACCGTCCTTCTAGCCCTGCGGCAGTTTCTCCCGTTAATTCGGGACAAACATGTCCTGGTCAGGTCGGACAGCACCACTGCGGTCGCATACATAAATCGGCAAGGCGGCGTACGCTCCCGCCACATGTCGCAACTCGTCCGACGTCTCCTCCTTTGGAGCCAGCACCAACTCAGGTCGCTGCGTGCCACTCACATCCCCGGCAACCTCAATGTTATGGCGGACGCGCTGTCACGACAACGCTTGCCTGGAGGAGAGTGGAGGCTTCACCCCCACTCGGTTCAGCTGATTTGGGAACGGTTCGGCAAGGCCCAGGTAGACCTGTTTGCCTCCCGAGAGACCTCCCACTGCCCGCTCTGGTACGCCCGCTCAGAGGCTCCCCTAGGGGCAGATGCACTGACACACAGCTGGCCGGTGGGGCTGCGCAAGTATGCATTCCCCCAGTGAGCCTTCTTGCACAGGTGCAGTGCAAGGTCAGGGAGGACGAGGAGCAAGTCACTCTCGTGGCTCCTTACTGGCCCACCCGGGCCTGGTTCTCGGACCTCATACTCCTCGCAACAGCCCCTCCCTGGCGAATTCCCCTGAGGAAGGACCTTCTTTCTCAGGGATGGGGCACGCTCTGGCATCCGCACCCAGACCTCTGGAACCTCCACGTCTGGCCCCTGGACGGGACGTGGAAGATCTAGCTGGGCTACCACCCACGATCGTAGCCACGATCAACCAAGCCAGAGCCCCTTCTACCAGGCAACTCTACGCCCTGAAATGGCGTCTGTTCGTGAATTGGTGTTCTTCCCGGGCAGAAGACCCACAGAGGTGCGCAGTTAGGTCTGTGCTCCTGTTCCTACAGGAGAGGTTGGAGGGGAGGCTGTCCCCGTCCCCCTTGAAGGTGTATGTTGCCACTATCGCAGCTCACCACGACCCAGTAGACGGAAAGTCCCTGGGTAAGCACGACTTAATCGTCAGGTTCCTAAGAGGTGCCCGGAGGTTAAATCCCTCCCGGCCAAACCTGTTCCCCTCCTGGGATCTCTCGGTGGTCTTCGCCGGTCTTCAGAGATCCCCTTTCGAGCCGCTAGGATCAGCTGGACTCAGGGCTCTCTCTTTAAAGACGGACCTGCTGATCGCGCTCGCCTCCATCAAGAGGGTCGGGGACCTGCAAGCATTCTCTACCAACGACACTTGCCTGGAGTTCGGTCCGGCAGACACTCGTGTGATCCTAAGACCTCGACCGGGCTATGTGCCCAAGGTTCCTACCACGCCCTTCAGAGATCAGGTAGTGAACCTACAAGTGCTGCCCCGGGAGGAGGCAGACCCAGCCCTCTCACTGCTGTGTCCGGTACGTGCCTTGCGTGCCTACCTGGAACGCACCCAGAGCTTTAGGCGCTCTGAGCAGCTCTTTGTCTGCTTTGGAGGACAGCAGAAAGGGAACGCTGTCTCCAAACAGAGGCTGTCTCACTGGGTGGTGGAGGCCATTCAGTTGGCCTATCACACCCAGGCCGTGCCACCCCCTTTGCGGGTTCGAGCCCACTCTACCAGGAGTGTGGCATCCTCATAGGCACTGGCTAGAGGCACCTCGCTAGCAGACATCTGTAGAGCTGCGGGCTGGGCAACACCTAACACCTTTACGAGGTTTTACAATCTCAGGGTTGAGTCAGTCTCGTCCCGTGTTCTCTCAGGTCCAAGCCCATAGAACTCGGTACACGCCGACGATCTGTCCGGGTGAATCGCTTGTTTCCAGCACCATTTCCCTCTCCGAGGCAAAACAGTGCGCTTCTTTCCCAGAGGGCTAAGGTCCCTGGTTGCTTCCTCCCTAGCCCTCTCGGGCCCGCAACAGTTCAGTGGAGGAACTTGCCGGCCCAGTCCACTACGGGTACCTCTGGCTACCCCTACTGGAATAGGTGCTCCACAGATCAGGCCTCCTACGGGACTCCTCCTGTGTGTATTTCCGCGGTACGGTCACCTTGCGAGCTGACCCGTGTCTCCCTTAGGCAGCCCTTCGCTGCCCTCCGGTCGCCGTGTTGTAGCAACTCCCCCCTCCTCGAGGTTGGATCTACCACCGCGCCATTTCCTCCCACATGCCCAAAGTGGCCATGTGATGTATTTTGCCACCTTTACCTCCCCTGCTGGGCGGGTGTGGCCTCCGCAAGGTCTTTTCCCCCTGAAAGAATAGGAATTCGGATAAGACCCCCTTCCCTCGATGCGGTAAGGGCCCCGGCTGCTCTTGCTCTATGCCGAGAAAACATAGAGAGAAAAGAGGCCCAGCCAGGCTTGGCCCGTTCCCTAGTTGGGAGTGTCACCTTGTTCCCCCCTAGGGTGACCAAAAGGATTCTGACGACTCTTTCGGGGCATTGGGGAAGAGTACGTGCAGTCTGAACACAGTTGGTCGCTGTGCACGTAGAAATACCTGCCCGCTTCTGTGTAAGCAGTACACGTACACAGCTCAGCGCATGGCGAGTTTTGAAGTGGACCCCTAGTGTCGCTTCTTCGACACGACGTCGAAGTGAGCGACAGACGGGGAACGTCTAGGTTACGTATGTAACCTCAGGGAACGAGACGTCGTGTCTTCCCGGCCATGTCGCTGAGCCGAGCTGTTGAGGTGCCTGGTACACTCCCGGCTCCTCAGAAAAATCCTGAATGAATGAGCGTATTTCTCTCGCCTTTATATCCGTATCCGGAGGCAGAGTATGCAAATTGGCCTTTTTTCATAGATCAGAGGTATCTTTCGGCGCTCAAGAGAGACCCCTAGTGTCGCTTCTTCGACACGACGTCTCGTTCCCTCCATCAGGGAACGGAGGTTACATACGTAACCTAGACGTTCTCGCCTCCTTCTTTCCGTTGAACTGCTTTACACATAACGGACATGTCGGTAAATGATCTCTCTCTCCCGCACCATCCTCCGCAGTCGGCCTTTATCCCTCTCGGAGGCTTGATTAATCTGATTAGAGACCGGGTGTGTAGAATCATGACCCGGCCCCGCTCTCCGCCCTGCCACAATAGTCAACTTCACATTTACTCTTAGCTGTAATTTTTTAATTAGAATTCAAAACACAAAAAGTGAGAATCTGACATATATGTGATAGGTCACAATATTTAAATGCTGCTTAAAAAAAAATGCTATCGATAGAAAATCATTTTGACGTAGTGGAATTCTATAATTGACACTTTTCCTGATTATTTAATGGCAGATGCTATTTGCATCATTAGATGCCGTGGGAGTGCGATCAACATACCCTTCCTCCTTATCAAACTCTTCTCTGCACTCCCTGACATTCACAGTGACCAAATCACTGCAATGAAATCAACAAGTCTATTAATTTTTTTATTTTATTTTAAGTAGTATTAAAGGAAATATTTAAAATGGAAAGAGTAAATCAGATAAGAAAAAGAGAGGGACAACACGGATTTGTACAACGGTCGCTAGGACAACAGTACACATTCACACACTGTCCTTACACACCACACCACTGCAGCAACATTATTGTTTAGTTTGTCGTATATTTCTGTGGTTTCACTGGAATATTGGGGTGCAAATTGTTGCACTGTGTGGCTTATACTATTTACACCAGGGTGCAAATAATTAAATAATCTGTTATTTAATTCAGACAGCTGTAATTGTTTATTATGTACTCGATTAGTTGGTAGAGCCCTATGATATACTCCATTATAAATGTTACCGGATGACCTTGTTAAATGTCATTTTTATTAAGTAGATCTTTAAATATTACTGGAACTAAAACCAAAAAGGTCCCACTGACCTCAGCCTCAGACACACCCAAGTATAACACGTTTACTCAACGAAAGCTGTTCCAAAATTTTAATAAAAGTTCACTTTGTTGCAGAATAAATGATGTGTAATGTAACACAATGTGTACCAGCCAGACTTTTTGCCAGTAGTCAAATGTCTGGCTTTTGAGAGAATGTCTGAATTCTAGCACAGAATTACAGCTCAACGAATAATGTCTTATTGGCAAAAGTTGCCACACATGAACAAGACAAGTTAAAACCTTTTGGGGCCTCGGAAGCCCCCTCCTAGCACAACCCATGGTTTGCAGGCTTCTAGTTGAGAAGAAAACAATTCCAGGGTGCATCTGTTCTTACAGTATGTGGTTTAGTCCTGCTGAAATATGTGTACTGACCCCTGTATCTTGTGTTTGGGCAGCGCTCTGTGAGGGCCAGTGTCTCAATGGTGGTTCCTGCATTGCTCCTGATACCTGTGTCTGTCAGCAGGGCTTCACTGGAAAGAGATGTGAGACAGGTAAGACACAATACAGGTCAGATCCTGTAACTTTGGGGGTGCAACAAGTGTGCAGCATTTCTAATTAATGTGCAATCACACCTCAAGTGTTTTCATATTAAACTGCTTCGACTCAACTGAAAGAAATGTTGTGCTGTAGAAAATCCTGGGAGCTACTGAAGCCATTGAAAAGAGCTGATTTAAGTGTAATTTGTGCAAGTTGGCACTATTACATGAATGCTGTATATATGTAAAGTTGCTCTAAGTTTACTGGATAGCATTTATGAATAATCCAAACTTGTGCGTTCAGGTATGTGAATAATTATGCATTATGAAGTTTGAATTTTGTGCATAGTTTGGGGGGTGACGGGGGGCAACTACCCCCCACATAAATGTCCATTGCCAAAATTGTTCTTACATCACTTAAGTGCCAACTCATACTTTAAATTACACCTCTTCCACAATCTGAGTTTTTGCCTTACCTACAGTGACCACAATATGTGGCACATGACAAAACATTTTGTTGGTCAGTTGTTTTGCATCATAAAACACTTATTGACAATCGGTCTGAATGGTTCTTAGCATGGTGAGTTTCGATTCCAGTTGCATTTAATTTATCAGTGCGGTTAGCTAACCGTACACAAACTTGCTTTTGGAATGCCTTCAGTGATGCGTTGACTCAAAATTGGTAACTTGTGTGCTTCTGCAATCTTTCTATTAAAAAAATGTCAGTATTTCATATTTTGGATCTACTTTAATGACATTTCTACATTTGTCCAAATAAGTTTGGGGACACTGTATATGTTTTACAACACATTTACATCCAAATAAATGGATTGGATTGTTTTGCTTTGTACTGCATTTCATTTTTAGTGCAGACTGAAAAATAACTTGATGCTGGAAACTTGTCACGTAATGCCTAGAGTTCTCCCTTGAGTTGGTTTAGAGTTATAGAATGAGTTGCAGACAGGAATTAGACTTGTGTTGAAAAGCAAGCCACTGAGGGTGCAATGAACTCTGGAACAGCAGATGAGAGATGGACATGAAGCTCTTTATGGCTCTGGGGATCAGTGTGTGTGTGTATGATAGAGAGACCTTAGAACCTTTTGCACAACATTAGCCAGCAGGCCATCTGTTGATGGATTTTACAAAGCGGTCCAGCACCCCCTCACTTCTATGTATGAGTGACAGAGGAATGATGAAGGGAGAGAGAAAAAGAGGACCAAAGAGAGAGGAAATTAGGAGGCATGGGGACTAAATGAGACAGCTGGTGGAGAGATAGAGATGAGAGAGAGTGAGGTGTGGTTTGCCTGACTCACTGTTCTTGGAGGAAGCACTGGCTGACATACGAATTCACAGCTATGTTATGTGGATGTGTGTTTGTGTGTGTGTGTGTGTGTGCATGTGCACGCATATGTGTGTGTTTATCACTTTGTGGGGACCAAATGTACCCATAAGGATAGTAAAACCCAAAATTATTGATGTTGTGGGGACAATTTGTTGGTCCCCATGAGGAAAATAGTTTATACTAATCATACTAAATTATGTTTTTTGAAAATGGAAAAATGGAAAAATGCAGAAAGTTTTCTGTTATGGTTGGGTTTAGGGGATAGAATATAAAGTTTGTACAGTATGAAAACCATTATGTCTATGGAAAGTCCCCATAAAACATGGAAACCCAACGTGCGTGTGTGTGTGTGTGTGTGTGTGTGTGTGTGTGTGTGTGTGTGTGTGTGTGTGTGTGTGTGTGTGTGTGGAGTTTGTCCTTATGTGTACTGTAGGCTACATGTTGACATGAAATACTTTTGGAAAAACTTTACATGTTAATTCACAGCACCTAATATACAGTATATACTTTTCCCCATAGATGCATATACATTTTAACCTTAAATCTCGATGTTATGATTTAAATGATCCACTAACATTGTATTTGTCAATGGATCTCCTGTATTTGTGTAACTGGCGTATGAAGAGGGCTTTTTGTCTCTGTGTTCTGGTATGTTTTTTTTTTTTCATTCATATGTGTGAGAAATACATTTTGTGTGTGTTAATCTTTGTTTTGTTCATTCAGGTGTCTGTAATTCCTCATGGTTTCTCCCCCATGTGTTCTTTTTGTCCTCTGAGGGGGAATGTAATATTATGACAAAAGCAGAGTGAGGATAAACACTGCACAAACAAACATGAGAGGAAAAGAAAAGACTGTTCTCTGTTCCTGTGAAACCTCTTATTCCTTGCATTAAAGGAATTTCATTATTAAACTCTCTGTCTTTGTCAGTAAGCCTCTCTCTCTTTCTCTCTCTCTCTGTGCCAGCTTGACGGCGATACATGTGGCCAACTTTGTTAAAACTCCCCACAAGTTCAGTATATGCAAAGCAATCCTTTAGTTCAGGGGATATTACACTCCCGGTAAAATAGAGAAATTATTTGATAAGAGCTTTGTCTTTTTATTGTTATTCTGCACATTAATGAGAGTAATCGACTGAACCACCGAGACAGAAAATGATCTTCTCTTTCAAATATCCTGGTATAGAAATATTTTCACTTAAAAAAAAAATTCTCTTTTTCTGTCTCTCCCTCATTTTATCTTGCTTTGAAAAGGAAGCTGTAGGGAGTCTACATTTCTTTTTATATTTTAGCTGTTACCTCGTAGAAGATTGGCACCATGTATTATCCATTGATTTGGCTCAGATCAATCATATGTGCTCTTTCATAAAGGAAACCCAATTATACTAAGTCCTCAGGGGTTAAATGCCTCAGGCTCGGGGGTCCTTCCTCTTGAACATGATGTTTCTGCGGGCTACTTGTTAATTCTTTATGTGATGGGTGTGTAGCAAAATCAAGCTCTTGAGGACAGAAAAAAGTAAGATTTACCTTGCAAATGTAGTACAATGTAAGGATATAACCATATTCAATTAATTGAAATGTAATAATTTATGATTCAACCATTGAATAACCTACATCTGTCGACCACTGATCTAAATGTTCTGGCAATTCATCCCTGATAAATGAGAGTAGAGAATTCCTCTGTGGAGACATAACTATTTTAGTCCACACCAAATTGGGAAGACTTCATACTCTTCTGCAGTGTATTTTGCATCCTGGTCCGCTCTGGTTCCTTGATTGTGTTCAGGTTTGACATTTGTCCCCCACAATGTATACAGTGGTTGCAGCTTTTGTGCAATGTCCCAGACCAGGGGCAAGGCCACATAAGGGCCAGCATGGCATTGGTCGACACAGATTGACTGCTGGTTCACTCAGTCAAAATGGCCGGAATATACTAATAGCTTTCATATAAAATAAACTGCATTTTGATGCACTACAAATAGCTCATATGCATGATAATAATCATATTCCTGTTTTACATATAATTAGAAATATTAGATTATATTATAAATATTAGTCATGACTGTAAACGGATCCACTCAGCACCCAGATAATTTATCAACATTGTATGGTTTTGTTGCACTTTAATTTTTTAACAATGTAGGAGTGCAGAATAAGATTCTATAGATTGCATGGCATTTCTGCGGTTTGGTTTTCAGGGTATTTAACATCCATCACAAACCACTTACACAACAGCTACATATACAGAGCGTCTGGTGGGATTTCTAAATACCTAAATGTCCAGGATTGGGATTTGTTTTTATATTGACATGCTCTTTACAGTTGTGCTCTTTAAAGACATTCTGTGAGTGTGTATTTAACATTAAAAAACATTTAAACCTAGAGAGTAACAGCTCATAATGGCTGTGGAAATGGGTACGCTTCATAATATTCACAATGAAAAAAAAAAATAGGCACCAAGGTCCACCCACTTTGAGATTTCTGGCCTCGCCACTGTCCCAAACTTCATAACTTTGCCTTTGAGCCAATATAGGATGCGTATATTAGTATTTATTCATAATATAAAGGAAGAATTGAATCCTACCCCCCTATCAAATTTTAATGAGAATATCTTTAGATCTTTGGTAGTGAGACAGTCCCACAGGGAGGAGTGTAACATTGTGTATTTAAAGAGATTTAAAACATCTGCCGGCTCTATCCTCCCATACAACTCTCTGTTTATTTAAGCGCTTTGATTATATCTGCTTCATTGGGTTTGTGTATTCCAAGGCGATTCTCATCATGTTTAATGAGGTGGAGCTAATTAGTGTTTAGTTGTTGAATGTCTCCCCTTATTGTATAGCACAGACCTCAGTTTTATCCCGATTAAGGCTCAAAAGCCTTGTCAAAACAGAAACATTAATTTCTTTTAATTAGGCTTAATCTGTTCCTCTAACTTGGCACTTTTATAGAACGTAACAGTTACTGCTCACATTTAGTACAAAGTTCTAAGGCATCAAACTAAACCAGCCACCTCCTAAATGAATCACATCATTACAAACTTTGGTTTAAAGCAAAAAAGTAAAAAAAGAAAATCTGAAAAAGGTACAAGAATGTGTACTTTGTTTTTATTTTATTGTGTGCATTCTTTTATAAAGTGATAAACTACACATCCCATGAAACATTGCAAATAAAACTGTTTTTATATATATCCCATCCATCCATCCATCTTCAACCGCTTATCCGAAGTCGGCTTGCGGTATTCAGACATTCAAATACTTTATAGTAGCCACCTTATTTTGCAAACCAGAAGTAATCCGTGGCTGTATTTCCGGTAAACGTTCCGCTGTTACTGTCTGCAATGTGAATAAATTGGAAGGCAAATAATACCAGAATTTAGTACATTTATCAAACAACCACAGGATGAAGAATGATGTGCCATTGTCAGATAATTTTCTAACATCAGCATTTATAGTTAAAGTGTAAGTAAATCGTTCACTTGTTACTATGATGTTGTATTGAAGAGACAGTAACATAATAATATAATAAAGTAATATAATCAAATCTGCTTCTTTCTTTACCGAGATTGTGACGATGCCATCTTTCTTGTCTCCATGTAAACCTCTGTTCATATGTACCCGCATAACCTCCAATGATGACTTTATTTATTTCCAAAGGTAACGTTTCAGAAGCCATGCTGAATGTGTGATCTGCGTGTCTGTTTACTATACAGTGCTAAGAAAGAGCGTATGCTCTCTGAAAAGAATGGAAAGTAAAATGTGTTTATTCATTTGCCAAGATGAAACAAGATGCATTTTAAGATGAGGCCTTTAGTGTGATTCATGTCATTAAGAAAGCACAGTTTCACAATGAATAAGACACATACATTACGTGGCAGTCAACTTATAATTCCAATTGACATTTTAAAAACACGTCCACGCACGAAAGCCAGAACAAAGGAGGTCTAATACCAAGAAAAATCTCTCTTAATAATATTTGCAATTTAAATTTTGCTTTCAATAAATTTTGTTTCGTCAGGGTACACAGTTACTTTTCAAAACTTGATCTGACACTGAATGCTCAAGCAGCCTAATTTACACTTAGAAAACTCCTGATGTTGCTCTAACAATGGAAAACACTTACCAATTTGCTTGAAGTGAAAATCAGTCCTACTTTCCTGTTTAAATAATCAATCGCATGATCATGCAAAACATCTCAGGTTTGTAAATCCATAAGGATCTCTTTCTCAACGGCAATAAAAGCAGTGACAGCAGACTCGTCAGCTACATCTTGTGCTCTTCGCTTTCAAATTACGAACATCACTTAAAGCATGATTGTGTCACTCAAGGAAAACTAGAAGGCCAGGACTGGGACATATCCTAAAGATCACACCCACTAAGAACAAATAAATCAATCTTATTGGCTGACGAATCTGACAATCTGACTTTAGAATCCTATTCACTGCAGTGTTGTGGGATTCTGTAGAAATTCTGAAGGCCTGACTGGGTGGAGCTCAGACTCACGCACATCGAGGAATACATTTTGATTGGATAAACTTTTAGTTTTTTGCTATTCATTTGTAGATGAATTAGGAGTGGAAAGCAATTGAAAATACATAGGCAAAAAAGTTCAATGAGAATGAAATTACAAAAAATATTTATTTATTAGGCATGTTACGCCAACAGAGAAGGCTTTTCTGGCCCTGAGAAATCGCTACTGATCAGACGGTGCGGAGGACAGTGCCTGATCTCTCATTCATTCTGCCTATTCAACAATGTGATACAACGATGGCAAAATGCAATATACAGTAAAACTATATTAGTTTTATAATAGTATATGAGTTTATGAAAATCATAATTAATGATAATAATATGGCAACATACACTGCCGTTCAAAAGTTTGGGGTCACTTGACTCAAATGTTTCTCATAATTGTGCCACCATATTCATTTATTTCATTACAAAACTAAAAAAGAAAAGAAGCTAATATATGCACAACATAGATGGGAACTCCTTTAGTACTGTTTAAAAATATCCCAGGTTGAGACCTGAAGAAGTTGGTTAAGAAAATGTCAAGAGTACATGTCTGCAAATTCTAGACAAAGGGTGACTACTTTGAAGATGCTAAAATATAACACAGTTTTGATTTATTTTGGGATTTGTTTTAGTCTCAACACAATTCCTATAGTTCCATATCTGTTCTTCCATAGTTTTGATGACTTTAGTGTTATCCTTAAATGTGAAAAATAATAATAATAAAAGAATTAAGTGACCCTAAACTTTTGGGTCAAGCTTGATTATGGCGGCGCCCTAGTTTCGCTAAAAAATAAGGTGGATAGGTAATTAGTGAGTGTATGGAAGTGTAAGTGTAAAGCGACTTCTTTGATTTGTGGATCTCTCTTCAGGATTCTGGGTAGTGTAGTTCTCAGGCTTCTAGAAGCATATATCATTGCTTAACAACTTCTGACTTTATGTTAGGTCTTGTCTTGAATGGTTTATACATCATTTTTAAAATTTATGGGATTTCTAGTTCTGGAACCCTTCTGTTGCACTCAATTGGGGAAACTCTGAGGATATGCTATCTGCCTTCTCACTTTAAAAAAGTGTGCCTTTTAGCTTTCTGTTAAAAAAGATTTTTTTAGGGAATGACTTTGGACCAGGCTTTCATGCACACATACACCCACACGTATTCAAATGCATTCAAAGTCCCTCTTTTGCGTCTAAGGCCATGCTACTGTGCTGGGCTCCCCAGTGGTTGTGAATCTGTTCATTAGGGTGAGGATGGAGGGGATCGATGAAGGGAAGAAAATAAATGAGTGCGGGGCAGATGAAGGAGATAGCATGGGTGGGAACAGCCGAGATGTGAAGGAACTGAAAGGATTGATGATTTACTGTTTGAAGAATTGTCCCTGATGAAATAGACTAGAAGTGGACCCATAACTATTCTAGTCCACTCAAACAGGATTGTATAATCTGTTATACTTGGCACTTTCACTCATAAAGAGTCCGTTCTGGTCTGTACTGTGTTATGCACATTGAACCTCTCTAGCTCTTTAATTACATATGTTCAGGTTGGACCTTGTCCCCACCGATAAAAAATGTCAAGCGTGATGGAAAGGTACTAAATATTTTGTGTTCTGAAACCTGACCCTAATTTGATTTTATTTATTTATTTATTGCTAAAAATTGAACCATTCTCATAAAATCTTAGCACAGTATTCAGACAAGGGCCGTAACCACTTATGCTTAGATGCATAGACATTGAGGGAGCACGTCTCCCACAGTAAAGGAAAAGTAAAAATCCCTTTCATTTTTTTTTCTCATAGGGGAATTAATTCATAACGATAACTTATAAACTTTAAAGATAGACCTACCGTGAGCTCCAAGACTGTTAATCGATAGCTTTTTTGATGAAGACATCAATCTGTGTTATTTCAACTTCATATTTAAAACATTGTTTAATAGTAGAATTTCAGATGAATAACTACACTATCCATGATCCTGAATGCGGAAATCCTCCAATCAGAAAATCCCAAACAAACCGCTGCAAAAGAGCCCACCAGTGACCGCCAACTTCCATGGCACACTGCAAATGATGCAACAAAGTCGCTGTTCCTACACATTCAAACTGCTTATATATTTGTAAATATATGATAATGTGCACTATACATGAAATATATTTATTCTATATGTATATTTAACAAGTTTAGATCAATAGTTTTATATTGTCCCATGTTAATTTGATTATGCAATTCTTCATTGGTTAGTACTTCATTCTCTCTAAAAATGTTAAGTACACAGTCTTGTACCTTTGTCTCTTTTGTTTCTTCCAATTTTCAATACTTTTTTGCTTCAAATCAAACTGTGTTTGTAATTTTATGATGCACCTTGAAGGTAGTAGAATACTTTTATTAATAATTTTATGGAATCCCTTTGGAAGAAAATTAATGGGGAAAATACTTTCAGAACCAGTATGGCTGAAAAAGTGTTGGCCACCGCTCTATATTTAGATTAGTGGTCTAATGATGTGGGTTTTTTTAAATGGTTGATTCTTGAATTATTACATTTGGCCCCCACAATATTGAAATTAGATTACACCACTGGCTTGCACCCACTCAAAGGTGAAGTGTACCACTAATGTCACCAAATCGATTTGCAAAAATAATTATGGTTTTAAACAGGTTTCCCGAACACTTTCCCTGTTTTTCATTGGGACTATCTTTCAAACAGATAATTCCTCCTCTAACCTTTCGCCATTAGTTAAGCCAATGTTGCTGTGTTGTTTCAATAGCACCACAGAGCTACAGTGTTTGAAATCTTTCAGGGAAATCAATGGCTTACTTATAGTTGTCACTGACTGCAAAATAAGAAGGGGAAGGAGAATGTAGGCCTACTTAAGTATTGAAAAACGCACTTCACATTTATGGAACCCAAATGTTTGGGGCATAAGGAAGGACTAAATGAGATGGAGATTATGTATTGTGCTGTCTACTTGTGACATTCCCTAACAAATTAGTGACAGGATGGCAGGACAGTGTAATCCTTGGGGGTTTGCCTGTGAATACACAGTCAATCAATACTTGCTACTGCTTACTGACAGCACAAATGCTAGCCGAGGGTGATGAGTGGAGTGTGTGCGCATGTGTGTGGTGGTGCTTAAAGAAGAAAAGGAATAAATGTCATCAGCACTGCCTACAACTATGTATTATTCAGCATCGTTGTGTTATTTTCACGGTTGTTCATCTTTTTTTCTTATCTCTATATATATATATAGGACGAGGGATTTGGTGTTTAGGGAGTGAAATCCTTACAAAAGTGTGGAAATCTTAAGACAGAGGAGGCAGAAATTTAAAAATGCTTGAGAAATCTGAAACGCTTACATGAAAAAATCACAGATATTACTTTTCTTATGAAATGCTTTAAAGGTTTCTCAGCTCATGCAATACTAACATGCAGCACTGGGAAACCTTATGTTGGAGATCCTTAACCATTATGTTGTGTTTTGGTCATTTTGACCTGAAAAGTATTTTCTTTTGCCTGAAAATGCTAGTTAATGTTATCCCATTGGACTTGAACTTACTGACTTTGTTTACACAGTGTATGACCACTCCCCCCCCCCCGCCAAAAAAAACAATAATTTTATAATTCACCTTGTTGCACATTTAGTGTTCCCGGTCAGAAATAACCGGCCTATAAAAATTGCTTATAAATCTCTCATTATGCTATATCATCACCAATTGGATTAGATATTTTTGCCAACTTGTTTTCTTTCAATTAGCGCAGGTGAATTTATTGATCATAGGCCTCATAGACCTGAAAAATATATTTGTGGATAATTTTGGCAATATTAAATAAAATATGATTTTATATTAAATAGTGTGACTATTTATCACACTAGTGTACTTTGATTTTTAAGCATTAAGTTTGTTTTGAAATTCTTTTATTTTGTATAAAATGGCACAAAGTGTCAACTGTGGTGTTCCCGATCAAAAATGACAGGCCATTGAAAATTAATTGTGGAGCTTCTGTCCAGCTGTTGTTAAATTTACATGTATTTTTTTTTTTTTTCCTCCGGAGCACCACCATAGTCTTCTCCTCCCATCTACCAGTGATGCTTGATTCAACTTCCCACATCTACTACCTGCGCAAATATCAACAGCACAACTGAGTTGTAGGTTGCCAGATTGAGGTCACAAATGGGTTGACATTTGTATGATGTGTCGATTGTGTGAGTAGGATGCGTTTCATACAAGATCTGGCAACTGGACAATCTTGGAATAATATATTGATGTGATTATTCATATAACGAGGTTTGGGGCCATACAAATTACATGAGTTTCCCGGGAGAAATTACAAAACGGGAGGGGGGCGGGAGATGGGTGTGAAATACGGGAGACTCCCGGGAAAAACAGGAGGGTTGAGAGGTATGACGTACACACACACAAGCTCTTTTGAGTATTACTTTCTTATTCACAGAGATTAACTTTATCTTATCCTGAACTGCATCCAACATCCTTTCATCCATCCAACATTACCACACACACACACACACACACACACACACACACACGCATGCACACATGAACACACACAGACTCACATACACACACTAAATATTTTGAGGATTACATGCTTATTTTCACAAAGATGAACTTTACCTTACCCTGAACTGCATCATGCATCCATTTATCCAACATTACCGCACACACACACGCACATACACACACACACACACACACACACACACACACAAACACACACATGCCACGCAAACAGTCTTTGCCCCACAGTGACCCCTCATCAATAGAATTATTGTGTTCCTGGTCAAAGATGACCGGCCATTGAAAATTAATGGGGAAGATTACAAGAAACATGACTTTAATTTTAAAATGCTTTTATTTTCTGAAAAGGGGCACAAAAAAAAAAAAAACATTGTGACAAAGAAAACTGGCCTAAGCCTATATTACACATTAACACTGTCATATAAAGAACATTTCATGGACCAAAAATACCAAACATTTCTGTAATATTTTCTAATCAACAACAAGCCAAATGAATGAACACCTGGTGGTTTTGTGTCCTGAAAATAGCTTTTTGCTTGTGCCTTGCAAATGTGTGCTCTGCATTTGAAGCATGCAATGCTTGATGAAAGCATGATCATCAAAGAAAGATTCTATTGGAGAGGGGTCACTGTGGGGCAAAGACAGTTCTGATGTGTGTGTGTGTGTGTGTGTGTCTGTGTGTGTGTGTGCAGGTTTAAGTGGTTTACAAGGACTTTGTTTAGCTTACAAACTGGTAATTACAAGGGCATTATGCTATAAATGTGGTTCATGAGGAAATTTCTAGTGCCCCCATAATTCAAATCACTTAAAAAACAGGTAGTGTTAGAGTTAGAGTTAGGGGATAGAAATTATCGTTAGATCTGTATAAAATCCATATTATGCCCCACAATTATATAAAAACAAGTTTGTGTGTGTGTGTGTGCACGTGTGTTAGTATGCCTGTGTGTGTATTAGTGTGTGTGTGTGTGGTAATGTTGGATGGATGAAAGGATGCTGGATGCAGTTCAGGGTAGTATAAAGTTAATCTCTATTTAAAAGAAAGCATGTAATACTCAAAAGAGTTTGTGATTGTATGTGAGCTTGTGAGTGCATGTGTGTGCGTTAGTGCATATGTGTGTGTGTGTGTGTGTGTGTGTGTGTGTGTGTGTGTGTGTGTGTGTGTGTGTGTGCGTGTGTGCACGTACACAGGTCCGAGGCCTTAATGTTTGCAAGCTCACATGCACATATGTGAACATGATCATGATGAACATGCTCCTGAACACTACATTTTTCTCTTAATTTTGATCTCTCCCATTTATTTTCAATGGCTGGTCATTTTTGTGATAATATAGCATAATGAGAGATTTATATGCATTTTTTATATGCTGGTAATTTTTGACTGGAAACACCAAATTAGTTTAAAAAAAAAACACAGCACAAGTGTTAAAGTAGTTTATCATATTCTGCGCTCTTTCACAGATTTTCAAGGTTACAGGCACATGCAATATATTACTCTCTTGCACATACACAAACAGAATTCATCAACTTCTATTTTACATTTTATTTCTATGAATTGCAATTATTCCAGATGGTAAATTTGACATTGAAACACAATACAACACAAAATTCTCCCTTGAAGTCTAATTAGATGGGTAAGGTGAAAAACGCTCCAAACAGTGTTTGGTAAATCTGTTGAATAAGGTTAAAGTCGATCAGTCACTGGCTGGCTCTGTGAGAGATGCTGTGAAAAGATCTTTATGACAGCAGAACCCAAGGACATGTATTGTTTGTGAAAAGCATCATTATCTACAGCTGTTGGGTACGCTCCTTTGAGATGTCATTAACGGCCATGGCAAAGCTCTTTTTGTGTCACTTCCTTTGTGTTTGTTGCAAGGACAGAACTGAAATATGCATATTAATATTTTTATTCATTGAAGAATTTTAAAACGGTTTGGAAGCAGCACAGTATGGCTTAGCATAATAAGCATTGCACTACACGGCAGTTTTTTATAATTATAATTAAATGGATGTGACATATTAATTTATCATAGCATTGTACTGTTCTAGTACTCAATTTAAATTTTGCATGGTAACACTACTATTATGTTCTCCCTTGTATGTCTTTTAAGTGTCAATCTGACCCTACATGTGCCATGACAGATGAATTTAACTTATGTGCTATAATTATTATACTTATTCCATTTATGATGATTTCTGCAACAATTCTTTGTTTGTTTGTTTTCTCCCCTTTTCTCCCAATTTGCAATGCTCAATTCCGACTACTTTGTAGGTCCTCGTGGTGGTGCGGTTACTCACCTCAATCCAGGTGGACACATGCTCGTTGTGCATGACACCGCGGAGACTCACATCATGTGGAGACTCATGCTAGTCTCTGCAATCCACACACAACTTACCACATGCCCCAGTGAGAGCGAGAACCACTAATCGCGACCTTGAGGAGTTTACCCCATGTGACTCTACCCTCCCTAGCAACCGGGCCAATTTCAGTTTCGGAGAACTGGCTGGAGTCACTCAGCACACCCTGAATTCGAAACTCCAGGGGTGGTAGTCAGCCTCAATACTCGCTGAGCTACCCAGACCCCCTATGTGACAATTCTTGACATTATTTAGGTATTGCTCATCAAGAGTTTGAGAACTGCGGGTCCAAGTAAATTTGGCAACATATGCATTTTATCATAAGTGTCTTGGGTTTTCTTAGCTGTGTCTTTATCTTGCCTCTTTAGACATTGATGAGTGCTCAGATGGATTTGTCGAGTGTGACAGTCGAGCCACCTGCATCAATCTACCTGGCTGGTACCACTGCGAGTGCCGCGATGGCTACCATGACAATGGAATGTTCTCAGCCAATGGAGAGTCGTGCGAAGGTAGCTTGTCTTTTATGAGTGTTTGTAAATAACAATGAGAGCTAATTTTTTTAATGTTGCTCTATAGTGCACAAATCTGGAATTAAACAGAATTCAACTTGTTAAATTATGTTTGGTTTCTTTCTCTGTTTTCTGGTTGGTAGACATCGATGAATGTGAGATGGGGAGGCACACTTGTGCTAATGACACCGTGTGCTTTAATGTGGAAGGAGGATATGACTGCCGGTGTCCACACGGCAAGAACTGCACAGGAGACTGCGCCCATGATGGAAAAGTGAAACACAATGGGCAGATCTGGGTTCTGGATGATGACAGGTGCTCTGTCTGCTCTTGCCAGGTGAGCTGGACCAGCCTAAGTGGTTGATAGGGAATTACAGTAAAGAGTCAACAAAGCTTCTTTGGCATGATTATCAGAATAGAAAACATTGACAAATCATATACAGTAATTGCAGTACAGAAATACATCGAAATAACCATACAGAAAAAAATAGGGTGAAGTAAAAAATTATATATATTATGAATGGCAAAAGGGAAAAAAAGTAAATAAAAAATAATTCAATTCATAAGTCCAATTATTGGAAATGTGATTTGAAATGTGAATTGAAAATTGCATTTGATTAACAGGTTTAACTATACAGTATTTTACACACGTTTTACTCATTCTCTATATCCTCTTGTAGACAGGGCTGGTAATGTGTAGACGAATGGTGTGTGATTGTGAGAATCCCACGGTGGACGTGCTGTGCTGTCCTGAATGTGATCCGCGCCTGAGTTCCCAGTGTTTGCACCAAAATGGTCTGTTAGCTTACAGAAATGGAGAAACCTGGGTAGAGAACTGCCAGCAGTGCCAGTGCATGGTGAGTGTAACATGCGAGGCCAAATTTGTGGTAATGCATTACGACAATGCGAAGCTAAATCTGGGTATTTTTGCCTAGTCAGTGCAAACACAATGACAAATGAGTGTGCTACTGCATAGTGAATAGTAGCACTCTAATAAAAAAAATGTTGTGCTAAGCCATGAGTCATGCTATTCTAATAGCCTGTGCTGTGTTTTAGTTATATTTTTTTTATTTATTTATTTTCATTTTTAAAGGCAAGGGAATTTTATATATATATATATATATGGCACTGTACAATAATATATATACATACAAACTGTTGAAGTCAGAAGTTTATATACACTTATGTTGAAGTCATATCAAGACAGATTACATATTAGCAAACTATAGTTTTGGCAAGTTGTTTAGGATATCTACTTTGTGCATGACACAAGTAATTTTTCCAACTATTGTTTACAGACAGATTGTTTTACTTTTAATTGGCAATATCACAATTCCAGTGGGTCAGAAGTTTACATACACTAAGTTAACTGTGACTTTAAGCAGCTTGGAAAATTCCAGAAAATGATGTCAAGCCTTTATGCAATTAGCCATTTAGCATCTGGCTAATTGGAGTCAATTGGAGGTGTACCTGTGGATATATTTTAAGGCCTACCTTCAAACTCAGTGCCTCTTTGCTTGCCATCATGGAAAACTCAAAAGAAATCAAGACCTCCACAAGTCTGGTTCATCCTTGGGAGCAATTTCCAAATGCCTGAAGGTACCAAATTCATCAGTATAAACAATAGTATGTAAGTATAAACACCATGGGACCACGCAGCCATCATACCGCTCAGGAACGAGACGCATTCTGTCCTCTAGAGATGAACGTAGTTTGGTGCGAAAAGTGGAAATCAATCCCCGAACAACAGCAAAGGACCTTGTGAAGATGCTGGAGTACCTATATCGACATAACCTGAAAGGCTGCTCAGCAAAGAAGAAGCCACTGGTCCAAAACTGCCTTAAAAAGCCAGACTACAGTTTGCAAGTGCACGTGGGAACAAAGATCTTACTTTTTGGAGAAAGTCCTCTGGTCTGATAAAACATAAATTTTACTTTTTGGTCTTAATGACCATCGTTATGTTTGGAGGAGAAAGGGTGAGGCTTGCAAGATGAAGAATGCCATCCCAACCATGAAGCATGGGGGTGGCAGCATCATGTTGTGGGGGTGCTTTGCTGCAGGAGGGAGTGATGCACTTCATAAAATAGATGTCATCATGAGGAACGAAAATAATGTGGATATATTGAAGCAACATCTCAAGACATCAGCCAGGAAGTTAAAGCTTGGTTGCAAATGGGTCTCCAAATGTACAATGACCCCAAGCATACCTCCAAAGTTGTGGCAAAATAGTTTAAGGACAAAAAAATAAAGTTTTTGGAGTGGCCATCACAAAGCCCTGACCTCAATCCGATAGAAAATTTGTGGACAGAACTGAAAAAGCATGTGCGAGCAAGGACGCCTACAAATCTGACTCCGTTACACCAGTTCTGTCAGGAGGAATGGGCCAAAATTCCAGCAACTTCCAGCAACTGTGAGAGCTTGTGGAATGCTACCCAAAACATTTGACACAAGTTAAACAATTTAAAGGCAATGCTATCAAATACTAACAAAGTGTATGTAAACTTCTGACCCACTGGTAATATGATACTATTATTCTGACATTTCACATTCTTAAAATAAAGTAGTGATCCTAACTGACCTAAGACAGGGAATGTTTTTTTATTATTAAATGTCAGGAATTGTGAAATTTTGTTTTGAAATGTATTTGGCTAAGGTTTATGTAAACTTCTGACTTCAACTGTGTGTGTATATATATATATATATATATATATATATATATATATGCATTATATTATGTATTGCATTCAAAAAGTATTCAGACCCTTCATTTTTTACAGACTAGTGCTAAAATGCTTTAAATTATTATATATTTTTTTTCACTTCAATCTGCACTGCAAACCCCATAATGACAAAGCAAAAAACGTATTTTTGATAAGTTTGCAAATATATTAAAAATAAAAAACTGAAACATCTCATTGACAAAGGTATTCAGACCCTTAACTCAGTACTTTGTTGAAGCACCTTTGGCAGTGATTAGCCTCAAGTCTTTTTGGGTATGATGTAACAAGCTCTGCACAGCTGGATTTGGGGATTTTCTGCCATTCTTTTCTGCAGATCCTCATAAGCTCTGTCAGGTATGATGGGGACTGTCGGTGGGCAGCCATTTTCAGATCTCTCCAGAGATGTACAATTAGGTTCAAATCCAGGCTCTGGCTGGGCCACTCAAACACATTCACAGAGTTGTCCCTAAGCCAAGCTTGCGTTGTCTTGGCGGTGTGTTTAGGGTCATTGTCCTGTTGGAAGGTGAACATTTGTCCCAGTCTGAGGTCCTAAGCACTCTGGACCAGGTTTTCATTAAGGATATCTCTGTATTTTGCTGCTCTTAACTTTCCTTCAACTCTGAACAGGGGCTTTTTTCAAAATTCCAAAGGGTCTGAATATTTTTGTCATGTATTTTTCACATGTAATATTTCAGTTTTTTCTTTTAAATACATTTGCAAAGTTCTAAAAAATCTAGTTTTTGCTTTGTCATTACGAGGTATGGAGTGTAGATTGATAAGAAATGTATTTTTTAAAGCATTTTAGCATAAGCCAACAACATAACACAATGTGAAATATATGTATGTACTGTATATTACATGGTCTCCATTATATATTCATTTTTCTGCAACTTGTCCAATCCTCATGAAAGATAGTGTGAACTTGAGGTTACCTAATCATAAAAGAGGTACATAAAGAAATATGTTAATTAATGCTATAGCAACTAAACAGCCAAATAATTTACAAGGGTGGAAATGGTCATGTATAACTGAATTACTATTATTGGTGCAAGAAACTGACTAACTATAAGTGGACTAAAGGGAACGAAAAAAATACATTTATAACAGAAGTGTTGAATGTCTCCCCTTTAACAACTTTCTTTTCACAAATGCTAAAGTCTCAGTATAAATTCCACTTTCTTTCTGTGTATCACATTCTAGTGCAGTGATCTGTTTCAGAGATTCTGCTGGCCACATTAAAACTTTGGACAATATCCAGTCAGGAAATCCTGTGCCAAACTTGAACATTGCAGTACTCAGTACCTCTGGAGTTCATCCCTCCTGTGCACTGTTTCAGTGCCCCCAGTAGCTATTTTCTTTCATTTTGTGGGAACTTTTTGCACTCGCAGAAGAACTGAATTATAAAGTCCAGTTAACATGATATTTTTCTCTGGTGCAAATCCTTTCCACTCAGTGAGCAGACAGCACATTTTTAAGTCCTTTCTCACTTTGAAACCTACTTCTCATCAGTTTTTTCTTATTTTCTGTGAAGTAGAAGAAACACAGAACTTCGAGAGTGAGAGGCACGGAAAAAGAGAGGAAAAATTGCTTTATTTTAAGATAGGATACAAAAAGGTTGAGAAGTGCAGGAACATTAGGACGTTTCCAGAACAATCTAGAACACTCCAGGAGACACAGCAAAAAATGACTGCATTCACATAATCAAGGTCTACTGTATGTAACCTGCTCTGTTACAGGATGCCGCCTGAACTTCAAAGGGATAGTTTCTCCCAAAATGAAAATTCTGTCATTATTTACTCAAACTCATTCGTTTCATATCATTATGCTGCTATATTTTTCAGTAGAACACAAAATTATTTTTTAAAGAATATACTGTTTTAGAATATAAACTCTTTTAGATAATGACATTTGAGGGCTGCAATGAAGGGGAAGATTTTCAGTGAATAACAACTTAAATTTTAGTCTTTTTTTTTCTACAAAAAGCTAAATTATGGCTTCAGACAAATTGGAATATAGTCAGGGCTACTTTCAAGGTGCTTTTATGGAATCTTTTTGTCCTTTTTGGTGCTTGACAGCCATGGTCACTCTCAACTCTCATTTTAAAGAGGTGTGAACTTTCTTCAAAATGTCTAATTTGGTGATGATAACAGCACAAAGATTTGAAATGTCATAATGGTGAGTAAATAATTTAACTTTGAAAACACACCATAGCTCTTAGTTTCTTTTGTTCTGTCAGTCGTACTCACACTATTTCCCGGGAATGACATTCCAGGTAACCCATCTGTTCGTCCTTGAATCTGTGGAAAACATCCAAAAAGTATCAAAGGCTTGATATATATTTTTTACACATCACCCGCTATCTAACTGACATTACATGAAGTCTTCAAGAACATTTAAGGAGACAGAACTCAATATGTTAAATTGATCCTTCACTCTGGATCTTTGTGGATCAGTGAGCACAACACACAAACACAATTGATAGGTAACTGTACAGGTTAATTACGGCATGTTAAAGGGATAGTTTACCCAATAATAAAAATGTATTCAGCATCATGTCATTTCAAACCCATATGACTTTCTTTTTTAAAGCGTATAATTTGCTTTTGTGTATTTTTTTATTTTTTTCCAGAGGGGAGATGTGGACTGCTGGTCGATACCGTGTCCGGCGGTCTCTGACTGTGAGTTTACAGTGGTTCCAGAGGGCGAGTGCTGTCCACGCTGCGTTACGGACCCCTGCCTGGCCGACACCGTCCAAAATGACATCACCAAGACCTGTGTGGATGAGTACGGAGTCACCCGCTTCAGCGGCTCTGCTTGGACCAAACACGGCACTGAGTGTTCCCTCTGCCAGTGCAAGGTACTTCACACTTAAATAACCACCCACAGACACCATTCAATTGACCAAGACAAAGCACTTTAAGTATGTATTATTGTAGATTTGAGTATTTACTTGTATTATTTAGACTTTAACCACATATTCAGGACAGGAGCGGACAACATTTAATAAAAATAATAATATTTATTTGAGAATCAACCATTGAAAAACCTGTTTAGACTGATATACTTTTTCATTAAAAATGAGCACAGATTTAAAGGCCCTTAAACGCGTTTCATGGACATCTGGAGAATATATTTTTAAACATATAAATATCTAAATAGTCAAGGGCAAAGGCTTTGGTTATGTGCCCAAACACAGCTTTGATTTGATTTTTTCAGTGCATATAAATGGTATTCATGAAACAATACCTGCAGTTTGAGATCTTGCACAAACAAACCCCCATTTGTTGATGCAAGCTTTATAGTTAGGAAATATGGACAGCTTGCAGAGTATTGGCACAGCAAATTGTCCTGGATGCACTGAGATTAGCAGGTTTGAAGCTTCAATTAGCAATGAAGAGGAATGAATGCTGTAGAAGAGAATGGTGCTCAGTGTCAGAAGAGCTGAGAGCGGAGAATTCATCTACTTAATAAAGCACAGGTTCGGTGGCTGGCCAAGGTCATCTACATAATTTGAGCAGAAACATGAATTCAGAGAGAGTAAGAGGGTGCATTGATGATTATTCCATCCTTGACACACACATACATACAGAAATGGCTTGTATTATATGTGAGTGCATGAGTAGCTACCCTTCTTTTTTGACTAATGTCTGTTTATTTATTTTTTCCCTCTCTATCTCTTTGTCTCTACTCACAGAATGGTCACATCTGTTGCTCTGTTGATCCTCTGTGCCTCTAGTCCTATTCAGAGGCAAAATTCTGATCTGCTTTGTCTACACTGCAAAAAACATATTGCTAACGAGTATCTTATTTACTAGTAAAATATCTGAGAAGCAAAACTGCATAAGATATTAAAGGGATAGTTCACACAAAAAAAATTCTCTCATCATTTACTCACCCTTATGTCATCCCAGATGTGTGACTTTCTTTCTTCTGATGAACACAAATGAAACATTTTAGAAGAATATCTCAGTTATTTTGGTCCATACAATGCAAGTGAATGGTGACCAAAACTTGAAGCGATATTGTAGGTGTGGGTGAGATCACTTTCACATTCTTCTTCTTGTGCTTTTGATGATTCACATTCTTAATGCATACCACCCCCTACTGGGCAGGGAGAAGATTATCTAGCAAAAAATTTACTTAAATATTTATCTGTTCTCATACACACCTATCATATCACTTCTAAAGACATGTATATAACCACTGGTGTCATATGGATTACTTTTATGTCAACTTGATGCGCTTTTTGGAACGTCATTTTTGTCATCCATTCACTTGCATTGAGAGGACCTACGGAGCTGAAATATTCTTCTAAAAATCATAATTGGTGTTCTGGGATGGCATGAGGGCGAGTAAACGATGAGTGAATTTTCATTTTGGGGTGAACTATACCTTTTAAGACTTTATTTCAGATAATATATCATGAATTAAGTGAATATCATACAAGTGCTAAATTTGTCAGTGCTACAAGACAGAATGCACTTATATTTAAGATACTTTCTCTGAAAGAAAAAGGCCTCAAAATGTTATGCAGTTTTGCTTATCAGGTAAATAAAAAAAGACAAAGATACTTATGAAGAATAAATATTTTGCAATGTGTTTCTTTCTTTCTCTCTTTCTTTCTTTCCTTTCAATATTTTTTTCACTCTCTGTACAGTTTCATCCCCTTAGAAGAACATTTTATACCAAATCTCCATATGTACTATACCATAAACAATATACAGACAGCTCAGTCCCTAAAACACTCTTTTCAGCCACATAACAAAATATAAAGAAGTAAATCAACAGAAGACAGCATCATTTCAGCTTTGAGCAGTGTTGCAAATTCGCTTGCCGCATTTGAAAATGTGTTCAGCTGCCATTTATCAATCATCAACAATTCCATTGGAAATCATGACACAATATGAGGTAACATTTAGCAAATTTCATTCAGTTGTCATGTTTCGATGGTGAAACTACATTGAAAATAATGTGGTTGACCTTGTTTTTTGCTTAATGGCTTCAGAAGACTCTAGACTTGGTTAAAGAACCCTTAAACTTCATTTGTAAATTACCTACAGGCACTACCAGGAGCAGTGTTTAATTCTTTCAGTATTGATGAATGTTCAGCTCCCTTAAATATGAAAATATGATCTTGATGTTGTGAATAGTTTATTAAATGTGTTTGTTATTCTCACGTTGTTTCAAATGTTTCTTTATTTTTAGGTTTCAAGTTGCACCTTTTGTCAAATTGATGTTTTGTTTTCTTCGATGGTTTGGTGCGCTATTGTGTCATGTGAAATAAAAGGTTTCCACTGAAAAACAACCAAATGTATTGGTGTCTTTTGAACTAATTTAACATGCCGAAGAAAGTTTAAATGTTAAAAACATTTTAACTAAGATCAGAAGTTATGCATTAACCATGTTCTGTTGCATTTACTGTTCCATGGATCTCAAAGGTGCACTACTGTATACGTGGAGGGGAAAAACAATAATAATCATAGTAATAAAGTAATATTTTACTTTCTATGCATATTCTGATAATAAGTTTCTCAGACCTAGATCCTCAGGATACCTGTTGCATTTTAAGTGTGTATAATCAGTTCTCACTAGATTTAAAACATGAAGTACCAGCTTGATACATCAATTTTAATGGTGGTGTGTCATATTTCTATGCTAGAATTTTTGTCCCCTTGCCAGCTCTATATAAAAAGAGAATTAGGATGAATACATGTAACAACACCTAGGACAACTGGTAAAGTGGGACATGGCTTTTGGGGAGGGTGGTGAAGTGCGACCGCCCTGGAGCCGCAACAAGTCGCTACTGCCAAAAGAGGCGTTTATCATGTATAAGCCGGCACTGTTGAAACAGCCAATGGTAACTGAAAGGCAGAGCATACAATTTACAAATCAGTGGCAATGTGGGAAGACAAAGAAACAGAAAGAGAAAACACAGCAACAATTCCCAAAACAAGAACAGACAGGTGACATAACGTACCCGCATATGTATATATCATTGTGTGTGCATGCGTCCATTACCATTTGGATCATATTTTGAAAACAACTGCAATGACAAATTAGCAGAAAGTGTCCCACTTTACCTGTATTCACCTCTATAAATGAGCCATAAGTTGATTCCCCAAAAACTGCAAACACAGCTGTGATTTTTGCAATTCCATTTGGTGATGCTATTGGTACAGAAATTACACACTTCACCTTTTACTTTAGTTTAGATTTTTCAACAGGGCCTTTATTATTTTTTTTATTAGTATCTATCCTTCCTGGTCATTTTCATCCTTTTCTCTTCAATGCCACTGAGCCTGTCTTTAATCGGTCTGGTGGCTGGACACTTCACATGCAGGCTTGTGTTGATTTCAATGCCTGTAATCCTGTGCAATAAGAGCAGCACCCCACTTCAGCGGACATATCAGCACCACGGAGAGCTCCTATATGGTTTCCTCTTACGTCAGCGCCTATGAGCAGACGTACAGCCAGGGACTCTCGAAAGAGGCTAAAGCTTCTCTATAAAGTTGTAATGGTTGATTTGCCTCTGACAAAATACACCATTTTAAAGACCCCAAGAAATAGAAAGGCACCTAATAGACAAACGCCTCTTTTAATTTCAAAGGTATTTTACGAGCAAGGTGAAATCAAAGACAACCATTACAGACAGAAAGAGAGATGCTAATTTTCAAGAACTTGGTAAAAAAAATGTGCCTTTTTATATTGATGGCTGTTGTGGACTTAAGAGAACAATATAGAAATAGACCGGGGGAAATGTTGAATGTGGTTACAGAAGGATGTTATATTCTGACCAGTCGCATTCATATTAGCCCGACAGCACTTTATAGAGCAGCAGATGCATTAACAATCTCTGATCCCAGAGAAGAAAAGAAATCATGTCACCTTTGATCTTTTCTGAATGAAGGAAGGCACTGTGTGAAATTTCTGTCTCTTTCACTTACTCCTCCTTACTTTCTCACCCTCCTCTTTCCTTCAGTCCTACCTTTTCAGATCACTTCAAAGCCAAATGAAATAAAAAGCAGTAGCGATTGAGACACGTAGCGAGTTACATTCTCTCTGCCATATTACTATTAATCTGTACACCAATAGAAGGAACTCCAAGGATGCAATTTTATTGCACACAGAGAAACAGATACTTTTTTAATTAATTTGACTTTTGATTAAAAGGATTGTTCAGCCAAAAATGAAAAGTTTGTAATCATTTACTCACCCTTATGTTGTTCCAAATCATTTGACTTTGTTTCCTGGAACACAAAAAGGGATGTTTGGCAGATTATTAAATGGTGACTGTTATAGAACAGTCATTCTATAACATTCTGCCTTACATCTCCTTTTGTGTTCCACAGAAGAAAGGAAGTCATTCAGGTGAGTAAATGAATTTTCAATTTGGGTGAACTATCTCTTTAATGGTTACATCATTGCCATCAGCACTCCACTAGTAGTTTAAAGTCATTTTGAACCAGACAGAAGTCAGATAAGTCATTTTGAAGGCTGAGAACCTTGACTTTGATATGCTTTTACTCTGACATAAAACAACCTAAGCACTACATGTGTGAAATTCATGACTGCTGGAGTATTGCAGAAGGAGGTTTTATAATACTGTTTTGAAAGTTCTGCAGTTCTACGGCCAGCGCTTTCCTTTAATGTCTGTGCCATCAAGCGTGTTCATGCTGTAATGAACCCACTTGAATTGCATGAATATTTTCAGCTGGCTCTTTTTCATTTTATATTTTTCCTTAACAACGCTTTGCAATAAACTCAATGGACTTAATGCAGATTTTAACCACAGCTCTTGTCACTATGAAATTAAATCCTTTCATTTGTGGCTACATGCTACTTTTCATGTGTGAGCCAAAAAAGAAGATTTATTTTCAATTTATGTCTAGAATAATTTAGGCTTCATTATTCATTCATAGTTTTATATTCAGTGGAAAAGAATGTTTTCCAATTATAGGACCATAATGGGTGACGATGCAGGGGTGAGATTCTAACAAGCCCCTAATAGATGTGCGCCTGCATATTTTGACTCCCAGTTGTGATTATTAAGTGCAGCGTAGTAATCATTATCACCTATTGCCTGGGTTTCCTCATGAGGATGTTATGGGGTAGAGTAGTAAGCTGATTGGATGTCCTATGGTTCACCTCTCCATTCTCATTGCTAAGCTGAGTGCTCAACTAGACACACTGATATACTTCACTCTTATGAACAGACACATATACACAAGGTCTATGGAGACCAAGCGGATCTATCGCTATAATGCTGTGATTGTTCTAGATTATTCTGGGAAAGACAGAATGAAAAAGATAATCAGGTTCGGGAATCATGAGCAAGGATGTCTGTTTGTATTTTTATGATTACAGAAAACATTGCTCTGAGCTATTTAAAGAAACTTACAATCAGATAGATCTGTGACCTGTCTCTGAAATAAGACTTTGATGATGGATTCTGTATGTTGTCATTCAGTATCCTTTTCAGCGATATCCAATCACTTGTTAAGCGCTACCAAAATATTAACATTCTTTTTCAATTACTAGCTGAACTCAGCTATCAACTATAAAACATTATTGAATTAACATTTACGTTTACATTCACTTGTTTATCAGACACTTTTATCCAAAGTGACTTGCAAATGAGGAATACGGCAAAAAAAAAAAAAAAGTCTCATATTTCAGACATTTTAGTTATTCTTGTTATTCTTATCAATTGATTGATTTTCTAAATACATTCTTGCTCATAATATCAACATTTAAGTTTAACAAATAACTTAAAAATGTAGACCTTACCTTGAACGTGTACGGAGGCCCATCTGGTATAATTAATGCCAAAATAGTATAATATTCTTAGCCTTGTAAATCTCATGCAAAGACTGCAAAATTTGTAGCATTGATTTCTTTGCTCGATTGAAAAACGTCAGACATTTTAGTGAAATCCTTGCAGTTTATTAGTATTTATTGATATAGCACTGAGTTTAATGTGCATTGGACTGTTGAAGAGAAAAATGGAGATAGTTTAAATGACTACATTTGCCCTTTTTTAACTATACCAACTAATTCACATAATAAAGCCTACTACAGATGTGTTTTAGCTATTTTTACGCTGGTGTGGAGACAGAAGTCAGGTTAGAATGTGTAAGGTTTGCACATTTTCTTAATCATGTTAGTTGAACTTGTCTCAACCTAGTTTGAGTGCTGTTTTGTTGAAAGATGGATGAAATATGGATGTATTCTATGCAAAATCTGTCCAATAATTTTTTTTAAACTTTATAAAAACCTCATCACTCTCATACGGGATTAAATGTTTAGAATTGATAGGGGTGGGTATTGGCAAGGAATTCACGATACGATACGTATCACGATACATGGATCACGATATGATACATATTGCACCGTTCACTGAAAATTTTAAAACAGAGCTGAAATACAAGATACTGTGTATGATCTGGGTAGTCTTAATATATCACAATGATAAATTAAATACAACTGATAGTGTTGGAGTGGTCGTCTCTGACAAAAAGTGTAGCTACCTTCATGGGCTTCATAGCAGTGACAACTTCTTCATCAGCTGCTATGTCTCACAGATGCATTGCCCTCGTCTGCAAAACATGAGAAATCAGTTCCCAGTCCTCATTGATGTGGTGCGCCGTGATCTTAACATAAGATTCAGTGGCTCTCGATCACCAGCCATCGCACGTAAGGGCCACTCTTTCTGCTGAGCCAAGAGATGTTTTTACTACTTGCTTCACCTCTTCATACATCCTGGTCACAGCTACCTCAGTAATGTGTTTGCGAGTCGGGATCACATAGTGTGGCTCCATGATGTTAACCATGTACCTGAAGCCGGTGTTTTCAACGACACTATAGGGGCGCAAATCATGACAAATTAAATGCAACAACGAGCTCGAGCTGAGGTAGATGGAAGTTTGTTAGTGGTGTTATCCAGGCTGCTGTAACGTTATATCTGCATGGCGTCTGACAAGGTGCGCTCGCAAGTTGGTTGTGTTACCTGAATATTTTACAGCAGGGTGACAAAGCTTGCATATTACATTGGTATTATCCAAGTCCATGCTCCCAGGTTTAAGTGCACCCACACACAGGCTTTATATTTTGAAGGGGCCGCTGTAATTTTGTCAGCTGCGTCTGCCATGCTGCTTCCAGCTTTTCACTCTACCGAAAATGTCATCCGGCAATTCTTGGCAGCTAGCTGTACTGCAACATCAACAGGAACTGAGCTTGTAGTTCACACAGTGTTTAAAAAAAAAATACAAAAAATTTGAGCTGGAAATCGATGTACTATATCGTGAAAATAAATATCGCAATATATTGCCAAATCGATTTTTTAGCACAGCCCTAATAATTGAACAGTTGAAAGGCTAATACATTAGCATGCAGTTTGTAGTCTTTAAACGCACGCTTAGACATAGAAATTCAGTGAATTAGTGAAGCCTATTCAAATGTTTTCATAAATTTCATCATTAATTCATGACTCACATTTTCCTTTACAGGCTAAAGTCAAGAAAGTAACTCAAATTCTTAGCCATACATTAGAATGCTAGTAGATGCTGGTGTCATGCTTTCCTTCAGCCAAGGCGATGGATTGTGCTTTTATAATATATTTATTTTAAGTTGTTATCTTCGAAATAAATTAGCCATTCCTCAAAACCTACTCGAAACAGCATGGAAACCATAAGCTCCAGCACGCCATTGATTCTGCCCAGCATATTTCATCTATTGAAATGCCAATAAATTCTGAGAACAAAGACTATCCAGCAACAAATGTTTATTTTACCCCTAAGCAAAAAAAGTCAGAGTGTACGTGTGTGTGTGAAGCAAGTGAATTTTCTCATAAAAGGGCCACTTTTGAATAATTTGTGCTTAAAAAGCCTTCTTGTAATATCAGCAAGATTCAGCTCTCTGTGCTGCCCTTACATCCATTCTGTCTCTGCCCAGTGAATTCTAATGCAGCTTTTTTACAGAGTTGTCAGGCTGGCCCTCTCTCTCTCTCTCTCTCTCTCTCTCTCTCTCTCTCTCTCTCTGTGTGTGTGCTATCAGATTGCTGGAAGTCTGCAATGTAAAGGTCTTGACAGATGGCCGCTCTCTCTCTTTTTATTGAAGAAAGCAGAAAGGGTGTTTTAAAAGGACACTGTCAGAGCATTTTCAAACTCAACACAGCTCAGCCTCATCATTATCTTCCCTGCCCATCTCCCCCTTCTTTATCTTACACCCATTTTCGATCCTCTCCTTCAACTTCCCTCCTAAATCTTCTCCCTGATCCTAACACTTCTCATTTTTCTCTCCGTCTTCTATTTACTTCGATCTGATTCTACTGTGCATCTAGCACGCATTTATGAGCGCTGCCATGTTGAGATCACATGACCAGCCAAATCGTACTCTCTTTATATCAATAATCGCCTGCAATTGGATGCTTTCAATTGCGGATCAAATTAATCATGGCTTACTGTGATTAGCGTATTTTTTTACAATGGCATTGGCTGCATCTATGTGGCTAGGTGTCATCACAATCTAAAACACAAATGTTAAGTGCACGTTTGGGCTGGGATAGGAGAAAGTATTTTAAGAACTACAGAAAAGTGTAGCCCAGGCCTAAAATTAGCTACCCAATGTCCTGGAATTGTGACCTCATGTTTTCACTGACAGATGAATGCAGAGCACAAAGTTATCCAAACGCACCTGTTTGTGTCCCCAAAAAAGCCCCATTTAACCTAAATTGCTTTGTGAACACAAGGATGGATTTTTTTCTGCAGTTTTCACATGACTGATAGTTCGTCAGCTTCTTGAGGAGAAAAATAAGTGGGAGAAAGTGTCAGAGAGTGGATGTGTGAATGAGTGAGAGCCAATCAACAAGGCTAAGTGTGATGATGACTGCCGTCAAAGCCTCTCAGTGTGTGTGTTTGGAACACAGAATGAGAAATTCACCTCGCTCACTCAGTCTGTTTGAAGATTGATCATATATGTCTTTTATGTAATGACTGTTTGTCCAAGCAAAAAGTGGTCCATCATCTTAGTGAATTTAATCTAACAAAATATGTTCCCATAATACGTTTATTTAATTTAATTATATAATTTTATGCCTGTTAAAACAAATACTACGTCTATGTCTCTTGCACTTGTAATTTTTCTAATGTTAAAATTCATATTTTGCAGTTGCACAGAGACAGCAAAAATATGCACTTGACACAAAAACAAGAGGACACCGTTATTTTTTTCATATTTCTATTTTGGTGTTTAAATAGAATTTTCCACATGAAGTTCTGCAGAAAAACTTAAGGCATCGTAGATAACCTTCCAATGATACATTTTTCAGCAGCTGTTAGAAGACGAGCAACTTTAAAACACAATTTTAATGTCTTTCTTTAGAATCGCTCATGTTACTTACATCAGCAAGGGTCAATTTGCCTTTAGTTACTAAATCGCCAAATCTATTAAACTGCATTCATAATGGGGTTCAGCTGGACTAGACATACCCAGACCTAATTACTGCCAGCCCTGTTCAATCAAATCAACAACTAAATAGAACTTTTTTTGTTGGCTAAAATGTCTTAGCAGAATACTATGCCAAGGTCTAAAGAAATTCCAGAAATGATGATGAAGAATGTGATTGAAATACTTCAGTCTGGGAAGGGTTACAAAGCTATTTCAAAGGCTCTGGGACTCCAAAGAATCACAGTGAGAGCCATTATCTCCAAATGGAGAAAACTTAGCACAGTAGTGAACCTTCCTAGAAGTGGCCGACCTTCCATAATTCCTCAAAGAGTACAGCAACGACTCATCCTGAAAGTCACAAAAAAGAAAAGGACAACATCCAAGGAAATGCAGGCATCTCTCGCATCAATAAAGGTCACTGTTCATGACTCCACTATCAGAAAGACACTGGCCAAAAATGCCATCCATGGGAGAGTGGCGAGACAAAAACCACTGCTAATTAGAAGAACATTAAGGCTGAATTTTGTCAAAACACAACTTGATGATCCTCAAAACTTTTGGGAGAATGTTCTGTGGACTGACGAGTCGAAACTGGAACTGTTTGGAAGACAATTGTCCCATTACATCTGGCGTAAATCAAACACAGAATTCAACAAAGGGAATTCAACCCTTGATATGTCTGTATCTAAAAGGTGATTGGCTCTTTTACCTGTAAGGCGAGACTTCCTTTCTACATCCGTTGACTGTTGGGTGCTAGAACTTCTTGGTTGGCCATTCCAATTCCTCCCATTCATTTAAATAGAAGTGGCCCATCTCTTCTAAATAGTCTCTGGCAGTGAATGTGAGTGGAATGGATTTCCTTTCTCTGCTCAGATCATTCTAAAATCGATCAAACTCAGCTCTGGGTTTTTAATATTCTGCACCTTACTATTAAATATGCAAGCATACAGTACATACATTAAATAATAGCAAACCTCTACTGTATAAAATTATTAGGGTAAAAATATTTGAACAAATAATTATCTGGAAAATAAATTGTATTCATATATTTTGATCACCGGAAAGGCATTGTACTCTATTTCCAAGAATATGTTTTTCTTTTTTTAAATGACCACATTTAAAACAATAAGCAGTCTGTGCATGCAATGTGATACTTGTACATTTATATGACAGAAAGGCCTGTCTTACCAAAGCCATCATTATTTATTTTATTAAATTCTTTCATATTTAATTATAATAATATTTCTCTTTCTTTTAATTTTATTTTATAAACTTACAATTAGGTTGGCATACCTAGACCTCTTTGAACAAGAGAAAAAGTCTGACACTCTGACTTTCAGAAAAAACACTCTTCCCTCCAGGCAAAATCAAGCTCCCACTCCAATCAGCTTTCAATCTGCACCGCTCACATACACATTTGGGGGCCCCCCAGCCGCTCTGGGCCCATGCTGCAGCCCAGATTAGCCCATGCGTAAGTCCAGCCCTGGTTGTAATGATAATATACCATTGATCAGATCTGCTTTGTAGATGGGCTTGTGTTCATTGTATATGGGCCACACTGAGAGTCTGATTTTTTTTTCGGTGATAGCGGCCGGTGAATCTGGGTCACTTGCTTTCCCTTGAGTGCATCTCAACTAGAGCATCTTGAGAGTAGATGGATGAAGAGCCAAAGCTCCAGAGACACTAATGCAGTTGATGGATGTGTGTGTGTGTGTGTGTGTGTGTGTGTGTGTGTGTGTGTGCGTGCGTGCGTGCGTGCGTGCGTGCGTGCGTGCGTGCGTGCGTGCGTGAATGTGTATATTACAGTTTGGGTTTATTGGAGAAGGTTAAAGGTCTGAATATGCACTAGGATTTGTATCTGCTTTTAATCTAGATTGTTCTTTTTATTCTTTTTTGAGTTTGGAAAGACATAAGGGTGAGTAAATGATGACAGAATTTTCATTTTTTATGAAATATAAAGAAACTTGCCCTTCCCTGTGTCTTTCATGCTAACATATTGCCACTTAACATTTCAAAGATATTGTTAAGCTAGACTTTCCTTTCAGTGAGATAATTTACAGCTTGATAAATGTAGGAAATGTTTAAGCCAGCACTGAATACTTGTGTTAATTGTTACTACTCATTCCTCTCAAATACTCAAAATCAGCCATAACAAGAGCTAAATTATCAACTTCAGGTACAAATTCATTCTTGTCTGTTTCTCAATGGCTTGTTATTATATTCCATATCCAAAAATATCAAAAACTGTCTGCTGCCTACACATAAATCCTCATGCTGGTCCAGCATTGTCTGCTTCTCACAGATTGAAACCGTTTTTCTCTATATACCTATATCTTCTTTCCATGCAATCACAAATTGAGGCAGGAAATTGAGGGAGGAAAGGGTAAAGAGAGAAGCGAAAATGAAAGCACCTCTCTGTTGGGCCTCCTGCATATTTCCTTTTGTTAAATGGTTTTTGGCTGACTCCCTGCAGGAAATATTCTCCTCTCCACTTGCTTCCTACACAGCTCATTAGACCTGAAGATCCCATCGTCCGTCAAAGCCATGGTAGCCGGAGAGCCTCTAGAATCCAGAACCTGTGCCTGTCCACCCCCAGAGGGAAGAGGCCAACTCTGCATTATCACATGAGTGCAGGTCTTTGTTGTAACACAATTGCAATTTAATATTAGTATTTATTGCTGAAAATCCATTTTTGGATCCAATAAATCACTATGGATATTGCAGAATAGGTCAAGATGCTTTTCTGTACCACTATAAACTCCTGTGTTTGTGTGTGTTTAGTCATATTCAGAAGATACACAATATCTGTGCCCTCAGAACTCTATTTGAAATTTGAATTTGCATTATTCATAAAGTTCAACACATTCCAGGGTTTTTGTGTGTTCGGTTGTTAAAAATGTAGACTAATTTGATTATGTTTCCTGCTACCATAATTATGCAGATCAGTGGTTCCCAACCCTGTTCTTGGAGGCCCCCCAACACAACATATTTTGGATATCTCCCTAATCAAACACACCTGATTCAACTCATTAGCTCGTTAGTAGAGACTCTACGACCTGAATTGGCTGTGTCAGATAAGGGAGATATACAAAATGTGCAGTGTTGGGGACCTCCAAGAACAGGGTTGGGAACCACTGGTGTAGATCATTTTACTGTGTTTTAATACATAATTCTGCTGATTATCCACTGTAATCCAGGGAATTTCCATCCTGCTTCCAGGGAAAAAACTTCCCTATGTAAAAAAACTTTTGTAAGGGTGTTATTTTTGACTCTGAGCTAACGTTTGATCGACAAATAAATGCTGTTGTTCAAAAAAATTTCTTCCATCTTAGATCTATATAGCAAAGTTGAATCTATCCTTTCTTTTGATGATTTGGAGAAGGTCGTGCATGCCTTTGTGTCTTCTCGATTGGACTATTGTAATACTTTGTATCTGGGTGTGAGTCAGGCCTCTCTCTCTCTCGCCTGCAGCTGGTCCAGAATTCAGCTGCTAGACTTTTAACTGGAACAAGGAAAAGAGAGCATATTACCCCAGTATTGATTTCATTACATTGGTTACCGATCTAATACAGAATCAAGTACAAAATGTTGCTGTATGTATTTAAGGCTCTTCATGGTCTTGCACCAGAGTACATCTCTGCTTTAATAAGCTTGCATCAACCTTCAAGGTCTCTCCGCTCTGGTGATCAGCTGTGTCTGTCAGTTCCTCGATCTCGCCTAAAAACTCAAGGTGATAGAGCTTTTGCGGTGACAGCCCCTAGACTTGGAATGAGCTTCCATTGGTCATAAAATCATCTCCGTCTCTACTCTCTTTCCAGGGGGCAATAAAAACATATTTATTTTCCCTAGCTTTTAATTAATGGCATTATAAATTGTACTAGGTACATTTTATCTTATTCTGTTTTTATTGGTTTTAAATTCTTGTTGCATTCTTAAGCTGTATGTATGTGATTTTATTTATTTTTTGTAACTCCATGTACAGTGCTTTGGTATCCAGGGTGGTTTTTGAAAGTGCTCTATAAATAGAGTTGAGTTGAGTAATCAGCGACAAAATGTGAAAAAGTCTGCAGATTTTATCTGTGCCTGGTCATACGATCTATGCTAATTTAAATAATGGTTAGGTTCAGGGTTTGGGAAAGAGCTTAGACTTTATGGTAAGGTTTAGGTTTGAGTTAGGATTTACAGTATAAAGGAAACTCATAATAAAATTGTTTATTTTCTCCATGGGAGCTTTACGACATCTGCTTTCTGGCACTTTCTTGTGTTGCGCTTGTGTGCTGGTTAAAGACGTGAGAAAATATGTTATGCAAGAGAGTTCCCGGTTTTGTTCATAGTTGAGAATTGTAAATATTACATTTTACACAAAATGCTTATAAGTTGCATTAAATATGTGTTCAGAAGACTCGTATGTTAAAATCAAGTGTTTGTTATGGATCATTTTTGAAGGATGCTTATGGATTACATGTGTGTAGTTTGACCACGCTTTGTGCACACATGTGAGGACTGGGTATGTAAATGCATTATTAATCAGATATCACTTTAATGATTTATAGCCTAGAGTGTTTTCCAATTAAAGTGAACATGTGTAATGAGAATTTTATTGTTTTAAACTGTTATGCATGACCTTAAAGAAAAAAAGTTTTGAGTGATTTTAGCATTTATTAAATGCATAAAATGCTTTTTAGAATGTGATAAATGCATAAAATGCCATATTTAAGCATGTATTATGATTATGTATGCTGAAACATATGGGTAGGCTAATGCCCTGTAGGTTGAATTTAGAACTTCACAAACAATTAGGTTGAAGTCATTAAAACTATTTTTTTTTAACCACTCCACAGATTTAATCTTAACAAACTATAGATTTGGCAAGTTGTTTTGGACTTTGTGCATGACATGAGTAACTTTTACAACAATTATTTAACTTTTAATTGACTTCACAATTCCAGTGGGTCAGAAATGTACGTACACAAATTAACTGTGCATTTAATCATCTTGGAAAATTCCAGAAAATGATTTCAAGCATTTAGACAAATAGCCAACTAGCTTCTGATAGGAGGTCTACTGAATTGGAGGTGTACCTGTGGATGTATTTTAAGGCCTACCTTCAAACAGTGCCTCTTTGCTTGACATCATGAGAAAATAAAAAAAATCAGCCAAGACCTCATAAAAACAATTGTGGACCTCCACAAGTCTGGTTTATCCTTGGGAACAATTTCCAAACACCTGAAGGAACCACATTCATCTGTACAAAAAAATTGTATGCAAGTATAAACACCATGGTACCACGCAACCATCATACCACTCAGGAAGGAGATGCATTCTGTCTCCTAGAGATGTGAACGCAGTTTGGTGCGAAAAGTGCAAATCAATCCTAGAACAACAGCAAAGGACGTTGTGAAGATGCTGGAGAAAACAGGTAGACAAGTATCTATATCCACAGTAAAACGAGTCCTATATCAACATAATCTGAAAGGCTGCTCAGCAAGGAAGAAGCCACTGCTCCAAAACCGCATAAAAAAGCCAGACTACAGGTTGCAGGGGCACATGGGGACAAAGATCTTACTCTTTGGAGAAATTTCCTCTGGTCTAATGAAAAATTTAACTGTTTGGCCACAATGACCATTGTTATGTTTGGAGAAGAAAGGGTGAGGCTTGCAAGCCGAAGAACACCATCCCAACCATGAAGCATGGGGGTGGCAGCATCATGTTGTGGGGGTGCTTTGCTGCAGGAGGGACTGGTGCACTTCACAAAACAGATGGCATTACAGGGAAGGAAAATTATGTGGATATATTGAAGCAGCATCTCAAGAAATCAGCTAGGAAGTTAAATCTCGGCCACAAATAGGTCTTCCAAATGGACAATGACCCCAAGCATATCTCCAAAGTTGTGGCAAAATGACTTAAAGACAACAAAGTCGAGGTATTTGAGTGGCCATCACAAAGCCCTGACCTCAATCCGATAGAACATTTGTGGGCAGAACTAAAAATTGGCAAAAATTCCAGCAACGTATTGTGTGAAGCTTGAGGAATGCACCCAAAACGTTTGACCCAAGTTAAAAAATGTGAAGGCAATGCTACCAAATACTAACAAAGTATATGTAAACGTCTGACCCACTGGGAATGTGATGAAAGAGATAAAAGCTGAAATAAATCATTCTCTCTACTATTATTCTGACATTTCACATTCTTAAAATAAAGTAGTATGTGTATAGTATTTTCTCCATTAATCAACATCTTTTGGAGTTTTGTGTTTCTTGCCACAGTCGCCTTCAACTTGCTCACTGGGGTTATTAATACAATTACTTATTTTTAAACATTATTAACAATCGTATTTTATCTAATTACACAATGAGGATTCATCGACATTATAGACATTCCAGTTTAATCATCTGTTAATGCCTGATATTCTGTAAAGCTTCTTTGAAACGATGTGTGTTGTGAAAGGCGCTATACAAATAAAAATGACTTGACTTGATGTGTATTTGGCTAAGATGTATTGTAATAGATGCTGTGTGTGTAGATGCACTGGCGTCTTAACTAGTTATCTTCAACCTCGGTCAGAAGGTTTATATCAGGGAGCAAAGAAGCACAGTTTCACGACAGCCTCTGTTCCAAAGCATTGATTTATTTTAATCAATTCCAAAGGTAATTTGTTTCTCTTTATCTGTATGTGATTAAATGTGGTGTCTGAAATTATATAAAGAATAACAATGAACAATATATTCAATAAACTAAACAAATCTTATACTGCTTGAATGTACATTCCAATGAATAAGTCTAAATAATGAATATATAACATTTAAGTAATGCAGAGTCAAATGTACCCAAATGGCAACAAGGCAGAGCACTTAAGCAATGGAATGTAGATTAACTTATACAAGGTATCATAATAAACATTAATTCTTAATTACTCATTATATATTGTCTACAACAATGCTTAAACCGTTACATACAATGATGATAACGGTGCAAATATCACAGAATGTAATAGCTTGTTACTATTGCTATGGCATATATTGAGCAGTGAAATTTCAAGCATGTTTTACATATCTTTTCGGCTATAAATTAATTTGAAAACTTAGATCATAGAATACATAACTAATTATATCACAAGGAATATGCATGTATATAACTTAGAAGCATATTAATGTGAACTTACATCCAAACAAACTGTATGATCTGCTCATTGCAACAATAGAACACCCTAGATAAGACGAAACTTGTCCAGGCATGTCCTTAGCCCCGCCCACCTATGATGTCATGAACTCAACAGGGGGTTTTATACATGTAGGTTAACTTCTGACTTCAACTGTATATAGGCTATAAATACAGCAATCAGCCACAACATTAACACCACCTGCCTAATATCGTGTAGGTCCCCCTTCGTGCCGCAAAAACAGCTTGGACTCCACAAGACCTCTGAAGGTGTCCTGTGGTACCTGGCACCAAGACGTTAGCAGCAGACCCTTTAAGTCCTGTAGGTTGTGAGGTGGGGCCTCTATTGATCAGACTTGTTGGTCCAGCACATCCCATAGATGCTGAATCAGATTGAGATTATTTGCACAAATATAATTGTGAACCACAATATATATATATATATATATATATATATATTAGGGCTGTCAATCGATAAAAAAATGTAATCAAATTAATTACATGGTGTTCCGATTAATTAATTGCGATTAATCGCATATACAAATATTTGCTGAGAAAGCTCCTCATATAACTTAATATATAATGATTATACATATTTATATCAATATATACATATATACATAGTTATCTTTAAATATTTAAAAATTATATATATATATATATGAATATATTATATATATATTCAGATAATTAAAATGCTTTACATTCCTGTAGCAGAAGAGTTAATCATTGATAAGGCCATACAAAAAGCAGCTTTAGAATACAATGTATTGTTTATTATACTGCAAGCTTGCATTTCTCAGGACTCTTCCTTATTATGGTCCATGGGCATGCGATTACATTTTTTTAACACGTTATTTTTTGTAAAATGAATTGCACTATATATATATATATATATATATATATATATATATATATATATTAGCTGAAAATTTACATAGACTTTGGGATCAGAATTTTTGCCCATCCAATTGTAAAAAGTGTAGATTATTGCGCAGAGGACAGGGCGCTCAAAAAACTGAGGTCTTGTCCTAGTGTGGGCAAATCTTGGATCTCCCTCTGAAACTCATTAGTCATGTTGGTTCAGTAGTGATAACTAAAGGTTCGTTCAGGTTGCAGCATTTGTGAAATACAAACCCCTGCTGGGCTCTTCCTCGTCTCTGACTACCATCAGTGTGACCCATATTCACACGTTGGCACACTCATGAATATACACAAACATCTCACACATTCTGCCCACCTGTGGTGTGCATCTGTTCAGCGCCACACACCTGGCGAGAGCCCACGCAGTACTTTGGTACTGAAGTTGTAGAACTCTGAACATACACATAATCATATCGTTGTGGGGGTCTCCAAAACAGAAACAGATTCATACTTAGAAAAAGATGTAAGATATTTAGAGTCTACAGGATTGTTATAGTTTTTAATTTTTAATTTAGTTTGTATTTCCATTTTATTTTCAATTTGTCCTTTTCATTTAGTTTCATTTTACAGACATTTTGATTGTTAATTGTATAGATTTAATCTCTCTCTCTCTCTCTCTCTCTCTCTCTCTCTCTCTCTCTCTATATATATATATATATATATATATATATATATATATGCAGTATATATATATAAAACAAGATAAATCAAATTGTTTTAAGGATTTTTGGATATTTTTACAGGAAAACAATAAAAAATTATTATGAAGAATACAAATTTTGCCCTAATATCAAAGGTCTTACTAGAAAAAAATGTATTATGATCCAACTTGAATTTTCTTGATAAAAAAAATATGATTCTGCATTTTAGCTTAATGTAAAACTGATCATTTTCACAAGGTTTATTTCTATTTCTTCTGCTCCAGACTTACTTCAAACTTACTTCTCTCTGCTCGTATGAATGTAACACATCATAAGAAGTATAATAACATTTTATATATATATATATATATATATATATATATATATATATATATATATATATATATATATATATATATATTATATAATTTTATAAAATATGTGTCACAAAAAACATTGTCATTTTGAAGTCATGAAAATGAATTTATATACTGTAGCTTTTGTTTTTCCCAATATGGTTTCATTTAGTTTTCCTTTTCATTTTTGATAGCAATAATTACACTGATTTCATGTTTGATTTTACAAATGCTGTCTGTGCTCACAATTGCCTTCAGCAATGCACATTCATTTGTGCACATTCATTTTTGAATGGCCTGTTGGACTCCGTTTATGGATAGATAAACCAGCTGCAGCACAGGAGCCCCACAAGGCATCATTGCCATACGAAAGCAATGAGAGGACAAGCAGTTTCACCCTTTCGGTCTTCACTGAGGCCACAAACAGCGTGGTGACCCTGAGAAGCATTCTTCATTAAATTACTGTCTGCACCTGGATTCTACAATCACCAGCCCCCTCAGGCTGAGAAAGTGGCTTGCCAAAAAGGAAATAATGTCCTTCCTGGGAGTCTTACGTGTTCTGTTACTTAACTGATTTTGTGACCAAGGCAATAATTATAAATGAATATGCTAAAATACCAGTTTTCATGAATCTGTAATACATTAATTTCTCATTCAAAATGTTTGGTTGAAATGATAGTATTTTACAATGGTTGTGTGTTTTTTCTGCCCTAAAAATCTGGCCTCTGAAGTGTCTACTTCCCAAAAGTATTTCATGTCAACCACCCTTGTGCAGTGTATTAGGTTCACATATTTTCCAAATTCATGCTCAGTATGTTACTGAAGAGCTTCAACCAGTTGCTAGTAGCAATCATCTTAAAATAATAAACCGCTCCTTATCCCTGCATCATTCCTGTGAGAGGCACAATCTTAATATTCCCTTCAGCAAAGCAGCGGACAGCTCTGGACTAGCTTGTAGAAATGTCATTAGTAAGCTGAAGGGGTCACGTTCCTAATCGTTTTTCAATGGATTGCTCTCCCACCCACTACAGCAGCATGAGAAGGTGTCCGTTCAGATGCTGACATGCATCAGTCTGATAGCCAGACCCCCTGGGCTCTTCATTAAGCTTTCATTTCCAGACAGATTGTGTGAAGGTCTGGGTTTGAATACGCAATGGGCCTGCTGCATGTCTCAGAAACCAGCTGAGCTGATTCAGTGAGTTGTGAGTGGAAGTATAGGATGTAAGGCATCAGCTGAGTCAGAAGAATTATGGTCCTAAGAGATATAAGCGCTTACTAAGTTAGGAATCTTTATTACTATTGCTCATAACTATGGTTAGAACTTTTTTCAACAGGTGAAATATCCCACAGACTTACAGTGATGGAGGAACCTTAGCCATAACCAGGCACAGGGATATAACATAGACTTGGGAGTGAGCTCTTTTGATTTGGGCCAGTAATTAGCAACCTAGCACTGCACTTGCAATCACACAGAACACTCTAAAAACTGCCATGTGAAAAACATGGCCATGTGCGAACAACCACTTAAAACACTTTAGCAACCTCATTGCAATTCCCTAACGACAACATAGAACACTCTAGGAACTACAAAGCTATATGCTAACAACCATTCAAAACACATTAACAACCTCATAGCAACATCCTGGCAACCACCCAGAACATTCTAGAAACTGCATAGCAATGTGCTAATAACCATCAGAGACAGTTTAGCAGGAACGGACCACTGGTATTAAAATAAATGGGTGAAATTGGAACGGCCAATGGATGTAAAAAGGATACAGATACAGTGATCGCCTGTCAGTCAGCTCAAGAAAGCACATGCACATTAGTAGAACAAGCCTGAAAAATATTGTTATATTACTGCTGATTTTAAATATGTTCTTTGATGTACGTTCAGTCTTTCCCCAATTGAAGTAGACAAGAGCTATACATTTTAGCCACTTGTTAACATAGAAAATAGCTGCCCTGTCTGCCTGAGTGGACTGACCTGCTTTGAAAGGGACTTTGCAACCATTCGCAACACATTAGCAACCTCAGAGCAACTTTCTAGCAACCACTCAGAACACTCTGGTTTCAGGCAAGCACCACTCATATTTTCTTCAGAATATGAATAAACTTTTACTGTAAACCTATTATTAAGTATAACATTAGATCAAGAATGCAGCATGGTTGATTCACATTAATTCATCCTGAGTTTTGAGAAAGAGTGAATGGGGTTGACTGGAGAATGGATAAAGAGAAAAATATAATGAAAGGGAGGAGAGGAAGAAGAACTAAACTAGTAGAATACAGTAATCCAGCTAAGCAGCCGTTTCTAATGCCCCTCTCAGTGTAATACATTTACTGTCTCCCACACACAATATATCATTCTAAACAAATCCCTCTGCACCACTCCCCTAGACACACACACACAAGCCGCGCTGCACCAGTACTTGATAAATGGCAGTGCATAAGCTGAGGTGGTGTTAATTGAATCTTTGAGGTTTATTCATGCTGAGAGAAGCTGTTTAACTGTAACTTTCATGGTCAAATACTTTTATATATAATTAAGGCAGCCCATTAATATTAACAGCATCTGTCCCCTCTTTAGTACTCTGTTGATTGTTTTCACATGTGGCTGTCAACTGTAAGGAAAAATGCATTCTGATAATGAGATACAACTTGATTTCTAAATTTTCTGAAAAAAAGTGAGTGGTGCTTGTCTGTCAAAAAGACCTAGCCATGATGCTAGGTTTTGTGGGTGGTTGCCAATGTGTTACTTTTTTATAGCTGAAGTGTTCTCAGTGGTCTCAGCAATGTTCCTATGAGGTTACTAGGGTGTTCCCCGTCTGTCGCTCACTTCGACGTTGTGTCGAAGAAGCGACACTAGGGGTCTCTCTTGAGCACCTTTTGCATCTCTGATCTATGAGAAAAGGCCAATGAGAATTTGGCAGACAGAATTTGCAGGTCCCGCCCCCGGACATACGGGTATATAGGAGGGGAAATACATCTGTTTCATTCAGAAATTTTCTTTGGAGCCGATGGTTGCCCCAGTCTGAGGCTGACGCCCAGATGTCCGACATGCTTGCCGGGGCCGCTGTCAGCGTGGGGCTGGACTGGAACCCTCCATCCTCCCCACAGCCTTCGCGGCTGGATGATTGGTTCCCCGCACGCCGCTCACAGCGCTGAGGTAAAATCGTGCACTCTTATCCCAGGTGATACCACTAACTCGGCTCCCTGGATGATTCCTCCCTAGCCCTCTGGGTCCGTGAATTCAGCGGAGGAATTTGCCGACCAAATCCAATGCGGATACTCAATCTACCCTGTTATGGAATAGGTTTTATGGGGCATTGGGGAAGGGTACGTGCAGTCTGACACAGCCGGTCACTTTGGCATGTAAAATTCCTGCCCACTCCTGTGTCAGCAGTACACGTACACAGCTCAGCGCATGGTGTGATTTATATTGGACCCCTAGTGTCGCTTCTTCGGCACAACGTCGAAGTGAGCGTCAGACGGGGAACGTCTAGGTTACGGATGTAACCTCCATTCCCTGATGGAGGGAACGAGATGTTGTATCCTCTCAACCATAATGCTGAACCAAGCCACTGTTGCGGCTGAACCATTATCGGCTCCTCAGAAAAATCCTGAATGAAACAGATGCATTTCCCCGCCTTTATACCCATATGCCCAGGGGCGGTACATGCAAATTCTGTCTGCCAATTTTTCATTGGCCTTTTCTCATAGATCAGAGATGCAAAAGGCGCTCAAGAGAGACCCCTAGTGTCGCTTCTTCGACACAAAGTCTCGTTCCCTCCATCGGGGAACAGAGGTTACATCTGTAACCTAGACGTATTAGGTGGTTGCTTATGCTTACTGGCCCAGGTAAAAAGAGCCAACACCCAAGTCTCTATGATAAGTATTCACTAGATATGGCTTGGATCCCTTTTTCAATATACATTTTTTGTCTGTCTAATAGACAACGATATTGTAAGTTCAATCACTTTGAAAAGTGATCTTTCCTAAACAAGTCACACAATCTGAGATAGAACTACTGTTCATAGCTCAAACAGGGTTAGTGGTTTGTTCAAATCCCTAAACCTAATTATGAGCAATACAAGTGATTCATGCTAATAATTTGGATGTGTGTATGCACACCTTTAAAGTCAACAACAATCCTAACTATGCAATATTATATGATACATTTTATTTATTATTTGCACTTAGCAATGTTTTTTTTTTTTTCCCTCGCATCCCTGTTGGAACAGACCCACCAGTTGAGAAACTCTTTGTAATACAAAGAGCAAGAGAGAGAAGCAAGAGTATTATTTAGCTGAAAGAGAGAGGCAAATAACATGTGAGATGTGTTTTAATGGAGAGTTCTGTCAAGGCGGGACTTGTCATAGTACCATCTAATTCCCTGCATCCCACCACACCCAATTTTTCACAAAGAGAACAATGAACAATAGAGTGTGATGATCTTCAAGAAAACAAGCAAGGATGCCCCTGTCCTTTCCTCTTTTTTTCTCTGCAGGTTTTCCATTGGGTCTAGAGAGATTACAGCGCTGTTGCTATAATAAATTAGTAATTTCAACATGTCAAAGAACTCTCTTTCCTCATGGTGCAGAGGATGTTCCTCCCCCTCCCATGAGTGATGTTTCTGGCACCTTTCGTGACCTGAGTAATGGGGTGATTACAAAAGCACAGACTTTATGGAGTCATTCTCTATCAATGCGTTAGCCTTAAAGGAATGTTCCAGGTATAACACAATTTAAGATCAATTGAAAGCATTTGTAGAATTACATTGATTATCACAATAATGATTTCAACTCATCCCTTGTTTTAAAAAGAAGCAAAAATCGTGGTTACATTGAGGCACTTACAATGAAATTGAATGTGGCCGGTTCATAAACATTAAAATACATGCTATTTCAAATGTATAGGATCAAGACATAGACAATATGCGTGTTAACGTGATTTTAGTGTGATTAAACCGCAAGTCAAGAAACAAAAAAGCTATTGAGAAGCACCTGATTACACCACATATAAACACTTTGGCAGATGAACAAGTCACTGAGAGATCATATTTGTCTCAATAAGTCTTTATATAAAATGCATCAAAACATTCAGTACATTCTTTGTAATTCTAAATTCAAGAGGTTTTCCATAAACCCTTTTCGTGTTGCACTGGATGTCGTTTGGCAACTATAAATCTCCAACTGCTGCTGAAGGTCATGAAATTTTAAGCACCAAAAGTTGGTAATGTCCATCTGGATATGAGCTATAACCCAGCCAGGCGGTGCCAACGTCACTACACTTTGAGGATGATGACGGATGGAGGCAAGTGCTCTTTCAGCGGTGATAAAATGAGGAAGCATTCATCCATTTTATGACTCTTGCCTAGCTTGTGCACTTTCCTGGGGATCTTTCATACACAAGCATAGCGTCTGGTTTGGGGTTTAATCCTATTTTTGTTTGGAGAAGAGAATAACTGAGGCATCCAAACTGACCTACTGTGATTTTCCTCCAATAATGTTGTATTTCAATAAGTTACATTTGAAAACAAGAGCTTAATAGTGTAAGCCATCATGGTCCATATCAGGTTATGAGTGGGCATCCAGTATGCACCATTACAGAAGCTGTTATGTACACTAATATTATATTCAGAAACAGAAATATCTTTTCTGGCTCTATCTCTTCTACCTTTCTCTATCTCCCTCCCTCCCACACACACACACACACACACACAAACCAAAAATACATAAGCCTACACATTTTCATTCTTGCAGCCACAAACACACTCAACAAATGAGACAGTGTGAGTTATAGCCTCTATATGTTTCTTGATATGGTCTTTCAGTTCTGGACAAACACCTGATGGCAGCGTTGGATAGGTCTATTTATTTTCTCATTACAGAAGGCCAGGAGATATTGTGCACTTTTTGTGTGCGCAGGAGCATAATATATGTACTGTACCTGCCTGAGTACCTCCCATTGTGTATGTGTCTCATGACAGCTTGATAACTTTGTCCTGTGCATTTAAATCAAACATTGTGTTTGTTTCATGTCACTTTGTTTCAGAGATGTTTTAAATCACAATGAAGACTCACACCCTCTGTCAAGCATATGAAATTAGACGGTAAACCCTGATATCCGCAAGATGGAACTCAGAAAGCTAGTACTGCATCACTGTCTCTTGAGACATTAGGCTGCTTTCCTGGATTTACATTGCATATTATTAAAAAAAACTCACAAATGTGAGGGATGGCACGTTTGTTCGCGAAATTGATAGGACAATAGCGCCACCTAGAGGTTAGGTGATGCAAGCATTGAGGAGACTGTTAATGACTCATGTTGAATTGAATGTTTGTGCTTCTAATGTTATTTACTAGTCATGTTGTATACTGTCCCAGCTTATTTTGTGATAATGCCAATAAAAACCTTTCTAGTTATAAATAATACTCAATAATGTGTCCACCTAGCACTTTGCATTTCACAGCTTTATGCTGTGTGGGCTTTACATAACATCCTGTTTATCTGAGCTGCACAATCCACAATGGCTATCCCCTCCCCTCCCAGCCCATATGGAGATATGAATAAGGTTTCCCAACAAAAGTTATGAATATGACTTTCTTTCTTCTGCAGTCCACAAACAAAGATTTCTGGAAGAATATCTCATCTCTGTACATCCATACAATACGAGTGAATGGTGACCAAAATACATTGTTGTTTTATCAGGTCTATTAAGATCAATCTTAATAGATTAAAGAATTTCAAAGTTTTATCTCAGGAATTATCTGTCATTTAAATTGATGCTGGAAAAATATAACAATGTAAATAATTATTTTATAGAACCCAAAATATATTTAATTAAAAAAAATGTCTAGTGTATCAAAGAAGTCAGTGTGTTAATATAAATGTCTTCTCTAAATAGAATGTTATTGGATGTGGAAGACTTGCAGAGGATCTTGATTAAGGCCTGTGGCACTATTGGGTGTATGGCCCAGTAGCCTCTAATTCACATTAAATGTTTAGTCTGCTTTTACCATGGGTTGGTCTTACATGGCTCTATAGTGCCACCCTTCCCTCCTGAGTCTGTGGTTCATTTAACACACCCGAACATACACACACAGACACACACACACATGGAGCAACAGAACCAACACTAGAGTCTGGCAGTATATTTAAATAAAGTAGTATGTCTGTGGGATGTTCGTGGCCTCACCCTGCAATCGAGAAATTCCAGCACTGCCGAGGTCTATCCCAAGAGCCAAAGCCAAAGTGCCATGGTTCACTCAGCACTGACTGCATGAAACATATGAGGGTATGATTTAACGGGACCATAGTTAATATCAAGGCATGATTATATACTCTATATACAACTATCAACCACAACATTAATAGCACCTGCCTAATATTGTGTAGGTCCCCTCATGCCAACCCCTATTCTTCTCACAGCATGGTTATCCGAGTTACCGTAGACTGTCAGCTCAAACTAGTCTGGCCATTCTCTGTTGACCTGTCTCATCAACAAGCTGTTTCCATCCACATAACTGCCGCTCACTGGATGTTTTTTTTTGTTTGTTTTTGGCACATTCAGCATTTTGTTAATAATTTTACCCGATACTGCTTCAGCATGTAGTTGACACTCTCTCTCTCCACTCACTATCATAAATCCCCTCAGTCAAAGATGGTGTCGACAATGGTTGTCGGGGTTGAGAATGGCAAAATTCAAGTGATTATGCACCAATTACAACAAAGAAACAAACATTTACGGTAAAGGGAAACTGAAGACAGTAGATTATGGACTTCGGAAGCAGCAAAATAAGTGTGTATACCGAGGGTATACGCGAATATTGATCCTTAGAAGTTGTTGTATGTAAACAGCCCGGGAAAAAGTAAGCATACGGCGTATAGGTGTGTACTGCCCCGATTACACCACTGGGACCTACACAATATTAGGCAGGTGGTTTTAATGTTGTGGCTAATCGGAGTAGATAGATAGATAGATAGATAGATAGATAGATAGATAGATAGATAGATAGATAGATAGATAGATAGATAGATAGATAGATAGATTCAGATAGATAATTTGTCTAATTATTTAAACTAATTAAATCAGAGTAGCTCACCGAGTATTGATGCTGACTACCACACCTGGAGTCGCGATATCGAATCCAGTGCATGCTGAGTGATTCCAGCCAGGTCTCCTAAGCAACCAAATTGGCCTGGTTGCCAGGGAGGGTAGAGTCACATGGGGTAACCTTTTCGTAGTCGCTAGAATGTGGTTCTCGCACTCGGTGGGGCACGTGGTGAGATGTGCATGGATGCCACGGAGAGTAGCGTGAAGCCTCCACACACGCTATGTCTCCGCAGTAACACGCTCAACAAGCCACGTGATAAGATGAGCATATTGACATCTCAGACGTGGAGGCAACTGAGATTCGTCCTCTGCCACCGAATTGAGCCGAGTCACTATGTCACCACAAGGTCTTTGAGCGGGTTGGGAATTGGGCATTCCAAATTGGGGAGAAAAGAGGAGAAAAAAATAAACAAAACAAATTAAATCAATTAATTAATACATATTCTTAAGGCACTTCTTAACCTCTTGCTATAAGAATTAAATCAACATGAATTCATATTTTATTCCAGGCTACTTTATTAATATGCTACGTTTAACTATGACTATAATAGAATATTAAGAACTATAACAGATGGTACATTACAAGGGCATTTTTTGCACTGACATTTTGGATTTTGGGTGCATGTTTTGGTGGCATTTTTGCCCTGAGCCCCAATATATATATATATATATATATGAGAGAGAGAGAGAGAGAGAGAGAGAGAGAGAGAGAGAGAGTAGGCTGTAGCAAGAAACACACAATCTTTTTTTTTAATTGATAAAACAGAACATTAATCGCTGCCAAATAATTACAGAACAAATATATGTACAAAGTCTATGCATAAGGGCATATCAAGTTACTAATAATATAGAGATCGCAGTTGTAATCAAAGTGTCGTTTAAAGACAAAATAAAGAAGTATATTTGATAATATATCGTTTACTATAATGTATAATAGAGATGCACAACTAGAAAATAAGACGAGGCCAAAAGGCCATAGAAATGTGTTATTTTATATCATTATTTACATATGAACTAAAAGAATCAGAGAAACACGCGTTCTGCATAGCGCTCGTGACACGCGATGGGAGGAGCTACATGATAGTCATTTTAAATTACTGTAGTTACTTCTCAGACTTACGTGTTTTTTCACTACTAGCATCAACCAACCTGCCGAAGCAGAGGAACAAGAGGAATGTCTCATCAAACCGGCATCCAGGGTAAAATCCTTTGCCATCTTTTATTAGCGATTCAAATAAGCCGGACGGATCTTATTGCATGATAGATGTCACGCACATTTCTGTATCTGACGTTCGTTTTAAAATACAGTAAAGCGGTTGTGGTCGTCGCTATAGACTGAAATACCTCATAGAGTTTTATTGGAAGCTCGCTATAAACAAACCAGAGCCAGACACTGAATCTGTGTCAAGCATGCTCTACTTTTGTTGTTCTAATATGGTCATGCAAATAAAGCCAGATTGGCAGTGTGTGTTTTATCATCAGACTGCAATCAGGATTGTGCGCTCATAAGGAATCTCAAAGGTCTTTGGTAATAATTCTGCCACCTTAATTCGAAGGTGTTACTAGGCATTATGTAGTGCACAACTATTTACATTCGGATTGAACTGCTGTGGCATTTCGTTGCCAAGACAACAATAGTATGGGATGCAGAGAATCAACCATGCTTAAGGTTTGATTATACATCCATAATTATATGCTTGTGATTTCACTTTATAATTTTTGAGAGAACGTACAAGAGCTGACTGAGGTCTCCAAAACTTCAGTCTGTTGTCTTAATGCCTCTTTAGATTTGATTCATCAGCCACATTTTACTTCTCTCGTCCAGAGATGGGCCACTTTGTCTTGGACCAGAATAAATGGCCTCATTGTCTTGCAATTTTCACTCTGTTCTTTCTGTTCTCAGCTACTGGGGAAGTGAAAGAAATCTTTGCAAAAGCTCGGAATGGTGACTATCGGCTGATCAAAGTAGCGATTGAAAATGGTGAGATGACATACAGTGGCCTCAGAAAAGGGATCAAATGAAAATTCTCTCATCATTTATTCACCCTCATGCCATCGCAGGTGTGTATGACTTTCTTCTGCTGAACACAAACAAAGATTTTTAGAAGAGTATCTCATTCTCAGCTCTGTAGGTTCATACAATTCAAGTGAATGGTGACCAAAATTTTGACGCTCCAAAAAGGCATAATAAAAGGTAACAAAATGTAACTCCTTTCCCCCATAAATCTTGACATCTGTAGTCTCCTTGGTGATCATAATTGCAAGCTTGATGACACTTCTTAGTGCTGTCTAGCACCCACTTTGCGTGGGTGTCTAGTATTAGGAAGTGTAATCAAGTTTGAAATTATGATCGTGCTTAGAGATGGCAATGCCAAGATTTAGAGTAAAAGTTTTTAGAGTTTAGAGTTAGAGTTTTTTTGGTCTGATCTCACCCAAAACTAATTTGGATCACTTCAGAAGACATGGATTAAATCAATGGAGTCTTATGGATTACTTTTATGCTGCATTTATGTGCTTTTTGGAGCTTAACATTTTTAGTCACCATTCACTTGTATTGTATGGACCTACAGAGCTGCGAATGAGATATTCTTCTATTAAAAATCTTTGTATTCAGCAGAAGAAATTTTGGATGTCATGAGGGTGAGTGTAACGTTGTGTAGCGTCAGAGGCAATGACGAAGGCAAAGGCGAAGTGTAGGACCCAAATGCAGATTTATTAACAAACGGTGATGATACAAGAACTAGGGACGTGGAATAAACTAGAAATAAACAGGAACTAGAAACTGGACTAAGAACAGGACATAACTAGGGCTCTGCTACATACATACACTCACTCACTCACTCACTCACTCACTCACTCACTCACTCACTCACTCACTCACTCACTCACTCACTCACTCACTACAAACAGCACGCTAACAATAATACTAGACACCAGGCAATGGCAAACATCAGGGCTTAAATAAATGGACATGGGGAAACATAAGCCAATGAACAAACAGAACTGAAAACAAGACGACAAGGCAATGAACTAAAACCAATGACAAACTAGAACTGATAACACAGTAATCAAACAATGAACCAATGAAAAGACAAGACTGTTGATCAGTTAACAAGACAATAAACCAATGAGAAAAAGACACATGAACATGGAGGGAAAACAGGACATCACAAGGCTAGGAAACAGGAATTTAACAAGAATTTCAACATAAAAGTACACAAACAAAAGACAACAGGGAATATGTGACAGTGAGTAAATGATGAGAGAAGTTTCCTGAACTATTCCTTTAAGTCACTAACTTAACTAACTAGCTAACTTAGCCATGATCATTTTTAGCGGCTGCATGAATTCGGGTCAGTTTTAAACAATATCAATTTTTTTTATAATCTGAAACCTTACAAACTTCTTTTTGTCAATGTTTTGTTTGAAAATGGTATTTGTGTTTCTATATGGCTTTAAAAAAAAAAAAGTAAAAAAAAATGTCCTTTGTACATGTTTGTGTATGGCTTAAGTGTCTAAATAGTTCACTTGGGCCACTGTATATTTGCATATTGGAGCACAACCATTTTTAGGGGCTGTAATGGCTTTTTTTTTTTTTTTTTTTTTTTTAAACATACTGAAAATACTACATTACAAATTACATTTGAAATGTTGCTGAATAGTTGAGCATTATTGCCCATGTATGGTAACAGGACAATCACATATCACACTTTCCTCTGTTGGGTTCCTGTAGAGAAACTAGTTATTGGCGGACACAAACGAGCTGCCAAGAAATGGGACCAAGAATGGGACAGCTATGTTCTACCTCTTGTGGAGGATGACATGCCCTCATACCTTCTCTACAGGTTGGACACCACCAATAACCAGGGTTATGAGTGGATCTTTCTGGCCTGGTCTCCAGACCGCTCTCCAGTGAGTGCTTTTATACCTATTAGACCTGTCTTACCACTGCAATCAGAGTGGGTTTGAATCCTGTTGTCCCCCTGCAACTCATAAAAGTCCTTTGGAAATCACAAGATGACATCCATCCACTCCATATATAGTACAACTGAATAAAAGCTGTTTACTTTTAGATCTGGTTGCCAGTTAAGCCTGTCCACATTTAACCAGTCTATAAAATGCTGTAATAACACTGGATTTGTAGTGCGGTATATATATATATATATATATAGTCATTAAAGACCCTATGAAATCAAGATTTTAGTCCACGATTGTAACATACTGGTGTACTCCTAAATATTTAGAAAATTCACTATATCATGTTGAACCACATAGACATTTATATTTTTGTCCCTACCCCTAAAACCATCTGTACCTGTCTAACAAGTTACAATTCAAAGTTCATGGCTGTGATGTAATGACAAACTTTTGGCTATTTAAAAAGTAAAGTCCTGCAGTATTTAACATCCCAAATTCTTATTTCAATAGGAAATGCGTTGTCAAGAAAACTGCACTTGGAAAGCAATTTCATCGGGTCTTAGATATAGTAACTTTGTTATAACAAGTTAGTGTATCTAAAATGAATCAGGGATAACTGTAGGTATACCTATTTAATGTGATCATATCCCAGCAGATAAAAGCACAAGGCAAGATCATAGAATGAAAACATATGTTCAGGCAAAAACTCTGGATTTTGATCTCATCTCGCATTTTCTCTGTATATCATTTATTTATAAAACGCCAGGGTGACCTGAGACAGAAGACCAACAGTTGTGGTTCTGTGCTAGAAATTTGCAATTCTAATTCTCCCTCAACGCTGAACCACCAGAGTCTCAATCGCACCCAAATCAGTCGTTCTGTCACACTGATTTAGAGTCAGAATAAATTGCACAAACCAAGACCAAAAAAACACCAACAGTTAAACTAATTTAAAATCCATAACAAGAGGCCTGCTCTATCAAGACCACTCATCACATTCTTTTTTAATAAAATATTTTCTAAATGACCCATCATTGTCCTTCCAGGTTCGACAAAAGATGTTATATGCTGCTACGAGGGCTACGCTGAAGAAAGAGTTTGGTGGCGGCCACATTAAAGAGGAGATTTTTGGCACTCTAAAGGTATAACAGATATCTGATGTCATTCTTAAAAGCAAATCCTTCTCGATCACTGCCATATGTGTCCCTACTAGTGGTCGACCGATATTCAGACTTTTTTAATTATCGACATCGGCTGATACATTTTCCTGTTTGGCCGATTTTGTTTTCTTGAGGCTGCCGAAAATCACCTATTGCATGTGAAGTGACTAAAACATGTAAACGGCCAGTCACGATTCGTTTTGTTGTAACATGCCATTGATTTTACTACAATAATAGACCGGTGTGCAACAAAGGATTATTTAAACTGTCCGCATATCAGAACCGCGGCACACGCGCTTGAGCTCATAATGTTAATGCTCGCCTGTTTCATTCTCCCCCTCTCTCCCCAACTGTACCCTGTAACTTTTAACTGTCTCGTCTAATGATAAAAAAGGCAAATATCAATAAAATTAATATCATATACTATCTGCAAATATGCACATATCTCATTTAAATAGATTAAATAAACCAACTTCACACAACTTCAGCAGATCCAGTGTCCTGTGGAGCGCTCATATATTTACCTCTGAAGCACGTATTCAATCAGCCTCTTCTCAGCAGTTCCCTGTTAACTTAAACATTCTTTTGTAATGATAAAAGGCAAATATCAAGAAAACTTTTATTATATACCATTTGCAAATATACAGATGTAATTCATGAACCTCATGAATATCCAGCATTTTCTTGTGGTCGAGCGTTCATCTATTATCTTCCTCTGAAGCGCGTATTCTATCAGCAAGAAACAAAATTTCAGGATCAGGATCAAAAGTTCCTCTGATTCACAAATCAGTGAGGGTCAGTGAAAAAAATGCAAGCAGGCGATCAAGGCTGTTAAAACTCTCAGGAGATTGCTGCTGCTCACGTTGGATCCATTTTGGACCGACCAAAGTCTTTCTAGCAAGTCAGTCCACTGTCGGCCATGTTTGGAGCACTCTCAAGAGGCGACATTTCCAGTAATGGCAGTGCAGCTCCAATCTACTTTAATGGGGATGGAAATCCCCAAAACGGTTGGTCAAGATTACGATCAAAGAACATATTTCCAATCAGTAGTAAAATCTGACAACACTGTTATCATAAATGGTGCTTTTTTACCTCAGATTACGCTAAAAAACAAATTTTCCCATCTTTTATAGCTAATGCTCATGCGTGTTCTCAAGTTGATTGACAGGCAATGTCTATATCTAAAAGGTAAATGGCTCTTTTACCTGTAAGGCGGGACATCCAATCTATATCCGTTGATCATTGGGTGCGAGATCTTCTTGGTTGAGCGTTCCAGTATCTCCCATTTATTTTAATAGAAGTGGCCTGTCTCTGCTAAATAATCTCTGGTGCCACTTCAAGGTAAAAGCACTTCACATGTGCTATAAGTAAATGTATTATTCACCACGCACTGTATGTACAATTGGATTGATTCAGTATTTTTAAAGAAAATGCGATTGCTGATATGGACATGCCATCCATGTTTTTTCCTTCCTAATATATTACAATTTCTTCTTGTGTAAATAAATTAATAAAATTTGATGACTAAACAGAAATCAGAACAAACTGCTATCTACCATTTAAAATACAATATAATTTTTTTTACAAAGTTTTGTGTGAAATGTATATAGTGCCAAATAAGAGCCAAATTAAAAACAACAAAAAAAACACTAAAAATGACCACTAGTCCCTACTAATGAATCTCTCTGCCCAGGATGATGTCTCTCTAAACGGATATAAAAAGTACCTTACATCCCAGTCAGCGCCTCTCCCCCTGACAGCAGCAGAAGAGGAACTAAGGCAAATCAAACTCAATGAGGTAATGCTAGCATCAACATAAGTGCCACATGGGTGTACATGTAAGGCAAGCACTTTATTAAAATAAGGCAAAAACCACATCAGTCGAACAATCATGTCAGGCTTTTGTGACCAAAAACCAACCAACAAACAAGTATGAAGTCAAATGAACCTGCCTTACAGGAAGTGCTCCTTACAGGATATTGTTTTTGCCAAAATATACACTATATATATATATATATATATATATATATATATATATATATATATATATATATATATATATATATATATATACAATTATTATTATTATTTATTTTTGTATACAGTACTGTGCAAATGTTTTAGGCACTTGTGAAAAAAAAAATTTCACAAGAGGATTTCTTCAAAAAATAGTGCCATAATTAATTCGAATTTTTCAATTAACATCACCCAATGTCTAGTAAACATAAAAGAAGCTAAATCAATATTTGATGTGACCAACTTTGCCTTCAAAACAGCACCAGTTATCATAGGTACACCTGGACACCATTTTTCTTGGTTGTTGGCAGGATGTTCCAAGATTCTTGGAGAATTTACCACAGTTCTTCTATCTATTTAGGCTGTCTCAATTACTTATCTCTCTTCATGTACTCCCAGACTGACTCGATATTCAATGGGGGTCTCCATGGGGCCAATCCATCTGTTGCAGGGCTATATGTTATTCTGTTCTATTAGCAGAAGAAATGTCTGGGAGTCTAAAATGTGTATTTCCTATTGACACACTACAGCTAAAGATATAAATAACCATCTTAAGACAAATGTTTTTGTTAAACAATCGTGCCACCAATACTGTGCCAACCTGCATCTCAGAATAGCTATTCTTCTCACCAAAAGAGTACAGAGCGGTTATCTGAGTTACCGTACACTTTTTCAGTTCTCTCATCAACAAGGTGTTTCTGTCCACAGAGCTGCCACTCTCTGGATGTTTTTTGTTTTTGGCACCATTCTGAGTACATTTTAGAGACTGTTGTGTGCAAAAATCCCAGGAGATCAGCAGTTACAGAAATACTCAAACCAGCCCATCTCGCACCAGCAATCATGCCACGCTCAAAATCACTGAGATCAAAATGTTTTCCCCATTATGATGGTTGAACATTAACTTAAGCTCCTGACCCGGATCTGCATGATTTTATACACTGTACTGCTGCCACACAATTGGCTGATTAGATAATCACATGCATGATTGTTGGTGCCAGATGGGCTGGTTTGAGTATTTCTGTAACTGTTGATCTCCTGGGATTTTTGCACACAACGGTCTCTAGAATTTACTCCGAATGGTGCCAATAACAAAAAAACATCCAGTGTGAAGCAGTTCTGTGGACTGAAATGCCTTGTTGATGAGAGAAGTCAACAGAGAATGGCCAGACTGGTTCGAACTGACAAAGTCTACAGTAACTCAGATAACTGCTCTGTACAATTGTGGTGTGGTTTGCTCATATATAGCGATATCAAAACTATTATATTCATGTATACACTTTGTCATATTTACAGATTTGTATGTTTTTATATGATAAATGTATCTGACAACCATGCACAGATACCATAGTTATTGTTTACTGTATCTCTTAATGTATCTTTGGCTGTGTGTCTATGGTCTTGCATATAACCATGCCCATTTCCCTTTGCCCCTGTAATTCAAAGCCAACAGTATTAACATGATTTGTGGTTGGAAAACTTCTGCTGAAAACATAAACGTAATGTAACATGGCATCAGACATACACACCTACTAAAAATAGAGAAGCTTAGTCCCGGAAAGCTCATATGCGCTCTGTCATTTTATCCAACTCCTGGAACCAATTAAAAAAAGATGCTGGGGGCAGTGTACATATGAATTGGCAACCCTCAAACCATAAAGGAATGTGCTGTGACTATTAAATTGCTCATTGGCTGTTTTAGAATGACAGGATGCTGAACTCGACCAATCAAGAGTGCTGGCTGCAATTCTCATACCCCCCACACACACACTATGGGAGGAAGATAATTGTACACTAATCTACATGTATGAGAGGACAGGAAAGCAGCTTTGTGATGTTTCGTCTTTACTAATTTGCTGAAAGAGAGATTGCATGTATTGAGGGGTTCAAATCCAGGATGAGGTTCACACAGTGTGGGCCGCACAGAATGTGGTGTGCCAGTGCAAAAGAGGGCCTCTCATCTTCATCATATTTTTGTATAAGACCCATTTATTTGTGGCAAAAGTAACCATTAATGGACTTATCATGAAAAGGAATAGATCAGAATGTTGAATTTATTACAAGTGGTCATTGTGTTACAATTGCACAATGATATTATTACTCTGTATCTCAAATACAGAATCATAATTTAAATTTATAAGTAGAATATTACAGAGTATTTTTTCATCTTTATATGGTACTGATTATTTAATCTGTCAGGTATAATGTCAAGTCTTAGTTGTATTTATATTAAATGATCAGTCTTCATCTAGATACTCATGTTGCTAGATACTTGATTTAATTATGCAGTTTAAACATAACATTTTGCAATTTTATTTTGTTTTACATTTGCCCCCCAACCTCACAGCCATGATAACATTTTATATGGTAGTCATTTCAATGTGTCATATATCTGTTATATAAATTCGTGTTTTATTTGGACATTTTAGACATTTTACATGAAGTGCAGCAGTACTGTATATAAATTAAAACCCCCAATGATGGGATTGCACAACTCATTCCATAATCATTTAACAGCCTTTGTGACTGCATTAGTGACCACAGGTCAGTGCGTAAATATTGTTCAAGGTTTGTGTGTTTTAAATGTGTATTTTCAGCTGCAGACAGACGTCCACGTTGACACAAAGCAGCAGACTCTTCAGGGTGTGGCATTCCCCATGCAGAGAGAAGCTGTTCGGGCACTGGAGCAGTTCAGGGAGAAGAGGATTAACTATGTTCAACTGGTATATCAGGCCTTTTCTCTTCACCCACCACTCCCAGCAGCTCCATACAATAGAGCATCTTTTCCATCCTTTTCATGCTTTGCTTTCTGTTATTCATAGTCAATACAGATATTGCACTCACCTGAATTGCTTATGGCAATAAATCCATATTTATTTAAGAACCTGTTGGATTGACCCCAAACTATATAACCCCTAACTTCATGTGACACAAGTACCTATAGTAGTTCTGATTAAATATTCAAAGAGAGTTATTGATTGTGTCCATTCCCTTAACAGGAAATCGATTTTTCTAAAGAATCCATCAAGTTGTCCAGCACAACACCTACGGAATTGAGAGACCTGCCGAAAAGGATCCCTAAAGATGCGGCGAGATATCACTTTTTCCTCTACAAACACTCCCATGAAGGAGACTACCTTGAGTCCACAGGTAAGAGGGGCATGTTAGATGTTCAATGTAATTAATAAAAATTTCAAGTGTGATTTTGGTTACCTTTTATTAGGCTATTTTACAAATTCGTATAGGATGTAATCCATAAAAGGTGCAGCAGGGTTTATTGCTGTTTTAGTCCTGATTTACTAAAGGTAAATGTGTGTATAAAAACATGTGCAAACTTAATAGCATCCACAAAATGTCTGAACTGATCTACTACCATAGTCTTCTAAGACTATGGATTGTGTCCTTGTGTTGTGCAAAATAGCAAGTCTTGACATTTATTTTGCATAATATGAATAAAAGGCAGGTATCAGTTTTAGAGAATAATAGAACAATTAGAACACCCCTTGATGACACGTTAATGTGAAGGGCTTTATTTTGTTTTTGTTTTGTTTGTTTGTTTGTTTTTTTGGTTATTTAAGAACTCAATATCATAACTGATAACATACTTATGATCATACTACTCCTATAACTCTTAGAGAAAAAACCCTTCTAAAAATGTATTTTGGTGAAATATTGCAAAATATTTTAAAGAGACAGTTCACCCAAAATTCTCAACATTTACTCACCCTCATGCCATCCCAGAAGTGTAAGACTTTATTTCTTCTGAAAGATTTTCAGAAGAATATCTCAGCTCAGTAGGTCAACACAATGCAAGTGAATGGTGACCAAAACTTTGAAGTTCGAAGTTATATTATATAGGAGTTATATTTTGCTATGTTCTCACCCAAAAATGAATTAATTGCTACTGAAGACATGGATTAAAACACTGGAGTTTTATTGATTACTTTTACGCTGCTTTTGTTTGCTTTTTATAGCTTAAAAGTTTTGGCCACTATTCATTTGCATTGTATGAACCTACAGAGCTGATATATTCTTCTAAAAATCTTTGTTTGTGTTCTGCAGAAGAAAGAAAATAATACACATCTGGAATGGCATGAGGGTGAGTAAATGATGAGAGACTTTTTATTTTGGGGTAAAAATTTGGGTTATATCCAGTTCTCAACTGAAATGGGCTGGCCGTTGCGTACCAGTACGGCAAACAAGTGTGCCAGGCTCCTGCAAAATGAGCAGAGAGTGCTGGTTCTGTCCTGCACAGCCTCCGTGTCTCAACTTTAACATGGTCATGATATTTGTGGTTTGAAATTCATTTTTCATTTTAGTATACAACAGAGGTGCGAAGGCTTAAGGTGTACATAATATTGTAATTGTTTATTTGTTATTTATGAGTTAAAGAGAAGAGTGTCACACTTGTTTTCATCATCTTCTCTTAGACTTACTAAATAGCAGGGCTTTTATAATGATATTGAATAATACTATAACTAAATATATTTATGAATAAATGCCATATTATATGAAATAAATATATAATAGTATTATTTTGTAAGAGACAAAGTGAGCATGCATTTAGTGCAATTGACAAATAAAAGTCTCTTTTTGGAGTGTGTCCTGCATATTTGCACATCTTCACATTTACTTTTAGCAAATCATCCGCAATACGCACACACACTATTCAATAGATTGCACAAGCAAATTAGCACCTGTTATTTGGGCTCTTATTAAATCAGGACCTTAGTGTCTAAAATAGGTTTTGATGGGTTTATAAATATTTGTCTGTGAGTGTGTTTGCTTGTGTTTTTGCAGTGTTCATCTACTCAATGCCTGGTTATAATTGTAGCATCAAAGAGAGAATGCTGTACTCAAGCTGCAAAAATCCTCTTATTGACACAGTGGAGAAAAACGTAGGCATTGAAATCGCTAAAAAGGTAAACCTATATCATTAGCTGGGTTTTTATCCACCTATTTTTATGCAAATTTTCGGATATCGCAAATAAAATATCCAAAATGTATTTTTATTTTTCTTTCATTTTTTTTGCTTGAGGTGGATAAATGTTTTATTTAATAAGAAGGCATGCAGATTAACTATGATGGAACTACAATTTCGAAAATATCCCTTTAAAATATATAAAGTAATATAGAAGACAATGTCAAAAAATTGTGACTGCTTCAACAAGCCATGTGAATACATAATTTGCTTAGAGAATATCATCAATATCATTGCATAGCATTTCAGATGTTGCTTTAGTTATTGTGAAATGTTGGACACAAAGCCTGTAATCAAAATGATTGACTACTATAACCTCCTGAAACTGTCTGACAAGCTTATGCTTGCAGATACATTTACATTTACATTTATTCATTTGGCAGACGCTTTTATCCAAAGCGACTTACAAAAGAGGAAAAACATAAGCGAATCATAGATACAAGGATACAAGGCATCTGCCGCTGAATGCTAGCAAACATGCGCACTCTAAACCTCAAGCAATGTATTACATTTCATTAAAGACCCTGAGTGGCATTAAGTTACATTTCTATTTTGTGTCAATTGGACCGGAAGTGACAATTTTGTCATGGGATTTGGGACATGGGATTTGCTGCTTTATTTGCAAATAATTTTTGTGATATTCAGATTTTGCATATAAAATAAATGTATAACTTGGATGAAGCTAATGATCTAATATTACGATTTTCTGTATATACACTACAAGTCAACATTTTGAACACACCTACTCATTCTTTATTATTACTATTTTCTACATTTTAGAAATAGTATATTACATTTATTCATTTAGCAGACACTGTTATCCAAAGCGACTTAGAAATGAGGAATACAATGGGAGCGATTCATCCTAACGAGGCAGTAATAAGAAAAGTGCTGTAATACAAAGTTACAAATTGCTCTGTGAAGCACTAGTAGAGAGAAAGGCGAAAAACAGTGATTAAAAGAATAATTTGAGAGTTTGCTTGTTTTTTAGGAAGAAAGAAGAAAGCTATTGCATTAGTAAGAGTGGGTCAAGTGCTCGCAAAATAGATTCGCATTTAAATGTTTTTAAAAGTGGTTAGAGAATCAGCTGCTCGGGTGGGGTTTGGCAAATCATTCCACCAGCGAGAAACCGTTGAAGAGAAAGTTAGTGAAAATGATTTTGTGCCTCTGTGAGATGGCACACTGAGGCGCCGTTCACCCACCAAACGTAAGCTTCTGGAGGGCACATAGACTTGAAATAGCGAGTGTATATAGGGGGGGTGCGAAGCCAGTGGTTGCTCTGTAAGCGAGCATCCATGACTTCAACTTGATGTGAGCAACCATTGGCAACCAGTGCAGATCGATGAAGAGAGCCATGAAAAACACATGTCGTACCACCACGTTCTGGATCAATTGCAAAGGTTTGACTATACATGCAGGAAGTCCTGCCAGAAGAGCATTGCAGTAGTCCAGTCTAGAAATAACAAGAGCCTGAACAAGGAAGTGTTGCATGCTCATACGTTTCATATACAGAACAAATCTGCATGATAGGACTGTTCTTGCAGTGTGGTTTGTGAAGTTAAACTGATCGTCAAATACAACCCCAAGATTTCTGTCTATCTTGGATAGTGTTATTTTTTTTTTTAGATAGAGTCTAGTTGAATGGTAGTCATAAAAGCTATTAAATACAGTAACTAAGAAATTGAAGTATGGGAATTATTTAGTGACCAAAAATGTTTTTTAATTAAGTGCATCCAAACTTCTAACTAGTATTGTATATATTTGTTACCATATATAATTGTTGAGCAGGCCTACATTGTGTTGATGCACAAAATTTAAAGGTGGACATTGTCCCATCATTTCATAATATATTGCTCATGTAATTCTCTTTCTAGTTGGAGATTGACAATGGTGATGAACTGACTAGTGATTATATGTACGAAGAGGTCCATCCCATGCAGCATGCGCACAAGCAAGCCTTTGCCAAACCCAAGGGGCCAACTGGGAAGAAGGGTGGTCGAAGAATCACACAGGCGCCAGTGGATGGCTGCAATGACGATTAAACCACTTCCACCACCTATTCCGAGATTGAGAGTGGTACATTCCACCTAGTCAAATTAAACCCTGTCCTAGAACTGAATCTCCAGTTTACCTTGATTCAAGTAGACCACAGCCCTGTAGACTGATCTATGCACAAAGTAAAACACTGAGCCTGCAAAATTAGATTTTGTAGCTTGCAATATGAAGAAGACAGATTGTGGTACACAAGACTGTATTCACCAAGCTTTCACTTGCATTTAAGGATATCATCTGTGATGTTCCTGGAAATAGTTTTAAAACTATTACACTGTTTACTTGCATATTGTACATTGATTTGTTTTTTTTTTAGCCCAGATTATGATACAGATTGCAATTTTGTTGAAATAGACACTTTCTTTCCAGAATTATATATTGATTGCTCTAAAGGATGATTTTCGAGAAAAACTTTCATAAGGGAATGGCTTCCCATAAACAGATATCTAGTCTAGCCCAGATATAAATTGCACTTTCAATGGTAGCTTTCCAGTAAAATTACATTTTGTCTGAGGACTAGGGTTAATATTTGTCTGACAGATTAGCCTCAGAATAGGGTAGTATATGTCAAGGTTAGGCTTTATTAATGTTTAGAAAACCAGCCCTGAAAGATAAACAGTCCATGGCTGGTCTTAACTTGAGTCCATGAATCTTGCCTTATGTGATTGAACAACCCTGATCAGGAAGGTCAGAAGTTCAGCTATGTTTTATGAGTCGCAAGCATTATTAATTAACTTTCTGATTTATTAGGTTGTAAAACAGTTGGATATTCCAGTTGAAAATCAGAGGGCTTTCTTAAACAGTGACCAGAGATGTCACTTCAGGACTAAGTTTATCGGTATTCTGACTGCCCCTGAAGCGATTTCGATGAAGGATTTGCCAAAAGTGAAGCGCTAAAAAATTTCCTATAAATTTTTTTACATTTTGATTTAGTCTTAAAAGTTAATCTTGTGATTTTTTTAATGGAGGAATGTTTAATTATAGAGAGAGGATTATAGAGTTTGTAGAAGGACCAGTCATAACGGAAATCAGAAACAATGATGCACTCTGCATCTTAGCTATTTTCACGTTCTTTTAGTGAAGACTAAACCTGCAGAGATACTATTTTTCTAAGCCTGTACAACTGAATGTCCAGATAATGTTTTTGTCTAACATATCAAATTGAGTGTCCATGGTTTCAAGGGTTTATAGCCATCTTTTCTGTTTAAGCAAATGTTTACCTGTCAACTAATGGGTGGCCTTTATTATATGCCATTCGCAACCACTTTATTTCATTAGCATCTCATTTGGGCTGCTGTTGAAGCCACTCATAAGGGAAGGGACTACATGACCCAGAGTTCCACCTACTGACTTACAACAGGCAAACCACTACTAACATGTGTCCTGTGTGCGGGTAACATGGTAGTTCAAAGTCGTAAAAGCATTTTTTCTATGCATTGTGTATGAAAGGGGGAGAGAAAAATAAAAAGATTTGAAGATACTTATAATGTTGGGGTCGCTTTGTCAACTTTTCCTGTTTTAGAATGTGTGTGCTATGATTATACAGGTGCATCTCAAAAAATTTGAATATTGTGGAAAAGTTCCATGGACAATATGTTAACAGTTCAAATATTCAGGAAGAACCACTGATCTATTGATCAGTGGGAAGAACCCACAAAAAGACACTCTCCAGCAAGTCAAGCTACAATTACATGGGATTTTAAATCAAAACAATCTACACCAGATGATGCAGACCTTTTAAATAAGGATTGTTTTAATGTGGGCATAATTTTGTGTCCAGCTATGAACGTAGAGCTGGAAGAATTCACTAACAAAATGAAAATGGGAGCCAGTCTGACTGAAGAGGGTGAACAGGAATGCATGGACTTGCCTTTGGGTAGTTTTGCTGATAAGCAGCAGAGAGCTGTTGTCCAAAGAGCAGTATGGCACAACTTCACCATGCTGCAGACTGAAACCAACCAATCAGAGATTGAGTCTTCAGAGATTGGAGTCAGAGAAGACCCAGACTTCAAGAAGCTCTCAAAGTTGGTCTCTGAAGGAGAGGCCGAGGAGTTTCTCGGGTTCACTGATGCCAAAGTGCCTGGCTCTGTGTTCACCTTCCAGCCCGATGACAGCAAGAAGCACCGTTTCACTATTTCAGTCCTATCAGTTAATTTCAGACTTCAGTTCACCATTTTGTTATCAGGCAGTTTGGGAAGCTGGTGGAAACCAAGAGCTTCAGTGACCAGCAGAAGACTTCCACTACAGTAAGACTCAAGGAGAGAAACATGACCAACATCTCTTTTATCACATAAAACTTTCTATGTAAAAATGGTTGTTCTTTTTCCCTCAGCTTCCACACTGCACAAAGAGAACTTGGAGACTTTGGTGCCGTCAGCTACATGCATGGGTGTAGGTTTGTTTTGAAAGTTTTTTGGGACATATTGCAAGGATAATATTCAAAATATTGGTATTAAGAAATGCGAGAGTCAGTCAGGTAATATAGGCAAAATAACATTATTATTGTTATTAAGTCTCATTTCTTATTTCTCTGCCACGCCATACTAAATATTAGCCTCTTTTTAAAAAAGAATGTCTAAAGAATAAACAAATTAAGAACTGACCACTATGAGGAAATGTGATATGCGATAAACTTGGATAATATGTAGTGATGTGCGATGCAAAGTCAAAAAAGAAGATTTACCTCAATAAAGTAATATCCAAGGGACATAAAGTGACATACTGTAAAATGTATTATCCACCATTAAATAAATGGAATTCTAAACAAAGAGTAAATTAACAATTTACATGTGCAAAATGGCATCACAACATAAAAAAAATTATGAGGAGAATGGATCGATCATTGACATTTTGCCCCACTTTTTGCTTTTCAACTTCCCTCACTCCCACATAAAATTTTCTTCTTATTTGTATGTATTTAAATTTTTATCTGAAAAAGCAGGCCTGTAGAACAAATTAGGCTTTAGGCTTAGCATACTGTGACCGGTATGCTAAGCCTTTGACTGGACAGCCGCGACTTGCGAGCTCTAGCCCTCTGAACACCGCTTTGTGCTTGTGCTTGGCGTTTTATGTCGTGCTGCTTATCCATGATCCACGCTGTGAGAGCTGCAGGTCATTGTTGTTTGTTTCATCAATCCAGCAGGGACCTCTTGTTTGGACATTTAATTTCTCCACTTTTACTCATTCTGTAAGTACTGTTTGGTGGATCACATTCATGAATCCCATACCATCATTGGTACTATTGATGACCATTTCATGTGTTGCCCATGAGGGGGCGACCCGCTCCATGTAAAATAAAACAGCTTTTAATGTAAATATATGCTATTCATGTATTGATGTGTAAAACATTTTAATTGGCAAAAACTTACCTAGTGCACCTTTAATTGACAAAACATGATTTTCCAATCTATCCTGATGCGCTTCTCCAATGTGCAAACAAATATTATTATTAATAATAATAATAATAATAATAATAATAATAGGCTAATTATTGGGAGTTATACAAGCATCTTAACAATCGTTCACATTTTAAGGTGTTTTCCTCAAGAGGGCTTCAGGATTAAAAACACAATCCGGATTCTCCACGGAGCTGCATGCAAACAGATTTTCTACTTTTTGACAAGAAACATTTGCACATGAAAAGTACGCTTGTTTAAATGTATTAATTTCAAGGATTGGACATAAGATACCAATTGAAATATGCCAGCGTAATTTCCAGACAAGTATTTTTAAAACATCTTACAAACGACTGCGAGTGGTGTATCCTGAACAGCGCTGAGAAAAGTAACACGTGCCACTTGACAACATCATTTATGGGCTTCTTCAGAAGACGTTGGGCAATAATTTACACATTAATAATTATACTAAGGACATTTAATAGTTGCTAAAATTGAAATAAAAACATAGTAACAGTTTAAGTATTTTTTGTTTGGTAATATTCCCAACTGTTTTTCTGAAAGTTGATAGGGAGATGTCTCAATCATCCCTACCTAAAATGACTACATAGCTGCAGTACTTGGAGATCTTCCGTTTGATTTTACCTATGCAGGAATCAAAGACAAACGAGCCATCGCCTACCAGGTCATGGTGGTGAAAAAGATCTCTCCAGAGCAGTTAATACACAATACATCCTTACCAGACCTACCAGGCAAAGAGATCAGCCCTTTAGCTGCAGTCACACTAGACTTTGAGCATGCATATTTATTTTCAGACACAACGGACAGGATATGCCACACACAAGAGCTTTTGTTAAAATATACAATCTAGTAACTTTCCTGAAACAAATAAATTACACACCTTTGAAAATATTGTTTGTATCACAAAGGGGTCAGAGTGTCCATGTGAAGTTTCAATCTTCTGTTGGTCACACCACGTTTTCTCATCATAGGAGCCCACAGGACAGACTTAAGCAAAAAATATTTTTTTTAGCACAGCAGAATGCAATATATATTCGCTTGAGTTTGTGTTGAATGGGAGAGAATTTTAACAAATGTATTTTTTCCCATTGAATATATCCTTATGTAGTAATCAACAACAACTGAAAAAAAATCATGTAAATTACATGGTGAATACACACACACACACACACACACACATTGGCGGCTAAAAGTGTTGTTCGGCTTATCACAAAGTATAGTCATGACATTACTGGTGTAAAAAAACAGCACCATCTATATTTGAAGAAAGTTGTTTTTGATAAAAATCTGGACAGGCCTCATTTCCAGCAGCCATCACTCCAACACCTTATCCTTGAGTAATCATGCTAAATTGCTAATTTGGATCTAGAAAATCCCTTGCCATTATATCAAACACAGTTGAAAGCTGTTTGGTTCGTTAAATGAAGCTTAACATTGTCTTTGTGTTTGTTTTTTAGTTGCCGCAGTATGCAACAGACTGGCATGTCTTACGGTCAATATTAGGTCAAAAATGGCCAAAAAAAAGAAACAGCATTCTCTTGAAACTCATCAGTCAATCATACAAAGGTGTATGCTACAGTCTTCAAAGACAAAGGACAACTGGCTTTAACAAGGACAGAAAGAGATGTGGAAGGCCAGATGTACAACTAAAAAAGAGGATAAGTAGAAATAGACGCCTCACATGTCCTCAGCTGACAGCTTCATTGAATTCTACCTGCTCAACACCAGTTTTATGTACAACAGTAGGAGAAAAAGCCATTTTTGAAAAAGAAAAACAAAAAGAACAGGTTAGAGTGGGCAAAGAAACAGAGACATTGGACAACAGATAATTGGAAAAGAGTGTTCCCAGTCTGTCACTCACTCAACGTTGTGTCAATGAGTTGACATTAGGGGTCACTCCTGTGGAGCCCAGACATATCTGATCTTGAGAAAAGGCCAATGAGAAATGGTGTGTGGAATTTGCATGCCACTCCCCTGGACATATGGTATAAAAGGAGTAACGCTGCAAATACACATCAGGTATCACACTGAAGAGCCGAGCCAAAGACCCAACGCTTTAACCGGTTGGTTCAGTGTTGTGGCCGGAGGAACACAACGTCTCGTTCCCTCCATCAGGGAATGGAGGTTACGTCAGTAACCGAGACGTTCCCTGTCTGTCACTCACTCAATGTTGTGTCGATGAGTTGACACTAGGGGTCCCAATGGAAAAATGCAACAAGAGCTGAACCGAGTTACGCAGACTGGCGGTGCGAGACGGGCAGACCTCTGTGTGCCTCGTAGCCAGCACAGCAAGCCGTCCCATAACTAACCCCAACACACTGGCAGGCATGAAGCGGTCCCCTGCACCTAGGGGAACGGCTAACTGCTCAGAAGTATAAGGACTGGCTGGCCCCTTTAAAAGGAACAAAATAGTTCGGCTGGTGGCCAAATATATGGTCCAAGCTGGGGGGTGTCCCTCCAGAGCACCCTCTGTACAAGGAAGACGCTTTTTACCAGCAGGGAAACCATTTTGCGGGATATACATCACAGGGGGTTGCCCAAGGGGACAACCAGCACATGTGGAGCACTTACCTCAGTACGGGGGCCTAGTGACCAAACTGTGGCATATATCCACCCAGTGTCTGAGCCTCTCAAACTTAGCAGACACCAGGGAAATCACTTTGATCTTGTCATAAGAGACCTGAAGCCTCATAAGAAATGTGGAGTCACTGCGCTACACAAGCTTGTAAAAGAGTATGTGTGTAAATTAATTTGCATTCACTGAAAAAAGAAATGGGTGAAAATATGGGCAAAAAAGACAAAGTATATACTTTTTTTTTTTTCTTATAGAACAAAGGCTTTGTGAATTATTATGTGCTCCAGTGGTGTGGTACTGTCTGGTGTGTCCAAGCAGACCAAATAGGACTTGCACTCTTGAAAGAGAAAATGGTAATTACCTAATGATATCTCTACATGGAGCACTAACTTTTCATTAGAAAGGGTTAAGTGTGTTTTGAACAGGATAATTCTGTTAAGCTGTCTTCACTCCAGAAGATGGCGATGACCATCAAAACAAGGCAAAGCGTCACTTTCTTCGCACAGGTTTGTGTTGGACATTCTCAGATTATTACATTTGTGCCTGTGGGTCCCTATGCTTCAGAACAGTTTTCGTTCTCAGATTTGTTATTTGCAGCTACTGACAAGTAGAAGTTTAAAGAGATAGTTCACCCTAAAATGCTAAATGTCTTCATTTACACACCTCATGTTATTTCAAACCCATAGGACTTTCTTCTTGTATCACTAACATAGTTGTTTGGCTGAATGTTAGGAATTAACAGCCTTCATTATGTTTGCACCTCTCTCTTCAGGGAATGTCAAGGAGACCCTGGCAATGATGCCAGCTTACAAAGCCAGAGAGCGGCTTATTCTCCATGCACTACACTGGTACGGGAGCAGACAGAAAGCTGCACGTGTGGCTGGTTCAGTTTACCCCACAGCATGAGGCAGCCACATACCGGCTCCAAAAACTGGGCTTCAAGCCAGTCCAGGGAGATCTGGTGTGGGGTGCATGTGAGAAGGGGCTTGAAGACACCACAGAAGAACTGAATGCTCCACAGTTTAGCAACAAATGTCTCAATGTCAATAATGAAGCATAGTAATATATCTTAATCAAAAGGTCGTGCTTTTTTTCTCTGTAGGTCCATGTTGTGACCTGAAGAAGAAAAGGAAAATGTTTTATCATTAGACCAGGTATTTATTCAAACATCTCTATTCCTGTAATCATCTCTGTTAACCCCTCCCCTCTTCTCCTGTCTCTTCCACTAAGACTGTTCCTTGCTTTGTCTTCCGTTTCTTTGTCTAACAGCATGTTATAATATGATATGCACCCTTATGTTTCTTCTGACTCTGTTGTAGATCATTCTTCTGATGCCAGGATATACTGTGAAGTACCCAGAAAACCTACTGGGCCAGTGTTATAAAAAAAGATTAGCTAAGGACAGCATGGGGTTGTGCTGTTACAGAGTGACTCTTAAACTCAATGTCCCGGGATGTTATTGTCCCCTAATAGCAAAGCCGCAGGTGTAGACCACATCTCTTACAGCTTGCAGACTGCAGAAAAACAAGTCTTGGGCACCCAGTATTTTATTAACCTTTGACTTGGATGCATCCTGTTATGCTACTGTATGTCTCAGGGAGATTATAAAATGTAATCTTTCGTAGTTCATCGACATTGATAAGATAACAGTCATATAGGATGAAATGTTCAGAAATTATTTTGTGCAAAGTGTAAATGACCACTAGATGGAAGTGATGTTCAGCAAAACACTGACAAGAAACAAATGTTTATTTTGTCCAGAGAGCTGAGCATCTCATATGACCTTTTTCTGTTTTAGTTAAAAAAAGAAAATCAGTCCTATTATGATTGACAAGTTGCTGGTTCATCCCTGCGTGTAGCAAGCCATGTCATCACTGCTCCTAAGCAAGGCACGTAACTCTTCTAACCATCTAAAAATGTATTACATTCACGGTAACATCATTACGACTCAGTCAAAGTCTCTAAAATTTAAATTCATTGACCTATAGGTGGATTGGATGTAGAGCTTGTCTCATTCACAGCACTTTTTTGAGAACCTACTTTAACGTGCATCAACCAGTGGCTCACTTGAATGAGCACTTGCAACTGGAGCAGGAGGTCCAAGGTTTGATCCTGGCCTGAGCTAGATTTGGCCAATGTACACTAAACATGAGGGTGGTTGCCTTAGTGGTGGGAGAGAATTGACCGTAGGGCTTATCATCAGGTGGAGAAGAATTTGATTTTGTTTAAAGTAATTCGGAAGATCAAAAAAATTGCTGGGACCTAACCAGTGCTCCTGTCTCAATGTCATTGCCATCCATACTGAGCTACCAGGTTTGCGCATCAAAACAGGTTCTGTTATATTCCTTGTCTAAAGTAATTCTGAAGATGATCAACTAGTCTGAGTGATGTCACTCTTGTTGGAATTCAAACCCATATTCCTTAATGTGCAAAGTTGTTGCCTTCTATACTGAGCTACAAGGTTTTCACGGTTATAGAAGTTCTGTTAGACTGCTGAAGTAACGCTGAAGATGAAACAAGTTTAAAAACAAGAACACCCTTGCTGGGATTGAACCAGAGTTCCTTCTGATGCAATGTCATTGTCTTCCATACTGAGCTACCATGATTACACAATAACACAGGCACTGTTAGCCTTCTTGTCTTAAGTAACTCTGACAAGGTTCTAGTTGAATAGTTTGTTCATCTTAACTCTTGATTTGGTTACCATGCTTCTACCTTTGAGCCACTGGAACTTGCAATTTGAAGACAGCTCTCTCTGCATATTTGTCACTCAAAATGGATGAGCATGGCATGGAATATTAGTATCTAACTAAATAAATGAAAGAATAAGTCCTTGGTGTTTGCATGCAGGTCAGCAAGCCAGTTGACAACCAGTGTTGTTAGGAAAAGGAAATGCAAAATTTCCAGAAATTACTAAGATCTCCTGAATGCGCAATCAGAAGACATCAAATTCATCATGTAGAGGCAGCATATAGTCAAGTTACAGAAGGTCTTTAGACATTGAAGTCATTTATATGATTTTTTACCATGTTCTTAATGCCAGTCATGCCCTGAGTGTATGACATTCCTTTTCCCTCGAAAATTCTTTAAAACATTTCACATTTGGAACAAAGCCAAATAACATCTGACAAAACACTGAACTAAGTGTACATAGCCCAAAACTGTACACCTTTGACTAATTTGTATTCTGGGGAAAGACACCAATGTTAAAAACAGCTTTACATTAAACTGTTCTGTGAATATTCCTTTCGACTAGATATTTTACTCAGTATGTGCCTGAAGGTGTGGCTGTATAGATGTAAGACCTGCCTGTGCTCACAGTTCTGTGGTCAGTCTGGCTGTGACTGTTGAAGAGGGAAGTTTATAAAAGCACAGGCCCTCATTCATAAGTAATGTAAACACCCCAATGGCCTCTCTAACCCCCTTTAAATGAGCGCTCACTCTGTTTCGCTCTCTTTCTGACTTGTCCTTCTCAAAATTTCTCTTTAAATTTAACTCTTTTCTGTCTCTCATTCCTCATTAGCTGAAGACATTTAGAGTCAAAGAAGGCCTCAACATTAGTGTTAACTATCTTTAAATTACAGTATTAAATTCCAAAGGACAGCATAAAAGGACTTATGATTATGTGCCTGGTTAATCTTAAATTATAGCATTCAGGCATATTGTGCTTTCATCAGTTCAATCTCAACACTGAATCCACAGAAAGTGATTCATGTATTTCTGGCCTCTTGAGAAAGCAGGGTTCTTTGTGCCCTGAAGGATCGGCTATGGCAGTCACTGTATAAATCTGTCAGAATGGGGTATGTTGTTTATACCCCAATGTCAGCTGCGGTAAGCAACTGATGAGCAAGTGCAGTCTTCATTTGGGTTTGGATGTTAGATTGTTTGGAGCTGAAAAACAATGGTGTCTGTTTTGTTTTCACAAGAATCCGGATGTTGACATTGAAACCACAGTGTCTTCACCACCACTCCTCTCCCGCTTTATGAGATTTGCTGAAATTAAAAAAAATTCATCAAAACGAATCAGGACACAGGGAAGTTGCATGAAGAAATGTGGTCATCTTTCACCCCAAAATCAAAAGGAAAAAAAAACCATTTCACTATTTTTTTGCATTGTGAGATTATTTCCATGACATTTACCCCAAATTGGCATTACTGCAATACTGTAAATCAGTAATGAAAACCATCCTTTACAGGCACCATTAAAAAAAAAAATATCTATAAAAAGCATGTATTTAATAATAATAATAAAAAAAAATCAAGAATTAAATTAAAGCACATCAAATACTCTCTATATAATGGTATAAAATAGTAAAAAAAAAATATATATATATATATATATATATATATATATATATATATATATATATATATATATATATAAATATTATATATAAAAAATATTTAAAAAAAATAATAAAAAAACTATTTATTTAAATACATTGTATATTTTTTTATTATTAATTTACTATTATTTATTAAATATATTACACTATAAAATCTAAACACTACATAATTTTCCCATTACAGTAATATGATTTTTATTTTTACCTATGTATGTACAGTATGTATGCCATTTCTCCTATCCCTTCTTTGAGGTGAAATATTAACCTAACATATCTTGACAGCCCAAGACCCTGTAGGATACGCACAGTGTTAGTGAGATTCACCCTCACATTCCAATACTAAATTCTTTCAGTGGACACATGAAAGTGGCACACAAATGTGTTTGTTGTCACTCGGCAGGGCAAACATATTGACCTGTGGAAACCACTAGCTAAATTATCAGAGGTAATGGAGATCGAGAGCAATTGTTGCAGGCAATGTTTCCGGTGTTGTGACTGGGCCAACTGAAATAAACATGCCATCAATTAAGCGCACAAGTTTGTAGTGAATGCTGTTGTATTCATTACATTAATACAGTCTCTTGACGCTGTTTTCATGTATCGGGGGGGGGGGGGGGGGGGGGGTTTGGGGGGGTGTTATCATGTTTGGCATACGAAGTGCCAAGGTGGTTTCCAATTGGAATTTTTACTAGATGGTTTGAAATTAAAAGCTCTTGTAAAAACGAGTGTGCTCTGCTATGATGAGGAGTTATTTGGTTGTCATGGTGAGAGAAAGCTCGTTATTTTTAATGGTTCTAACCAGAGCCTAAAGCAATGGCACTGACAAACTGCCAACCTCAGCAAACTGCTCTGTGTGGGGCAAGTCATGTGTGAATACACCATACACAGACTTACTTGATAACATGGGTGCACATGGATGCCTTCAACACATCAACTCCAACTTCCTTATAACTGTTCAGGCATTTTCTGCTTGCCAGATAAACTAGCATGCAGTCCTCTTGAACATTTTGTCTTTGATCTTCCGGTCTAGCGTATTATAAATAGATTTCTATAGTGTTGATGTCTAAGTGTAATTAGCAAGCAAAGTAGAAAAGTTAAAAGTTATCACAAGTATTCTAAAGTATTCAGGAGATGGCATAGCAACAGAAAGCAGAGCTGGGAGAATTTAAATCAAGAGTATTTAATTCATAAATACACAAGATTCTACCTTCTTTGTGGACATTCTGATATGCCTTTGTGCTCATGAAACTCCAAGAGACAACACAATGTCATCAAAAATATCTCTGTATGACACTTCTGACCATATTCTCATTCACCCATATATATATACACACACTGATCTACCACAACATTAAAACCACCTGCCTAATATCATGTAGGTCCCCCTCGTGCCACCAAAACAGCTCTGACCTGTCTAGGCATGGACTCCACAAGACCTCTGAAGGTGTCCTGTGGTATTTGGCACCACAATGTTATCAGCAGATTCTTTAAGTCCTGTAGTAAGTTAGTTGCGAGGTGGGGCCTCCATTGATCAGATTTGTTGGTCCAGCACATCCCATAGATGCTCAATCAGACTGAGATCTGAGGAATTTTTAGGTCAAATCAACACCTTGACCTTTTTGTCATTCCTCAAACCATTCCTGAACAATTTTTACAGGATGCATTATCTTGCTGAAAGAGGCCACTGCCATCAGGTAATACAGTTGCAATAAAGGGGTGTATATGGTCTGTAACAATCTTTAGGCAAGTGGTATGTGGTAACCCAAGGTTTCCAACCAGAACACTGCCCAGAGCATCACACTGCCTCCACCAACCTGCCTTCTTCCCATGGTGCATCCTACTGTCATCTCTTCCCCAGGTAAACAATGCACACGCACCCGGCCATCCACATGATTTAAAAGAAAACGTGATTCTTCAGACCAAGCAACCTTCTTCCATTTCTCCATGGTCCAGTTCTGATTCTCACGTGCCCATTGTAGGCCCTTTTGGCGGTGGACAGAGGTCAGCATGGGCACTCTGACCGGTCTTTGGCAGCCCCATACGCAGCAGGCTGCAATGCACTGTGTGTTCCGACACTTTTCTATCATGGCCAGCATTACGTTTTTCAGCAATTTGTGCTACAGTAGCTCTTCTATGGGATCTGACCAGATGGGCTAGCCTTCGCTCCCAATGCGCATCAATGAGCCTTGGGAACCCATGGCCCTGTCGCCAGTTCACTGGTTGTTCTTCCACAAGACCTGACATTTTGGAGATGCACTGACCAAATCATCTAGCCATCACAATTTGGCACTTGTCAAAGTCGCTCAGATCCTTACGATTGCCCATTTGTCCTGCTTCCAACACATGAAATTCAAGATCTGACTGTTCAGTTGCTGCTTAATATATCCCACCCCTTGACAAGTGCCATTGTAATGAGATAATGAATGTTATTCACTTCACCTGTCATTGGTTTTGATGTTGTGGCTGATCAGTGTATATGGGCTGAATAAGAATAAGGGCCAGTATGGAAAAGGAACTGTCTGAATAAGGTGAATATTATGTAACCAAAAGCAGCTATTATAAATAAAGGGGGTCCTACAACACCTTGTATTGCTTTCCTTTTAAAACACAAGTGAATAATACCAGTAGCAGTGTATGGCAGATCCACAGTTTTTATGTAAAAAAAGGCAGAAACCCCACAAAAAAAAGAATCAAATGTACCACAAAATTAAGCAAAGCACAGTTCAGTGTTACAGTGAGGCACTTACAATGGAAGTGAATGGGGCACATTTTTGGAGGGTTTAAATTAAACCCTCCAACCCCTCCAGAACTATAAATTTTTGTACGTTAAAATAGTCACTTTTTCAAATGTATTGTCAGAAGACAAATAATATGTGTGTTAACATGATTTATGTTATAAAATCACTTACTTACCTTTTCTGTGTAAAGATATAGCCAATTTTAAGCCATGACAATGTAATGTCAGCAAGCCCTAAAATTACTAAAAATTCCCATTTAAACAACCTTACAGCTAAAATAATACATTAATTTTAACAGAAGAATTAATATAAGTTATATAAATGTATACGCTTCACATTTCTGCTTTTAAACATTCCAAACATTGGCCCAATTCACTTCCATTGTAAGTGACTCACTGTAAACTAAATTGTTGCTTTTAGAGAAAAGGAGGGACGAGTCCAAATACATTTTTGTAGTAGGCCTAATCAACATTATGCTACAAATGCTGTTGATTTAGCTTAACTTTTATTGAACCCTGAATATTCCTTTAACTATAACAGACTGTATGTGATGCTGTCATTTGGGCTGATGTGAGTTTGGGATTCAGGGGTTAGAGAATACAGGACCGGTGGAATAAAGGAACAGCTGGGATGGATATTTTAACAGGATCAGGGAATAATAAATGTCTCTCAGCTCCACTCTACAACCATCAGTCCTTAGCAGAAGATACTTTCATCCATCACTGACAATGAAAAGATACCCAGAAAGCCCTGCAGTCTCAGTCTATTAGCTTTCATAACCCTGTTCTCTTCTCCATCACTTCCTCAAATAAACAGAGCAATGTTGTGATACCACCACAGACCCAAAGTGTTCTAATTTCAACCAATGGATCGCCTATATTTGTCCCTGATTATAAAGCTTGGATAGGAGAAAGTATTTCAACATTAAAACAAATGACACTTTTCAGATTCAAACTCATGCATAAAATCGGCTCATACTACAGGCCAAATTCTGTGCACATATGTAGCTCTAAAACAGGCTGTTAAGCTGCAGTTGATGACATACATTAGTCCAAGCAAACCTCCTGGATCAGCCTGACAGGCACTGGGAAGGATCTGACCTGATGTCCTTTTGGCAGGAGGATACTGTTGTTGCTGCAATGCATCTCTCATGTTCCAGATCTCAGGGAATGTGGGCAGAAAAGATGTCAGATGAATCAGTGTACAAAGTACATTGTGCAAGACTGTAAGTACCCTATATAAACTCTTAAAATATTTGAAGTGTTGGGACTCATGTACTCAAATAAGTGACAAAGGCAGGCCTATACATGGTAATAAAGCCTGATTGAGGCCTGTAGGGACACTAAAAGCCTCACAGCAACAACAACGTTGCCAAAATCAAACAAGGGTTGTCCAAAACTGATTACAGATCCCATGAAGCCTTGCTCACTTTACACCTATGTGTGAAAATCTGAAAGATCGAACTCTCAACTCCTATTGGATGAAATGCACAACAGAACATGTCCCACAACCATGACGTCATCGAGAGTATAAACCCGGAAATTCCTTCTACGACAGTATGTGCCTTGTCTAGTTGCAGCCCTGCCGCTCCCTGAACCTTGGTCATACAATCTCAATATCAGTGGACGAGCTGAGATTTCTCTGTGTTCCACTGAGCAATCTAACGGATCCAAAAGAGACCACTGAGCAAGATTTCTCTTCCCTATACAACCGAGTCGACTTCGCTAATTTCTCCGCCAGCCCGTCGAGAATCAGCCGACATACCGGCCACCAACAGAGTAGGGAAACAGCCTCCCGTCATCACCTGAGCTTTGACGAACCGAGTCAAACTACGGATGAAAACACATTCTAACCACGACCTCACATGACTCATGTAAGAGGTTTACGTCTGGGCAGAGATAGATTATTATAGAGTGACATTTGTGTACAGTTTACGGACCGCCGAGTCCACTCATTGCTGCTAATAATACTCAAGGAATTACTGTAACTTACTGTTAACACAAATGAGATTTGCTATGTTGTCGTCCAACCACGTTGAACTGTTTGTGCATTTCCGAAATCGCGGGTGAGACCGGCACTATGAGTTTATCCATTTAAGAACCAACGACTCGTAATCCATCCACCGCGTCTCTGTGTGGTAAAATAACGGTTGCCTTCTCTCCCACAATTGCTAAAACCGGCTTCGGTGCTGTCACTCTGTATTCTCTCTCTAGTTCTACACACACAACCCCTCACATTTGACGAACAGATAACTTGGCGATAGAGCCCAGCTTTGACCCTAAGTTATCATACCAGCGGAGACACGCATTGAATGGGCAGACGCCATTAACCAGTCTCTGCCCACATTCACAGCTATATTCTCTGGCCGGAAAGCTCGGGTGACGTACTCTCCATGAGAGCCACGTCCACCATTTTGTGCCCTCCTTCTCTCCTTACACACACATACATACATTCTTCTCATGTATTATAGACTTATTTGTTACCATATCTAATCATGTTACTGTTTAGTTTGTTGTAGGAAGTTGGAAGTTTATCGACTGCATTGTATTTATAATTAATTTATATTACTGCATCAATAAAATGTGTTATAATTTAAAGTGAAGTGTTTTGGTATTGTTCTGTTCTGTATTGTTCGGTATGTGTCAAAGGATGGCAGGGGATGTCAATGCTTGGATTCAAGCCTTCATTGTTTACCTTTTGAATTACTTTTCTTAGAGAACAATCCTATATTGATACTGTTACACTGTGTTATATGTCTCGTTATTAGTCCCTGATTCCAGGGTGGTGCCCCGGCAATATTAATTCTTATAACTATTCTATTGATTTTGATAGTTATCTTTGATGATTATTGATTTGAAGGATTAATCAGCTAATGTTAATTCTAATCAATATTCTATTGATTTTGATAATTGATAGCTATCTTTGATGATTATTTATTTGAAGTATTAATCAGATAATGTTAATTCTAATCAATGTTCTATTGATTTTAATAATTAATAATTATCTTTGAAAACTATTAATTATTTTGTCTTTGATTTAAATGGCTAACATCGATTACATCAACAAGGGGCAGAATGCCATTCTTACAGTTCTACTCAAACCTTTATTATGTTTTTCTATTTCATATGGCATTTGGTGATTGTTAATTTTGGACCCTGGACGGAAAGAAATAAAAAAGGACACATTTTTTAATATGGTAATTATATAAAATTACTAAAAAGGATTTCAAACTATGTAGTGAGGTTGTGTGGGCCTAAAATAAACATAATTCATGGCATAAAACTTACTTGAAAGCAGTAAAATTGACTGTTACTCTCAGAATGTCTTAATGCCACTTATTAAAAATGTTGTCCTGCATGACTTGATTTGCTGACAACTGCAAAATGATAAAAACAAGACAGAGACAGAGTGGATAAACACATATCTGGGCCACACACGAAGAAAGCAGTTTCACTACAGATGTATCAGCTGATAAGATTTGTCCTTTCTGTGACTGGTCCCTCTTACCACTAAAGAGAATGTTCATCTGGCTCTATTGTTGAGCCACTATCAGCTTTACGCTGCAGTTCTTCTCTGAGTGGCTGCGGTCAAAGTATTATCCTTTTGTTGCCACCTTTTTGATTCTCACAGAGCAGGTAAACAGTACAAATAACCTCTACTGGGTGTTCCAGAATGAGGAAGAGACAACAAACAAGTGTACTGAAAACAATATCCATCAGGGATCGTCCTGAATGTTTTTCTCTTTCTCAAGGTCAATGTCCCTTTTTTTAAAAAATAAAATTGGTTTTACACTTGGTTTGATTACTTGGTCCAAACCCGAGTTTGATTCTGTCCTTCTCAGCAACAACCCCCCCCATGAAATTAACCTTAGACCACCTTTTTAAGAAGACACAAATGTGTGGTTCATTGGTGCGGATTCAACTTCGCGAAACCGCTTTCGCACCAACCAAAACCAAACTTTGCTGTCAAAAAGCGATAGTGTAAAAGCATCCTAAGGGACCAAACATGCTCTTGCGTTAAAGAATGCAGGTCTTTAGAGATGCGTTTTTAAGAGTTTAAGTTATTTTTACATGACGTGGCACTTTTGCACGAAATGATGAAAAAACAGCAATATGTCATAGATGGCAACTGTTGTAGACGTCCGTCTAGTTAATGTTTCCATAGCAAAATAAAGAAAAAACTGCACAGACAGATACAGAAAGACATTCAGAGTGAGTGGCCCTTCAATCTCTCAAACGAGACTGGGAGTCATGTTAATTTCCTCAACGCTACAAAACCCACACATGACAAAAAAAGTGATAAATGTTAAATCACGTTTGATGTGTGGAGACAGATACAATGATACTCATTATCGTTGGTGCTAGTCTCCACCTCTGAATTGGATCAGGTGCTAACAGGTTGACATGAGGTTAATTTAAAGCTTGTCGGGTCTAATTAAAGAGCAGTCATTATAGATCAAATTTATAGACTATATTTTGGAGCCACATGATAACTTTCACTGTTCTGCTGAACTGTAAGACTGTTTGGCTTGGCTCTTTGTCTGAATTAAAAGGAGTTTGGAAGGAAAGGAAGAGAAATAAAACTCTGAACCACTGACATCAAACAATTGACATCAGGTCAATGGGTCTTATGAGGTCAACACCAAAACTGTTGTCCCATGATAAGAACTCATATGTAAAGGCCAGATATACCTCAACATACAGTAAGGCAGCATTTTAATCATTTTGTGAGCTGTGATCTTATTAAGCATGTGGCCCAACATTTAATTCTACCTCTGACATTGTGTCGGTGTAGTGACGTTAGGGGTCGCACTTGAGAGCCCAGAACACCTCCCATTCTTTGAGCAAAGCCCAATGAGAATTGGCGTGTGGAATTTGCATGCCACTACCCCGGACATATGGGTATAAAAGGAGCTGGAATGCAATTCCATTAAAAAAATGTCTTCAGAGCCGAGCGTTTGACTATTAGTGAGCTGAATTCTACTGCTGTTCCATTCACCTCTTAAGAAGCATATGCTGTTGGATATAACCCGCATATCCAGCAGCTTCCTTCTGCATGTCAAGTGCAGATTTCACCCTTGGGCACTTCGACAACGCTAAAAGTGTGTATATTCCTGCTAAAGAGTATATTTTCTCTATTAGAGCACACACATTGACGTTGAACGTCTTTCTAAAGATGCCTTTCCATCTTTGCGTGATTCCTGGATGCGGTCGGAATGATGGAGAGAACAAGACATTGTGTCCATCTTGCCACAACAATGTACAAACTGCTGAAATGGCTGGACCTTGTCTCAGCTCCTCAGCACAAAAGCTGAATGGAATTGCATTCCAGCTCATTTTATAGGGTATGTCCGGGGGAGTGGCATGCAAATTCCACTCGCCAATTCGAGGTGTTCGGGGCTCTCAAGAGCGACCCCTAGTGTCACTACATCGACACATCCATCAGGGAACGGAGGTTATGACAGTAACCATGACGTTTTTCCCTCATTTTCTTATATTGAGGTACTTACGAAGTGAATGGGGCAGGTCTGTAAGTGTTAAAAAATGTCAAAGTATAGACACAAGATATAGACAATATTTGTGCTGAAATTATTTTAAAGTATAGTAATAAAATTGCTTACTAACCTTTTTTTCTGTAAAGTTATATCCAATTTTACAACTTTGTTGGCATGAAGACGTAATGCCATAAAACCTAAAACCATGATTTTAACAAATTTACAGCTCAAATAATACATGAGTTTTAACAGAAGAATTAATGTTAGTGCTTTTATAAAATGATAAGCTTCACATTTGTTTTTAAACCCACCAAAAAATGGCCACATTCACTTCCATCGTAAATGCCTCACTGTAACCTCAATTTGAGCTTTTTTTTTTAAGAAAAAGAGGGATGAGATTAAAATCATTTTTGTGGTAATCAACATTATGATACAAATGCTGTCAATTAATCTTAACTTTTTTGTATTTTTTATAAAAATTTACTTACAGTAAAATTGCACAAGATATTAAGACTTGCTTTCAGAGAATTCATCTAGAATCAAGTAAGCATAATTTAAACTAAATTAGTGAGGGTTATATTTGAAAGACGAAAACACTATTTGCCAATTGGGTCTAAAAATAGGCAATTCAAGATCAGAATCAGAATCAGATATTGTATATTTTTAGAAAAAAAGTCACATTATCTTACACTAGTTTGCTTCTCAAGAAAATTAATCTAGTTTTAAAGATGTTTAGATATTTTTACTGGACATTTTTTTTTATATATAGGCTACTGATTAATAAAATAAGTTTTTGCAGTATACCGTTAGGACTGTCATGGTGAGCTTACAGGATGTGTTTTTTTTCATTTCTTGCTGTTATCAAAATTGCCTCACCAATGTAACAATGTTCTATGGAAAGGCAGCAATTTAGGGAAAAGTATCATTAAAAATACTCTTTTCCTTTTTTCTTTTTTTTTTTTTTTTTTTTATCACCTCAGTCCAGTATTAAAAGCTTGGTCTAAATTTAGTCTCCAATGCAGCCAGACACAGAAACAAAGTGTTCTCTTTTGCTTGAATGATTATCTCCATCTTTGAATCTCCTGCTTGACGACCACTCCAAACAGATGAAAAAACGAATTACCCTCTATAAGTACATTTAACTAAAGAAGTAATTAAATCTCAGCTTAGGGTCTGCCACAATGCAGCTCTTAGCAGAGATAGTTATCTTCTGGGATGTGGAGGGACCTCAAATGATTATTGAGCTGTTATATAGGGGGAAATCCTTCTAACTGATGAAACATTGACAGACAATGACAGAGCGCTGTGGTCTTTCGCATTTTTTACTACAGCCATATAAACACTGTGTGAAAACGTCTAGGTTACGTATGTAACCTCAGTTCCCTGATGGAGGGAACGAGACGTTGTGTAGAAGAAGCGACACTAGGGGTCTCTCTTGAGCACCAAATATGCCTCTGATCTATGAGAAAAGGTCAATGAGAAGTTGGCAGACAGTATTTGCATACCCCGGCCCTGGACATACAGGTATAAAGGCGGGGAAATACATCTAGTTCATTCAGGATTTTTCTGAGGAGCCAGAAATGGTCCAGCCACGACAGTGGCTCGGCTCAGCAACGTGGCCGGGAGGACACAATGTCTCATTCCCTCCATCAGGGAACGGAGGTTACATACGTAACCTAGACGTTCCCTGTCTGTCGTTCACTTCGACGTTGTGTCGAAGAAGCGACACTAGGGGTCCAATTTAAATCACTCCATGTGCTGAGCCATGTATTTGTACTGCTGACACAGGAGCGGGCAAGTACTTGACATGCAAAAGCGACCAGCTGTAGAAGACTGCACGTACCCTTCTACAATGCCTCAAAAAAGTTGTCGGAATCCTTCTGGTTACCCTAGACAGGGTAACCCTGAGAACGGGTCGAGCCTAGCCGGGCCTGTTTCTTGCATAGAGCCAAACGGCTGGGGCCTTTACACGCATCGTGGGAAGGCGGTCTTACCCGGTTTCCTGTTTTTCAGGGGGAAAAGACCCTGCGGAGACTACACCTGCCCAGAGAGGTGGAGGTAAGAGTGGCGAATACATCACATGGGTTTTTAGGCAACATGTGGAAAGTGGTGCGGTGGTAGATCCCACCTCTCCGGAGGGGTGAGAGCTACAAACACGGCGACCAAGGGGCAGTGGGTCCAGGGGGCAGTCCATGTAGGAGTCCTGAGCTGTGGAGCACCTATTCCAGTACAGGATAGATTAAGTACCCACAGTGGATTGGGTCAACGAGTTCCTCTGCTGAACTGCGGACCCAATCCACCGTGGGTACTTAATCTAAAGGGCTAGGGAGGAGTCATCAAGGGATCTGAATGAGTGGGCTCTCCTGAGAGAGAAAGCACACAGTTTTACCTCGGCCAAGGGAAAGGGTGCTAGGTGCAAGCGATCCACCCGGTCAGTCCGTCAGCGTGTACTGAGTTCTACCGGCTCAGACCTGAAAAAGCACGGGACGATACTAACTCAACCCTGAGATTGTAGAATGTCGCGAAGGTATTAGGTGTTGCCCAACCCGCAGCTCTGCATGTCTGCCAGGGAGGTGCCTCCGGCCTGGGTGTGATAGGCCAATGAAATGGCGTCCACCACCCAGTGGGAAAGCCTCTGTTTGGAGACAGCGTTCTCTTTCCGCTGTGCACCAAAGCAGACAAAGAGCTGCTCAGAACATCTAAAGCTCTGCATGCGGTCCAAGTAGGTATGCAAAGCACGTACCGGACACAGCAACGAAGGGGCTGTGTGTCACTAACAGAGAACGCTTGCAGGTCCCCGACCCATTTGATGGAGGCAAGCGCGATCAGCAGGGCCGTCTTCAGGGAGAGGAAGAGTCCAACTGATTCTAGCGGCACTTCGTTGCCTGGTAGAGGGAGCTCTGGCTTGGTTGATTGTGTCTACGACAGCAGGTGGTAGATCAGCTAGATCTTCCACGTCCCGTCCAGGGGCCAGATGTGGAGGTTCCAGAGGTATGGGTGCGGATGCCAGAGCGTGCCCCATCCCTGAGAAAGAAGGTCCTTCCTCAGGGGAATTTGCCAGGGAAGGGCTGTCGCGAGAAGTAAGAGGTCCAAGAACCAAGCCCGGGTGGGCCAATAGGGAGCCACTAGGGTGACTTGTTCCTCATCCTCCCTGACCTTGCACAGCACCTGTGCAAGAAGGCTCACTGGGGGAAATGCGCAGCCCCGAGGGCTAGCTGTGTGCCAGTGCGTCTACACAGAGGGGTGCCTCTGTTTGGGCATACCAGAGCGGGCAATGGGAGGTCTCTCGGGAGGCGAACAGGTCTACCTGAGCCAGTAGTTGAGGTTGTTGAGTATGCAGATGCTGGCTTCTCGGAGTGGGGCAAGGGCTGCCTCTGCGACTTTCGTAAAGACGCGAGGGAACAGGGACATGCCGAAGGGGAGGACTTTGTACTGATACGCCTGGCCATCGAACGCGAACCGTAGGAAGGGTCAGTGTGAAGTATGCGTCCTTCAGGTCTACCGCTGCGAACCAATCTAGATGTCGTACGCAAGTTAAGATGTGTTTTTCTGTGAGCATTTTGAACGGGAGTTGCAAAGCCCGGTTGAAAACTCGCAAGTCCAAGATCGGTCGTAAGCGACACCTTTCTTGGGTACGATGAAGTAAGGGCTGTAGAAAACCTTCTTCATCTCGGTTGGAGGGACAGGCTCTATCACGTCTTTGAGTAAGAGGGTCGCGATTTCCACGTGCAGGGATTTGGCATTTTCGCCATGTACTGTGGTAAAGCGAACACCCCCGAAGGGGGGGGGGGGGGCCTGGCAAACTGAATTGCGTTACTGAGTCAAATGGTCGAAGGAAAGCCGCGACCGTAACGTTACCATGGTTAAATGCCATCCACAAATGCTGCCTCGGTGTGATCGCAGCCCAGACAAACGAGACAACGCCGTCTGAAGCAGAGAACAGTCTACCGCATCCAGGAACTACACAGGGGCGGAAGGGCATCTTTATAAAGACGTGACCTGAAAAGGACGTTCAACGCCACTGCGTATTGCTCTTTTAGAGGAAAATACTCTTTTACTGAGAAAATAACTCTTTTAACAATAAACTCTTTTAAGTTTTGCGCTGTCGAAGCGCCAGGGGGAAACTGCACTGCCGTGCATAAAAGGAGAAAGCCGCTGAAGTGCGCCGTAGATCCAAAAGCAGAATCAGCTCAGAGGAAGAGGAACAGGTGTGTGACTCGCAGCTGACTGCATACACGACCATCGGCTCCGAAGAAAATTTCTGAATGAACTAGACGTATTTCCCCGCCTTTATACCCGTATGTACGGGGGAGGGGTATGCAAATACTGTCTACCAACTTCTCATTGGCCTTTTTTCATAGATCAGAGGCATATTCAGCAGTCAAGAGAGACCCCTAGTGTCGCTTCTTCGACACAGCGTCGAAGTGAGCGATAGACGGGGAACAGTACGTAATTTTACCAATGACATACTGTACCTACAAGTGACAAGATGGGAATCTGAATGTCTTCTGTACCCCACATTATGGTACAGCCATGTTTTTTTTTTTTTTTAATCATGGAAATACTATGTTTTATGGACATGTCCCACGTTAGAAGTATGCATTTTTGGAAGTACCATGTAAATACCATGGAGCATGGATCTAACTGAGACCACACTGGAAATCTGGGATTCAAAATCTAATTTAAAATTTAAAACAAAGAGAAGTTCTGATGAAAAATGACTAGTTTCCTTGACTCGCTGAAGTACACAATATACTCTTTGAGGCATTCTCAAATCATGTAAAAAAAGTTATTCAATTTGAAAAGTCCTAAATAGTAGCATTTTCACTAGCAGGCTTGTAACAGGCTTTAAATTTAGCAGTGTGTAATGTAGACTAAAACATGACAAGATCTCTTTGTATGATTGAATGAACATTAGATTATATTGTCTGGAAGATTTGGGCTTTTGAAAAACACACTTTTTCTCTTCTTAGTATTATTTGACATATTGACATATAGCATAATATTGTCTCTCTTTGACACAAAGCACTGTCTCTCTCACAAACAACAGAGAGATCATTATCATTGAGCTCCATGTTCAGCCAGTGCAGCAGGCCTTAGTTCAATACAAAGCCTTACGCCCTATATCTGCCTGGATCGATGCATTGACAATTTATGCAAAAGCAGAGGGGCTGAGAGTGGATTAAATGGCCCACATTCCCACACCGCCACTTTGTCGTTCTGCAGGACAGCACAAGGTCCTGGTGCATGTGAATCTGCTCACATGCCCATCAACACAATCAGCCTGTGATCTTATGACCAGGGGCATGTTTGAACCAGCACTGCCGCTGCTCACACAACGATGAGATCTCTGTGAGAAAAGATTGGAATGGGTCCCTGAGGAGAACAGCTGAGGAAGGGGAATGCTTTGTAAAAGATACACAGATACACTTGAAAAGTGAAAAGACGGAGAGCGTATCCGGAGAAGAGATAAAGTTTTTTTGCAAGTAAATACACAGAGAGCCTTCATCATGGCATTTCAAACCCATATGAATTTCTTTCTACCATGTAACACAAAATTAGATGTTCATGCTGCTTTTTCTGAAAAAGAACAATAAAAACATCATAAAACAACCTATAAAGCAGTCCATATAACTTGTGCACTATAGATCATCTAAAGCCAAACAAAAGCTTTTGTGAAGAACATACTGATATTTGGCTCATTATTTGATGAAAATCTCCCCCTCCTCCAAAACTTTAAAATCTCATTTTAATGCATCAAGTGGTATCGTGTCAGGTTTGACATCATTAACACAGAATGCTATCAGTTTAAGGATGTATCATAATGAATGCAATGTGTAAAGTTTGAATATGCAAAATTGCAAATGAGATTTGAAAGAGAATGGAAAGATTATCAGTGAATCGTATCGCTTCAGATGTTATGTATCAAACCATTAAGTTGCATGAATTACTTTTATACTGTCTTTATGGCCTTTTTGAAGCTTGATGTTTTGGAGCCCCATTGAATTACAATGTATGGGAAAAACACCTCGTTCATTCTTTATATATGGTCTTGTGTTCTGCAAAAGAAAGAAAGTCATACGAGTTTGAGATGGAATGAGGGTGAGTAAATGAAGAGAAAATATCGATTTTTGGGTGAATTACTCCTATAAATGTGTTCTGTTACTCACAGAAATCTATTGTATGACTTCAGATGAACTTGAAATATAGTGCACCAGTTAGCTGGACTACTCTAAATAAGCTTTTTAATTCTTTTTGGCAGTCCTGTCACTAAATGTTTTCATTGTGTGGTGCAACATAAATAAGAAATCTTATTTTGTGTTCCACAGAAGAAAGAAAGGCATACAGAACAAAATGAGGGTCAGTAATCGATGACAGAATTTTCATTTTTGGCTGAATTATTCCTCATTTCCTTTTAATTGCAGTGTATATATGGACAGTAATCATTGTTTAATGAGGCCACATAATGCATCTTTTTCCTCTCACAAATGCGAGCAGAGAGGGGCTTAAAGCCTCAGTGCTTCAATGCAACATTCTCATAAAAACCTCTCCACAAGCTAATGAGTTCGGCCCTCCTGTTTATGATCTGTGGCTGGACTGAAGTTTGTATGCATTTTATGCCGAGACCCACAATTAAAGCCATGCCTTCCAAATCAGTTTACAAACCACAATAAACCAGGTGATCAACAGCATGTGCTTCAGAAAAGTCTCTTTTCAGTAACTCTTTTCAGTAACTTTTCATTTGAGCAAGTTTTGTCATTATTTAAAAATACATATTGGGAAATGTTCTTAATTAGATCATAATTTATATTGCAAGCAAGCCTGTGTTTAATTTAGTTAGGGAGTAATTATGTTGGATGCAGTGGATTAAACACATGTGGGCAAATGATTTTAGATACTGTCATTAAGAAGTTTAGACAGGGTGAGCAGTAAGGTTAACTTTGTGCAGGGAAAAAAATCTGTTTATACAATGTGAGGTTTTGCATTTTTTTTTTTTTTTAAAGGCTTCCCTTCTGAAAAGACCAGCTTAGCTTAGCTAACATGTAATTCCTCAAAATGGTCTAGGCTGGTGGATGCTGGTTTGGTGCAAATCTTAAAAAGACTAGCACGTTTTTTTCTGCTGACGCTGGTTAACAAAGTAAGTCATGCCATTTATAGTTTACCCAAAAATGTCATCATTTACAAGCAATCGTGTTGCTCCAAATCCATATGCCTTTCTTTCTTCTGTGGAACACACAAGGAGATGTTAGGTAGTATGTTAGCTTCAGTCACCATTCACTTTCATTGCATATTTTTCTACATATAAGTGAAAAGGCTGATATCCTGGTTGACAGTTTTTTTCAGCATGGTTTTTAACTTGTCAGACCAAAACTTGTCACAAAAAATGTGAACACCCCCCCCCCCCCTTCAGGGTGAGCTTGTGCATTAGTGTCAGAGTGGCTCACCCTCAAGCTCAGCTGAAGGGCCTTTAAACTGCCATACAATGGGTCAGATTGTGTTCGCCATTTGCGGATTTGTAGAAATGTGCCTAAATTAGCATGTGATAGTGATTTAATGATCAACACTTTCCCTTGTAGTGCGTGCGAATGGACTGGTGGGTTTACACAAAAGCAGCTTCATGGATCTGTCATTAGCACACTATTACTGTTGCTTTAATGGGGGCTGTGGGCCAGGCCCCATTATGAGCTGAAGTGAAAGAAAGAATGGATTTCAAAGCAGACACATCCAAGAGCTGCAAGTTAACTGAATAATTAGAATTTCTTTTGTTCAAAATCTGTTTTTTTTTCTCCCCAAAACATTCTAGATGGCAGTCATCAGTAATGAAAAGATATTAGGGGATTAGGGATGGCAATGGAGCATCAATTTCAAATTTTCGGACGGACAGACAGATAGATAGATAGATAGATAGATAGATAGATAGATAGATAGATAGATAGATAGATAGATAGATAGATAGATAGATAGATAGATACTCTTTGGAACATTCTAAAATCATGCTGACATAACATACATTAGGTTTTTAATATTAATTAAATATTACATTTCAATTAAACAAATTGTTATAGAGCTCATATAATTTGCACATATTTTATTTTTTTTACATTTAATTAGAAAATAATGCAAAATAGAAGCAGTTTCACTAGCTGACTTTTGGACCCAAATGTAAATTCTATATAAGCCTATGAGCCAATACACACTTCTGCAAGTATCCATGCATAATTTCAGTTTGTCTTCCCAAACAATCTGGATGACTTCACTTTATTTTACTTGCAAACTCACAGCCATATATTAGTGACTGGAGGAAGCACATGCCACAACAGCATATCAATTTGTCCAGTGCTGAGCCAAACGATAATGGCAGCATGTTTCTCAATTTTGGCCTCTGAGAACATACAGCTACATCTGTGATCAGAGCTCAAACTCCACTCACACGATTCATTTTGGCTCCAGGCTTCCATTCCAAGTAAGATGTAAATCAAAGGTCAGTTATTTAGAGATACATTAAAGAGAATCTGTCTTTAATTAAACAAACCCATCAAAGCTTTATGGTGGTGTACCTGGGTTTTGTTCCCGGAATGCATTCTGGCATGTTTCTCTGAACTTATTAACATCACAAACACTACTAACCTCCCTCCAGCCCTAGTCTGTCTGTCTCTCTGAGTTTTAAAAGGGTTGTTCACCCAAACATTTAATTTTTTTAATTGGTAAGTAACTCACCCTCATGTTGTTACAAACCTGTATAACTGTGTTTCATGGAAATAAAATGGAGAATGACAGTTTCAGTCACAGGTCAATTCTGTGGCATCTTTTTTCCATACAATAAAAGTGAATGGCGACAGAGCCTAACATTTAAGCTCTTTTGTGTTCCAAAGAGGAAATAAAAATAATAGGTTACTATTCATAACCCCGGTTCTCTGAAACATCGAGTGGAGAGATCCACCTATTGGAAGGGCATCCATACCTGACCTATGGCTAGACAGACAGAAGCGCGTGTCCTATGCCAGGTAAGGCCCGCCCCTTACCTGGGTCGATATAAGGACCTGCATGCACTGCTGTTCCTCAGTAAGTATATTCGCTTCTCGCGTAGCAAGCAGGGAATGCTTGGAGGATCTCTCCACTCAATGTTTCAGAGAAACAGGTTTATGAATAGTAACCCGTTGTTGTCTTTCATCATCTTGTGTTCGAGATCCACCTATGGGAGATATGGACAGCTCCCAGGTTACCTAATACACTTACAGTGAGGCCCTGTAAGCCAGGGGGTGGTCCCATAATCACGTACCTGATAGCCCTGGAGCACAGAAGTGAGAATGGTACACAGGCAGAAGCGTGAACAACATGTTAGTGGCACAAACATGTAAATCTGGCAGCATAAATAAACTGAAGATGGCTCCCGGGCAGGATTATAAATGACATGCTTGGTGACATGAGTGTACAGAGCCTGATGGCCCAAACCCCTTTTCCCTTTCATTTTTTTTTTTTTTTAGAAAAAGAGCTTACGTGGAAGAGGCTATGAAGAGCCCACCCCAGGACAGAATGAGCTACCGGGGTCCTGGTAACATCCAGCCGGTAGTAATGAACAAAAGTTTGGGGAGAAGCCCAGCTGGCAGAAGAACAGATGTCCTGCAATGAGATTCCCCTAAAGAGAGCCCAATAGGCGGCCATGTCCTTCGTAGAGTGAGCTCTGAGGCCTCCTGGATGCTGCACTCCCCTGGATTCATATGCCAAAATTATAGCTTCCACAAGCCAATGTGAGAGATTTTGCTTAGAAATGGGATTCCCCGTGTGAGGGGGAGCCCAAGAGACAAAGAAATGTTCTCTCTTCCAAAAATTTCTGGTCCTATCCATGTACACCCTAAGGGCACACACAGGACAGGATTCAGCCTCTGATCCTCTGCAGAGGAGAAAGGAGGAGTGTGAAAAGTGGATAGCTCCATTACCTCACAGGTGAACGCTGGGAAGCATTTAGGCATAAAGGCTGTGTTGGGCCTAAGAAAAACCTAATCCCCACAAAGAGAGAATTTGGTGAACGAGGAATGTTTGCATGCAAATCACTGACATGTTTAGCAGTTGCAAAGGCCAGGGGGAAAGCTGTTTTAAAAGATAGCAGTTTTAGGGAAATTCTTCCCAGGGGCTCAAAAGGCTATTGAGATAGAGCCTCCAGCACCATGGAGAGGTCGCACTCTGAACAATTCTCTTAGTAACTGGGAGTGAACGGCGGGCGCCCTTCATAAATCTGTGAATGGGGGGTGCTGCCGTCTAACCCAACATGGCAAGTGGAAATAGCTGCCAGGTAGACCTTGATAGTGGAAAAAGATTTACCCTTATCCATAAGGTCTTGTAAAAAACCCATAATATCAGAGACTGAACACTGATATGAAGTGGAACGGTGCACATCACACCACACTTTGAACACTCGCCACTTACGATCATATCAGTACCATGTGGAGGGGGCCCTAGCACTCTGTACAGTGGCAACCACACGTGGGGGAGCCCCATTGTGCTCAAGATTGTCCTCTCACGGAACAGGCCCAGAGAGTCACCCTGTCCAGGTGAGGGTGGTAAAATATCCCCGTTCGCATGAGACAGGAGGTCTGTGCGTAATGGGAGGGGCCACAGCTGAGCATGCAAAAGAGAAATTATCTCTGTCAGCCACGGTACCTTGGGCCATCTGGGTGCTATATTCTTATATTCAAGTTTAGCACTTTTAAATTTCCCCCTAAGTTCTCTATTCTTCTCTCTAACTAATTCCTTTTCACCCTTCATAAAGGCTACCCGTTTCTCATTAAGGCATATTTTAAGATCTTTAGTGAGCCACTTCTTATTATTTGGATATATACATAGTGTTTTGCTTTGAACACAATTGTTCTCACAAAAATTTAAATAAGATGTGATAGTGTCTGTAATATCATGAACATTGTCACATACATTAAAAAACAATTGCCAATCCATTTGGTCAAAGCAATCTCTCAATTGATCTTTGCTTTGCTCAGTCCACAGGTGTACATGCTTACCAACCAGTTTCTCCTGTTTAATCTTAGCCCAATATCTGGGGAATAAATGTACAATATTGTGGTCTGACTTCCCCAAGGGAGGTTGGCAAATAGCTTTATAACCATCAGCAATATTTCCAAAACATTTATCCAATATGCGTGAAAGTCTAGTCGGACAAGATAGAGCGGGTAGATAGGATGACAGATCACAAGAGTTCACATCCCCCAGAATAAATACTGGTTGTTCAGACGAACAGGCCAGCGCATCATTAAAACATTCCGCTATTTTGATCCCGACTTTTTCATAGTCCGGTCCGGGAACATATACTAAAATAATTGTTATTTGTCCAAACTCCCTAGGGCGATAAAAAGGTCTAAAAGACACAGACAAAATTTCGAAAACCGGAGTGCACACTTGTTCGTGTATTCGGAATTGAGTTGCCCATCTGTTATCCACATAGATACACAGACCTCCTCCGATAGCTTTATGAGACGCAATTTCATCTCTGTCTACTCTTATCATTGTATATCCACAATGATATGTTGATATCCTGGATTTCTTATTTTAACCAGGTCTTCGTAAAACATAATAAATTACTTTGTCTAAAATCACTATCATACTTAACTTTCAATGATAGTTCTTCCATTTTACTTCGTAGGGACCGTACATTTGACAAGGTAATTACAGTCAAAGCGGGTCTGCAGCCTCTCCTTTTAAGCCTTTGGTGCACCCCACCTCTTGATCCTTGTTTATTCAGTGCAGTCATTTTGCATATCCTTGTCCTGGATTTCCTAAGCAGGTCTTTACAATCCTCAGGCAATTCCACTTTCGGGCAGTTATTCCGTAAACAGGGGACTAATAACAGAAGTTCCTTCCGATTATGCATGAGAACGCCACTCATGGCGTTCACCTCCAAGCCGACTGCTGCTAGCCACATCACCATATGCGCCATCACCCAGTAAATAAAGCATCTCATTTTCGTATTTAACATACTAACTTTAGCACAGAAAATAAATAAATAAATAAACAAAACAAATAACACAAAACAACGAAGAAAAAACAAACAACAATACACAAGTGAAGCACTGGGTCAGCAGCAGAGCCGTGCCCTGGAAGTCCCCGGAAGGTCTTTGTAGTTTGGAATTGAGTGAGGAAGGGTGCCGTACCGAGAGAAAGCCTCCTTTTTTTGAACGGGTGAACTAGGAGGTCAGAACTGGCCCAAGAATGTGGAATCAATGCCCCCTGCAGCCGTGCATCAGGCCGGCCATTTCCATTTGAAATTGAAAGGGGTGGGGTTGGACATTCTCCACAGGGCTTGGCAGAGGGAAGGTTACTCTGCTGAGGAAGCGGTTTGCTGCAGGATTTTGCCTTGCCTGAATGTTGGAAATGACACCCCGTGGCAGGGGGGTTGGGTGACAGCACCTGTCTCGTTACCGCTAGGAAGGCATAATTTGAATGCTTCATCCTAATTTTTCTTATTCATTTTATGTTGCATCATAGCGATAGCAGGGCCAAAAAGAGCCTGATCAGGCTCTACCGGGGCACCCACAATGCTCCGCTTCTTGCTGACAGGGATACCTGATAGATTAAGCCAGACCACGCATTCTCCAACCACCAAAAGAGCCATAGGATGCTGCAGGCTTGGACAGCATGATGGGCATTACGGAGGACAATATCATTCACCATAACAATCTCCTTCTAAAGAGAGGGCAAGGGAGACCCTTTCTCTAATTGATGCCCCATGTCGACCAGGAGTTCAGCCTGGTATGCAAAGAGGAGGGCAAGGCTTTATAAGACACTTGGTGAATGGAGGTGAAGAAATTGTCCATTTTGCTGGGGAGAGCAAGTAGGCCACCTTGGGAGGGGTTAAAGTGTCTGGCGATTGAGAGCTCGATGGCAGGGGGGTCACCCATGCCGAGAGCCACCATATTCTTAACTTTGAGGCCTGTGAGACCGTGTTTGAAGTCGAGAGGTCCTCCCCAACAATGCCTCATGTGCTTAGCCCACACGGGGAAAACAGGGAGGAGTTGTTTCTTCAGGCCAGGAGGGGGTACCAGGAGTTTCCTGTCATAGACATCCCTCTCTTGGTCAGTGACATTTTGTAAGGTCGGCCATGCAAAACTGAGTCGAGCGGCTGCTCATTCACAAAATTTGATGAGACTGCAGGGGTCCTAGCCTGGGGAGTCAGGTAATATGGGATGACCTCCTCATCCTCCATACCCTCGAGAAGTCCCGCATTGTCCTCGTCACCAGAACCAGATGGCTCATTGGCAAACAAGGGATCACCCGAGAAAATTACCTTGGGGAATGCAGGGTTGCTTGGTTCATCCCAGCTGAGAGAGGCTGCACCCCGGGAGGCCCCCAGGAGCCCGTCGTCATCACGTTTCCCCCATCAGAGTTGGAAAGTTCAAGGTCGGCGCACCCTGTAGTGGCCACCTTGAGCCTATGATGCCAGAGTTTTTTTTTATTTTTTTGAATATCCTGGGAATTCTAGAGCCTCCTCAGATCCCATGTAAATGACACAGAAAGGATGAGGGTGCCGCATGCGGCCGAGCAGACATGCGACTGGTTGTCCCCGGGGGTAGCCGTGGGTTTAGAAAGCACCATAGAAGAGAAAAACTCAACAAAATCCGTGGCAGGCAGCTGTGGAACAGGGGAAAAAGTTGAGGGAGAAAGGCAGGCAGCTGTGGATCAGGGGAAAAAGGTGAGGGAGAAAGGCAGGCAGCCGTGGATCAGGGGAAAAAGGTGAGGGAGAAAACAGCAGGCCTGAAGGTCCTTATATGCACCCAGGTAAGGGGCGGGCCTTACTTGGCATAGGACACTTAGTTCTGTCTGTCTAGCCAGACTTGATGCAATTGGATGCTTCTGCAGAGGTCAGGTAAGCAAACCATTCCCATAAGTGGATCTCGAACACAAGAAGATGAAAGTACTGGTTAAAAACAATATTGAGTTGAAATGCCTTGTAATTTATAAGTGTATGAGAGCCTATGTAACTTTGTGATTTCTGTATTTCATATACTGTTTGTAAGCCTTCGAGTAAATAATTCATTCCCCTATATGTCTAAGGCTTAGACTGACACGTCTGGCTACCATGCCGTCTCTGGAATTGCATTAAGAGGACATTTTATTCTGAACTGTTTATCATACATAAACACTTCTCTCTGGTTCCTCAGGTTATAATGAATTCAGTTTGAAAGCTGTCAGCTTTGCACGAAAACTCCAGATATGATCAATGCCAATTAATGCAGATTAGGTGATGCGTCTGTCCTAAAGGAACAGAATGGCATTAACTGGCTCCATTACATGTCTGTACAGTGTAAGCCACTCACTTTAATGTATCCATTTGCATAATGTGCAGCAAATTCCCCTGTGTGGGTGTCTTATCTGCTCTAATCTTGTAAGAGGTTGTCAACTCTTTAAACATGCTTAAACCCAGAAAAGGCATTTGTGCATCTGAATTAATTTTTAGACTTTAATTTGGCCGACTTTGGAGACAGTTGCAAATGTGTACCTACAGATGCAACATTACTTACTAAGAGGCAGCTGTTCAAGAGGAGCATCCATACATACTGAGGTTGCAACAAGGCTGTGCAACATACAACATTCCATATGCAGGAGATCCTTCTTATATACAGTTAAAGATAAAAAATTAATAAATAATAAATAATTTTATTAGGACTGGAGAAAAAAAAAAAACGTATATTTATATATGAGATGCTGTTTTACAATCTATTATAGAAAAGTCAGAATGTCTGGATCTGGATTTTATAGCTATTAAATTAAATTATAGGTGAAATTTACCAGTTCAGTTTGTGGTTTCGTCAGTCATTTTACTTTTGAATAAATAATGTATTAACCTACATGATTAAAATAATTAATTGTTCAATATGTTTTATTTGCTTGTAAATGTAACTCTTTTAATATTAAACAGATTTCCCAAATTTTCTGAGTGCAATATCAATATATAAAAACTGTGATAATTTGATGCTTGCAAAAACCTTCTAAAATACAATTATATTGATACATAAATATTTATACAAAATATATAAACTAGGGCTGTCGATTTAACGTGTTAATTCAGTGTGAATAATTTGACAAAAAATAACGCGTTAAAATCGCACTGCCCCCGGAACATAATAAGGAAGATTCCTGAAAACAAAACTTCAGTAGGAAGAACAACACAAACATGCGTTACGTTCTTACGTTCAAAACACTCGAAGGAGCGCAAATGTGATCTAAGGGATCTCAAGATGCGTTTAAAGATTGAGTATTAAACTATATTTAACTTGAAACAGTGATCTAAACATTTTATGTTTATGATGCGACGCACCCGAGATGCTACACAAGCATATTTGACGAAGGTGTAAATTGACGGGCTCTTAAACAAGCCCTCATAATAAATCTGCAACTGATTGACAAATTCACTTGTGAAATGGATTGCTGTGAACTGTATGCCAATGATTGACTTATGATCAATAATATGGTAGTAAACAATATATTGTATTCTAAAGCTGCTTTTTGTATTGTCTTATCAATGATTAACTCTTCTGCTACAAGAATGTAAAGCATTTTAATTATCTGAATATTTTTTATTATATGGACTCCACAAGACGTCTGAAGGTGTCCTGTGGTATCTGGCAACAAAACGTTCACAGCAGACCCTTCAAGTCCTGTAGGTTGCGAGGTGGGGTATCCATGGATCGGACTTGTTGGTCCAGCACATCCCATAGATGCTCAGTCGGATTAAGATTTGGAAAATTTGGAGGCCAAGACAACACTTTGAACTCTTTGTCATGTTCCTCAAACCATTGCAGTGTGGCAGGGCACATTATCCTGCTGAAAGGCCGTTCATGAAAGCCTGTTGCCATGAAAGGGTGTATGTAGTCTGTAACAATCTTTAGGTAAGTTGTACGTGTTAAAGTGACATCCACATGGCACAGGACCCAAGGTTTCCCAGCAGAACATTGCCCAGAGCATCACACTGCATGAGCCAGCCTGCCTTCTTCCCATAGTGCATCCTGCTGCCATCACTTCCCGAAGTAAACGATGCACGTGCACCCGGCCATCCACATGATCTAAATGAAAACATGTGATTCATCAGACCAGGCCACCTTTTCAATTGCTCCATGGTCCAGTTCTGATGCCCATTGCAGGCACATCTCATCAGTGAGACTTGGGCACCCATGACCCTGTCACCAGTTCACCAGTTGTCCTTCCTTCGACCACTTTTGGTAGGTACTAACCACTGCATACCGTGAACAAGACCTGCCGTTTTGGAGATGCTCTGACCTAGTTGTCTAGCTATCAAAATTTTGCACTTGTCAAAGTCGCTCAGATCCTTACGTTTGCCCATTTTTCCTACTTCCAACAAATGAAATGCAAGAACTGACTGTTCACATCCTGCATAATATATCCCACCCCTTGACAGGTGATATTGTAATGAGATAATAAATGTTATTCAATTCACCTGTCAGGGGTTTTATTGTTGTGGATGATCAGTGTAAATGTTAAAGTTATTTAATAAAAGCTTTATATAGTAAATTAAAATATAATATAATATAATATAATATAATATACAACAGTTAGTTCCTGTCCTCAAATCTGATTGGACGAGAGACGTTCCATGAGCTCTGATGGTTTGACACCATCAGTACTCGGACGCTTCACTCTGTGTGTTTCACTCCACTTGTGCTCTTGCTGTTCTAAACTAAAGTGTAAGAGTAGCGCATACTGTTTGAGTGTCTCTTACATGTATTTTAGATTTTATTTTTTGACATTGCATATGTTAGCCAGCTGGTGGTGGCAAAAGATAATTTTTGTGTGTAATATGAGCAGTTGGTGACGTGAAGTGAATCCGTCAGTCATTGTATACATAGAACAGCGCTCTGTGATTGCTCGTATTACTACTACTACACAACTACAGATAGAAAATAGCTTTAAACAGATTTAAACCAACAACTTCAGCATTATGGCAGACAGATTAATTACACAATTCATTGGTGATGGTAGCGTAGTGGGCTAAAGCACATAACTGCTAATCAGAAGGCTGCTGGTTCGATCCCCACTGTCCTTGAGCAAGGCACTTACTGTAACTCCAGGTTGCTCTGGGGGAATTGTCCCTGTAATGCACTGCAAGTCGCTTTGGATAAAAGAGTCTATCAATTACATAAATGTAAATGTCATTACTTACCTCTTACTGGAGTTTGCACATAGGAGAAAAAGTACTGTACAAAATGGCGGAGGACATTGCGGTTTCTATAGTGAAAGATTCTTTCACTGGCTACTGCAAAATAGGGAGAATTACCCCCGCTTGGATGGCTATTTTTCCACTGAGAAAGCTGATCTTCAGAAAGCTGACAGCAACTCTGCTTGGGTGCAGCAACAGGGGATCACACACGCTACATCTCTCTCTCTCTCTCTCTCTCTCTCTCTCTCTCTCTCTCACACACACACACACACACACACACACACACACACACACACACACACACACACACACACTCACATCTATCCTTGTTTATCCAATAACTTGTTAGAAACAGCACAAGCCGTGACAATATTTCTGAAGTGAACTTTTTGAATTACTAACGGAAGCTTGGATGCATCATTTGTTTTGAACCAGCAACGGCAGATTCTGATGCGTAAGAAAGTAGTTCCATAGTAGTTCCACAAATGCGTTTTTATGACCGTACTCAGTTTTTCCTAATTTTTTTAAATGTACTTATTCATTGAACTGTTGTATATAAGCAATATCACACTCGTAGTCATGCTATATAACCCTAAATCAGCACTCCTGTGATTATCTACAGCACACCAGTGCTGATGTAGGGCAATACCGCACTCTTGCTCATGTGATATTGCTGAAATATAATATAATATAATATTATGTGTCATAAATTTCTAGTTAATTGTTGAATATTAAGTAGCTTCTGTGACTGGGTGTTAGCTATGTCAGAGTGGCCTAATTAATAAAGCCAAAACTGGATTCTGAATTTAAACTGCTGACGTTGTATGCGCGAACACAGCGTGCACATTATTCTGCCAATTACAGGCAGAAACTGAAACGGGAATCACCCGCCCTCAGAATGATCCAGTGCTGGTCGGACCAATCAGACTCTGCGCTACAGGACTGTTTTGATCACGCGGACTGGGAGATGTTCCGGTCTGCCTCCGATGACGACATCGAGGTTTACGCTGATAGCGTAACGTGTTTCATCAGGAAGTGTGCAGAGGATGTTGTTCCAACCAAAACAATACGGATCTTCCCCAACCAGAAACCCTGGGTTAACGGCGATGTTCGCGCGGCACTTACTGCACGGACCACCGCTTTTAATTCCGGGAACGCGGAGGAGCGTAAACAAGCCAGTTATGCCCTCCGTAAATCCATCAGCACAGCCAAACGCCAGTACAGGCACAAAATTGAAGGTCAGTTCAACACCACTGACTCCAGAAGTATGTGGAAGGGAATTAACATCATTACGGACTATAAACAGAATAAAAACTCCGCCATGATCACCGCTGCCTCTCTCCCGGACGAGCTTAATACATTTTATGCTCGTTTCGAGGACAACAACATCACCGCCCTCACGGAGAGAGCACTCGCGGCCGATACTACAGATGATGGTTCACTCTCCGTCTCTGTTGCGGATGTAACCCGATCCTTTCGACGGGTGAACATTCGCAAAGCCGCGGGTCCAGACGGCATTTCGGGCCGCGTCATCAGAGCATGCGCGAACCAACTGGCTGGTGTTTTTACGGACATTTTCAACCTGTCCCTCTCCCTGTCTGTAGTCCCCACATGCTTCAAAACATCAACCATTGTGCCTGTACCGAAGCAAGCCAAAATCACCTGCTTAAATGACTGGCGTCCTGTTGCCCTCACCCCCATCATCAGCAAATGCTTTGAGAGGTTGATCAGAGATCACATCTGCTCTGTTCTGCCCACCTCTTTGGACCCATTGCAGTTTGCCTACAGCAACAACCGCTCCACTGATGATGCCATTGCATCTACAATACACACTGCTCTATCCCACCTGGAAAAAAGGAACACATATGTGAGAATGCTGTTTGTAGACTACAGCTCAGCATTTAACACCATAGTGCCCTCCAAGCTTGATGAGAAACTCCGGGCTCTGGGCTTAAACAGCTCGCTGTGCAGCTGGATCCTGGATTTCCTGTCAGGCAGACGTCAGGTGGTTAGAATGGGCAGCAACATCTCCTCATCACTGACCCTCAACACTGGAGCCCCGCAGGGCTGTGTTCTCAGCCCACTCCTGTATTCCCTTTACACACATGACTGTGTGGCGACACATAGCTCCAATGCCATCATTAAGTTTGCTGACGATACGACGGTTGTAGGTCTGATCACTGACAATGATGAAACAGCCTACAGAGAGGAGGTGCACACTCTGACGCGCTGGTGTCAGGAGCACAACCTCTCCCTCAACGTCAGTAAAACCAAGGAGCTTGTGGTGGACTTCAGGAAGAAAGACAGAGAACACAGCCCCATCACCATTAATGGAGCACCGGTGGAGAGAGTCAGCAGCTTCAAGTTCCTCGGTGTCCACATTACTGAGGAACTCACATGGTCCGTCCACACTGAGGCCGTTGTGAAGAAGGCTCACCAGCGCCTCTTCTTCCTGAGACGGCTGAGGAAGTTTGGAATGAACCACCACATCCTCACACGGTACCGTAGAGAGCATCCTGACTGGCTGCATCACCGCCTGGTACGGCAATAGCACCGCCCACAACCGCAAAGACCTGCAAAGGGTGGTGCGAACGGCCAGAAATATCATCGGAGGTGAGCTTCCCTCCCTCCAGGATATATATAACAGACGGTGTGTGAAGAAAGCTCGGAGGATTATCAAAGACTCCAGCCACCCGAGTCATGGGCTGCTCTCACTGCTTCCATCAGGCAGGCGGTATCGCAGCATCAGGACCCGCACCACCCGACTACATGACAGCTTCTTCCCACAAGCAATAAGACTTTTGAACACATGATCCCTCATGATCAACAATCAGCACTGCACTTTATTAATCCTCATTCTGTCAATATATTCTCCCATTCAATTAGTGTTTATATATATTTATACCTGTATCTAGTGTATGTGTATTCTACATTGTGTGTATTGTGTACATTTGTTATGTAAATTGTTGTGTAGGTATGTGTACATTTGTTATGTAAATTGTTTTGTGTAAATATGTTGTTATTGTCACTGTCATTACTGCATTGTTGCACGGAACTGCACACAAGAATTTCACCTGCTGTTGCACTCGTGTACACAGTAGTGTGACAATAAAGTGATTTGATTTGATTTGATTTGATTATTATTTAAATAAAATGTATTACTTTTTTAATAACAAATAATAACAAATTCAAATTTTTCAAGAAAAATGGTTTTCAAATAGCCTAATCATGTTTTTGTAATGTCATTCAATACACTAATGCTTAAAACTAGCATATGTCTAAGTGTAGAAACATGACAATCTAAAAAGGATTTATACATATTTCTTGAGGTTGTTGAACACAAAAGATTTGTCAATTTTCATGTTTTCAGTCCATGGGCCATTGCCAAAGTGACCCACATATTTTGGATTAACATTTAAGTTTATGCAAGTAAGTGTGCCATTATGTTCAATTTGTTTGCAAATTGGAGTTTCTGAGGCAAAACCAACTGGAAAACCTGGAAATGGAAAACCTGAGCAGGTCAGACCTCCGAGGGGCCCCTGTGCACACAGCCACCCTGTAATTATCGCTCCTGATTCCACAGAGCAAGGGATTGTGGGACGAACAATTTTGTTGAGGATGCCCCTCCCCCCCCGTAGATTTGCATGGCTGACAGAAGGAGATTGATTGATTGCAGTGGGAAGTTAATCTGTCCCAGGACCCTTTGAGCACATCGCTTACAGCACACCGGGGAAGCTCTGCTTCATGAGGACTATCTCCAGATCGCAGGGCTACATCAGAGTAATTGGAGGTTGACCTTTCTCTGTGTCTTACTCAGTAATAATCAATACTGTCCCCTGCCATCCTATAGGTAATATGAGAGGATGAATTAATTATAAATTGACCTTCTTATGTGGATTAGTCACAGACACACGACGGAAATATATTGGAGGATGAATATTAGGAGATCTGAAAGGACTCTTGCAATTAGGGAGTAAGAATCGACAGGTGTTGTGCAAGAGGATATGGCTATTATTTGTATTCAGTTGAATTACTTGCAAATGTCCTTGTTCCCTAAACTTTACTCTCTCGGACTCTGATGGATAATTAACTTCCAAGGTGCCCCAGGGCTGGTTGAGCAGAAGGAGTGGATAAAAAGTAGATTACTTCCAGTGAATTTCACGAAAGACAGAAAAGATCATTCACTTGAAAATGAAAATTCTGTCATCATTTACTCAAATTCATGTTGTCCATAATCCATATGATTTTCTTTCTTCATTGGAGCACAAAAGGAGAAATTTTGAAGAATGTTCATGCTACAATTTTTCCATGCAATTACAATGAATGGGGATAAGAGCTTACAAGCCTCAAAAGGGACACAAATGCAGTAAGTAATGTAGCATCAGAAAACTAGTTTATATGACTCTATATGTTTATATTTAGCTATATTACAAGTTGTTATTCACTGAAAATCTTGACATCCGATCTAGCTCTACTTGGCATGTTCATGAGAGTTCATGAGAGTTCAGGAGAGAAGAACCGGATCAAACAATTAATTAAAAAGATTCACTCAAAAGAATGATTTGTTCACAAATCTGATATTGCTTCTCTCATGAACATTGTCACGGGGAGCTAGAGTGGATGTCAAGATTTTTAGGGAATAATCTCAATGCTCCTGACACAAAGCTTTCATATGACTTCAGAAAACTTGGAATATAGTGCAAAAATTATACAAGCCACTTTTATACTTTAGGTGCTTTTGCTTTTTTTTTGAGAATGCAAAGATTGAAGGTTTATAGCTCCAATCACAATTTTCTCCTTTCTTTTTCCATGAAAGAAAGAAAGCCATATGGGCCTGGAATGACAAGAGGGTGAGGGAATTATTTCTTGGAATGAACTGGGAGTGTCTACCCTTTTTTTCTTTACATATGTCAGTTGTCTGGCATCCTTAGGCTCTATTGTGATATGAGCCAGTGATTTCATGGGCTCTCTCTCCTTCCCTCTTTACTATAACTATTCTCCATGGAGAGGATGAAAAAAAAATCCCCCAAAACACACACACACATAATCAGTCATGTTGTCTGTTCAGCTGCCAGACGTGAGAACCGAGAGTGCTTAGATCTTTATCTCTATTAGAGGCCTGGTCTCTATGCTGAAATGTTCTATCGTTCTCTCTCTCTCTCTCTCTCTCTCTCTCTCTCTCTCCCTAACCAAGCAACATATGTGTTGTGGTCCTGTTTACACTTTATTCTCCCTCTTCAGACAAATCTTCCGAAACAAAGCAAAACGCAAACTCGCCGGAGGTCCTGTCACCCGATGTTGATAAGACGGATCAGTCTCCTTTCCTATCTGCTCATCTCGGGTGGATGTTCCCTGATGTGCTATGGACTTCTGAGGGCCATTTTTTTTCTGGAAGGGGGCAGGTTCAAATATCCCCCACCCTTGTCTTGCCCTCCCTGTCTCAGGGCTGTCAAAACACTTTGACAGCTGCTTCCCACAATGGAGTCAAAACCTCATCGAACTTATAAATCACATGAGCCGTGACACAATACTGTCAAATATATAGTATATACTGTAGATTTGTTTATTTAAATTATTAAATATATTTATTTGTATTATTTATAATATTTTATTATATATTAAATAGATATAAATACTCTGTTTATTATTTATATATATATATATATATATATATATATATATATATATATATATATATATATATATATATATATATATATATATATATTGTCTAAAATGTATTTTTAAAAAATGCATTGCAGTAATAATAGAAAACTGTTGCCTTATGCCAAAGTTTTGACATTTGTTTCTTGCATTTATAGCACATTTTTTAATATATTTTGACATTTTAATGCAAAATAAAGTGTATTTTCTATTTGGCGACTATAAATTTATTTCAAAATCTATTTTCTTTCTATACATGCATTTAACAACATAGGCTATGTTTAAAATGTATTTTGGCTAGAACAACAAGAAAATTTTACAGTACACGCTGGGACGCTGAAGGCCATTTTCCAGTCTGAGAAGTGCGGAAAATGGCCTGATGGAAGTGATGAGTTGAATACTATGACTTTCCTTTCCTTTAACATAAATTTTACCTCATTCTTCTGTGACAGTTCATCTTACCTTTTTTCTTTCTGCGTTACAGTATAGCTTAGCCTCCCTCAGCCATGTATCCGGTAGGTCCTGAAATGTTCCAGTATACCATTTCTCATTGTCGTAAATTTCGAGGGGAAAAATTTATGTTTTATTCAAAAGGAAGAGCATGCGTTGCAGATGCTCATAAATTTCAGACTCATGATTTGTCCGGATAGTGGAACGTTTTTATTAAAGTCAGGAAATGATTAGCTTATTCTTTCCTGGTGAGTTTCATTTCCTTCTAGCTTAAATACAGTTATTGAATGTGCATTTTGAAGAACAGTCGTTTACGATTGTGGATTATAAAGCTGATTTTGCACTATATGGAAATAATACATTTTAGAAAGGAGCCAGTTCAGTCATAATGACAATTGTACTGTATATAAACAGCCTCTTACGTCTTTCCTCCCGACCCTTATTGGTGTATACATTTTTTTACATTTGTCAATTGCTATTTCCAGACAAGTTTAATTTCCTCCCTGTCCCAATACTGTTAATGATTATAATCTGTGCTTTTACAAAGGATATGTCATTGGATAATAAAGATCACCTTGCAATGTATATGAAATAATTAGGCTGATTACTCTCAAGCTATGAACACAGACCAGTAATACATAAAGACACCAACATGCATGAATGAATACGCACACAAACACTCACACTCCCTCCATTCATGTGTTAACTCGTTGCATATTAAAGTGACAGAAAAAAATTTATGATAGAGCGGTGTGTCTAAAGGCATGATGGTCTGTAAGAATTTAGCTGGCGGCTGTGGTTGTCCCTGTTTACCTCTGCTTGAACCCTGATCAGGGCAAAATTTCTAGCAGTGACCATTGTGAAAAGCATTATAACAAGAGATGTGTTGCCTTAATAGTGCTGCCTCTTAGATGGCAGTAAATCATTCTGTGTATAACTGTGTAATGCTAAATTTCTGTTAACAAAAGTCGATAAGTAAATTTTGCTCCTAATTTTCCAACCTGCATCCTTCAAACCATTTACCTTGCTCACCCTCTTCTGCTCTGAACATTCACAGCAAAGCTTTTCTTCCTTGTGCCCAATTAGCCTTACACACTGCTTTCTCATGTCGGGATAACCTCTTGAATTTACATTAAGCCAGTGCACACACCTCATCTGACTCTCCTGGCTCCAGAGCTCTTGCTACACTGCTCTAAGCTTTTTATGTCTGTCTGTCTGTTTGAACAAGACGTAGATGATGGCGTCTGAAGTCTGTTTGCATGTCCCAGTACTTCTCTGGCTCTTTTGCCCTCACGGTTCAGCTCCCAGGTCAACTAAATCTTCACGTAGCCTGTAGGGTATATGAAAACATCCCAAGAAATAAAGGCAGTATATCTACGTGATATAAAAACCATTTGCCAGAGTCAAGCGCAATATAAAATAAAATATTCAAGTTTATCTTCCTGCCTGATATTATCTGCGGTTTAAACCCTTAACCACTGAAGCGGCTTTTCCAGCATTAGCTTGGCGTGTTGTAAAGCTTGACCAAAGGTATTTAGTCATGGTTCATAAAAGAGATTTGACAGGTGATAGGGCTGCTGAAGATGTGTTTTGTTGGAGTAGAATGAAGCTTCCACCAAAGGAGACATTTCCTACATGACCACATTCCTGAGGTTTTAGATGTGATCAAATGTTAATCTGATACCCTGTGCCATACCCCTTTAAAACAAAAGAGACATAAGATAATTAACAGGGATTCAGCCAGGGAGCAAATTACAGGGAGGTTTGGGGGGTCTGACACCTCTGATTAAGGCTTGAAACCTCCAATAGGAGTTCAAAACAGAAGGTTGGGGGGTCTTAAAAAGTACACATACTAAACTTCACACTTTGATTCTACATATTACATTAGAGGACTGTTTAACAATGTTTGCACAGCATTTCGTCAACCACAAAAGACAGATTACAATATAAGAATGATTTTGTTTTATTTTTATCTACTGTAAACCAAATAGATGATAGCAGAAGTCGGTTCACCTCATGGGGTAACCATAGCAACAGAAGGCTGATCAAGCACTTTCTGTTATGATCAGTAAAGACTAGTACATCATTAAAAGTATTGTCATTACTGGGTGTTTCTTCAACTTTGGGCACTTTCATGTCACAGGGGTTGATTTTTATTAAAACTAACAAAATGCAACTTTTTTTATTTTCTTATATGAAGGTCACATTAACTTTCAAATAGCAAATACATCCCACCCTAACTTAAAAACATTTTACCAGGACTTTACGATTTATTTTTGTTACTTTTCAAATGCCTTTTATGTACACATTTTATTGTTTTAGCCCAGCATTTTTAGTCCAGACTTTCAATATTAAACTATGGAAATATACTTTTAAAATATGTAAGAAAAGTTATTTCAACTGTCCCACAGTTTTGTTATCATTTCCACCACACCAAACTTTGATACTAGTCAATCAAGTCAAAAAGTGACGGTGAAGAGCATGCTTGAGATGAAATATATTTCAAGATGTCACTATGGAACAAGTGATGTTTGTGGAAAACAAAAGATTTAATGGAATTCAAGGTAAATATCACTTGTGAGCAGAAAAGTTTTATTGGCCGTCATTTCCAATCAAGCTGCAATTTTGCGGAATTATGCAAAATGTGTAAAAATATTTTTTAATTATGTATATTAAGGATACATAAAATGTTAGCTATGAAATCAACCACAGCAAGCCAAAAGTGTCATACATTGTTAAAAAAAACTCAAGTCCTTTCCAACACAGTCAATTCCACCACAGAATTCTATTCAACACAATACAGAATTTGAGATGTGGTGGAAATAGTCAGAATTGTATTGACTTTACTGGATACATTTTTTTTTTTTTATAAATCTCCTGTCATGCATTTACATCACTGCTGGACAAATAAAAAAAAATAGTGAGAGTGAGATTTTTTTTTTTTTTTTGTTGTTTTTTATATGACTTCCACAGTACTAAAATTGCCTGAAGATGAAGAAGCAACCCAATATAGATGTATCTCAAGTATATCACAAAAATGTATTTGTAATGTATTAGCTAATGTTTACAAGGACTTTAAGTTGATGCTTGACTAACTGTGCTAGTGACGTCAAAATACAGATTACGCCTTGAAAATTGCATAAATGTAAATTAATTTAAAAACGAATGTAGTTTCTCAGTACTTTTTAAAAGCATAATTACATTTCCTGCTATATAGTGTATAGGACCTGTTTTCCAGTCCAGTCATGCACAGGGTTAAGTCTTCAGACATCAACCTTGAACACAAGGGGCTCAGAATATGACTTTCCTTGACCTACACAAAGGTTCAAATCTGTTAAAATCGGAGGATCCGATGTGGTGAATGACATCATTTGAATGCTCTCTCTCTCTCCAGACTCAATGCTAATTCCAGGGTTAACAGGATGTAAATTGCATTGCCATGACATGGACTAGGTGGTCCACTCAGTTTCACGTTCCATTCCAAAAATGCCAAATAGTTAAGCAGACTTCAGATGAGGATCACAAGATGACCTCAGGAAGAGGGCCAGAACCTTTATGCTAACTCAGACCAAGTGGATATTAATGGAAGGCACCATTTTGGTCCATTTAAGTCCATTACCCCTGAATTATCAGTAAGTGTCCAACTTTACTGAATTTATCCTTTTACAGAAACCAATAAACATATCTCAAATCCATGTGTATAGGCAAGATTGCAATGTGCTATATTAAATGGTTAGATTGGAAGTCTCATGCCTGTATAAAGCTTGTAATTATGAGAGGTCAGAAAGCATGAGGTTTGCTATACAGTGCCATGAATATGTGTTGAGGAATACATCAAAGCATTGCAAACCCTTGCTATCTCTGAACCACAGAGTATCAAAGTCTATTTCCCCTTCTGTCTGAAACGCACTGTGCATTTTAAAACAATTATTGCTCAAAGACATTTCAAGAACAATATGTTAAGATAGGAAGCAACCACTGCTATAGCTAAAATGCAGCAAACCCAAGATATTGACAGTTTAACCAGCCTTGAAAAAAAACCCTAAATTTACAAATCTATCAAAAACTGTGTGTAACACAAACCAGAAAGTCCCCATGCTTTTATGATCAATCAGTAAACTTCATTGTTTCTTCATTCTTGCATGAGGTACTGAAGATAGATTTATGCTTACTCTCATATTTCATAGCGACTAATGACAGTGCATATTTCTGTGACAGAAAAAAATGACTGCACAAATAACAATAACGCACTGGGTAAAAAAAGTGGCCATATTACTTTGAAGTTGCCAGTCCTACATCATGCCGATGATGGTTGCCGGTCTCCTGTTACACAGATGACAACTGCTTAGATGTTTCCCTTTTGATAATACACACTTTTTGGCTTTTGACTGTAAACACATAAGTATTTTGATGATAAAATGTTGTCAAACTCCATTTTGAATGAAGGATTTGAATCGTGTATCATGACCTGAAAACGTCTGATATTGGTTGCAATCACATGAATATAAATAATTCATAGTGCCTAAAGGTCTTTAACACTCATTTGTGGGTAGATCTGTAAAATCATGCCGTGTCTGACTTGGAAATCACACCCACAGAATAATATTTTAACAATTAATTTTTCCATCCTAAGAAAGCATGTACTGTATGAGTGAAATGTGCAATTTTTGGTTTTCCAAACACTCATATGACCTTTTCAGCCACTCCTTCGTCCATTGTTCAGAGAACAGATGGTCCAGCCCTAAAATTAAATCATTGGTTGAGCCAAAATTTGAGAAGTCGCTCAAACAGTGCAATGTTTTGAAAGTGTCACATAGTGTCACATGTTTACGCTCTTCACAGAAGTCAATTCACAAATGGCTTACATTTAGTTTTCTTTGCACAATAAACTGGGATCACATTTTAACATTTAGTCTTGGGATGCGTCTTTTTCTCTATATTTCTTTGCATGCCTTGCTGTGTTACGGTTTAACTGCATGAAACAAAGATAAAAGCTGCTCAGACATTCTGGTCCTTATATTATCTGAAATGGAATAATGTGAGCATCCTGAATGCATGGCCTGTCTGAACAAATCTTTAAAGGTGATGACAAGTGTGAAAAAGATTCAGGTCCCTCTCATTTCCTGAGCGATCATTCGTATCACAATCACGGAAACCAGAAACATGGAACGTGATGAAAAAAGATAAATGCATTGCCGCCTTTCCTTGGGCCCCTTTCAAAGCCATGCCAAACCATTCACCCCTCCCCACAGAATGCTGAGTTACAGCCCTGCAATCCTCTTAAAGCGCTTTTTACCTAAATGTCGAAGGACAGCACACAAAAGCACGGATTTGCCAGCAATACTCCTCCCTGACACTATTTATATTGGAAACATCTGGAGGTATCGTTGCAAGATCAAGCACCACTTAGACATATGCAGAGAGAGAGAGCAAGGGAAAGAATAAATAAATTCATATGAGAGAATGAGAATTGAAAATAGCATGAGAATGCAAAAGGCGATGGGAAATGGGGTATTTACACTTGGTTACTTCATGCGTTTTACAGATCAGATCAAAGAAAAGACCAAGTAAAATACTCTCCAAAAAGCATTCAAGGTGGATAGCAATCTCAGGAGGTGGTTTAAGATGCATACAACATGCAAATAACATAAACGTATATATGCTGGTTGAGACTGCGAATGCAAACTTTTCTCCTCCCAAAAGGAATGGCCCACCAGAGATGAGTGTCATCAAGTGAATGCACAAACTGACACAAGTGAAACTGGTGATGTTGGAAGTTGCATCCTGATGTTGGACATCGACAAGGACCATCTGTTTATCACTTGCTTTCTATTTTTGCATCATCACACCAGTTCAAATTATCTGCACATCATGACTACATTTAACATCAATTATGTTCTGATTAGTTGTGATTGTGCCGAATCATGCAATAATGTTGTGTTCCGTGTGGACCATTAATAATTTATTGTTGCTGGAATCTTATTGCATTGCATCTGTTTGGAACACATTAATTATATTTGCATAAAGCACAAATATAGCAGATAGAATTTTTGTGGCCAGGTGTAAATGGAATGTGCATAGCCAATCTGATACCAATCTGACTGATCAAGACACATAATGTGACAAGGTGTAAATAGGCCCAGAGAAGCTTCAGAACAAGCAACAAGAAAATAATTCACAGCATTTCCTTGACCTCCATGGCAGTGTGGATGATCAAGCGTCTGTAATTGAAAACATGGTAGCTCTTGAGAAAACAAAAGTCCTATCCCAAGGCTGATAAGACATTATTAGAGCAGAACTCCTCATAGTCCTGGTCGACTCCACAGATGGATTCTATTAGTCATCTTTACACCATATAACTTAGACACTGCTGAACAAATATGAAAACTCTACTTTTTCTCAACAACTGGAAACATTTTAGTAAAGGAGGTAAGATATAGTGTTTTATAGTGAGAGGATGAGTTGCGTTAGGTGTCGCAAGATTGGCCAGAAGAGTAATTAGGCCATGCTTTTATGACATCCCCACTAGTAGTGTGTGACGAGGAGGAGGGCGTGGCCAGGCTGTGATGATAGACGCCTGGCTCTGAGTTGCCCCAATCAGTGGGAGAGAGATAAGGTGGAGCCAGGGATGCCAGTTCAAAAGAGAGGCACACGGAGCTGTGTTTGTGTTAAAAAAGGCAGAGGTATGCCACAATGGTGACGAAACCCGGGATTGGAGGAAGATGCACCGTCAGAGAGACCTCGCCGTCTGCCAAGAGGCGGAGGAGCCTGCTGCCATCAACCAGTAAGCGAAGTTCAGTGGACACGGACCTATGTTTGTGTTAGGGAAAGCAGAGGTCTGCCACATAGTGTTAATTGCTAAGGAAATTGGGGATGATGGGTAATGTCACTCCATTTCTGAATTACATATGTGTGTATGTGAGAGAGGGAGACTGATTACACAAAGAAAATCACAATCAAATGTTCAATCTTCCATGTTTGCACATGTGTGATATAAGTCATTCACCCCACACTCCATTCACTTCTATTTATACTCTTTCAAAGGAGTAAGTTTAAGTTTTGTGAGCTCTGATTTGTGCATTTGTATGATAAGAGATAATGTAGTCAGCCGGTCATTATCAAATAAACCCTGACAGGGTGATCAGGGTCAGTCTTGTATGATCCTGAATGAGTTTATTGTACTATAATAACTAACTGACTGCTCATTTTAATGCTTATTACATGGATACATACCAAGTAAATTAATAAATGGACAGTGATATATTGGACTTTTTGAAGAGAATAAAGCAACTATGGTGTGGTATAAGCACAATTATAGAGATTGGTTGCCTGGGACAACAGTCAAATATGGATTAACAGTCATTATACAAACATATTTGACTGCAGAAAACCATGATTGAACAATCAAAATCAACATTATAAATTTCACATTTCTGCCTTTATACTCTTTAAGGGCAGATACATTTCCTTTCATTGTATGGCGAAAAAGATATTTAGAAATGCGACTGAGGCTGACAGTCATTATCAATCTGCCTTTTGTGTTCCACAGAAGAAAGAAAGTCATACGGGATGCATTTCCCAAAAGATTAGTTAGCCAACTATGGTTGCAAGTTCCATCAACACCAACATAGTTTATAGATATGGTGTTTCCGTGAAAACATAGATCAAACGAACATTTGGAAACAGCAAACAGCTGCGATTCACAAAACAGTTCACCTCATCTCTAAGAGCGTATGCTGTTGGATCTACGGCACATATCAGCGGCTTTCTCCTTCTCTGCACGGCAGTGCAGCTTTGCCCCTGGGTGCTTTGGCAGTTCTTTTCAAAAAGAGAATATTGTAAAAGAGTTTGATTCACTAAAAGAGCAATACACAGCGGTGTTGAACGTCCTTTTCAGGATGCATCTTTATAAAGATGCCCTTCTGCCCCTGTGTAGTACCTGGATGCGGTCGAGTTCTCTCCGCTCCTGACGGTCACAGATGCCACCTCGTGTGTCTGGGCTGCGATCACACCAAGGCAGCGTTTGTAGGGACCATTCGACTCGGTTATGCAATTCAGTTTGCCAGGCCTCCTTCCCCTTCGGGACTCGATTCTTTTTCTCAAAGACACGATAGAGCCTGTCCCTCCCGACGAGATGAAGAAGGGTTTCTACAGCCCTTACTTCATTGTACCCAAGAAAGGCAGTGGCTTACTACCGATCTTGGACTTGCGAGTTTTCAACCGGGCCTTGCACAAACTCCCATTCAAAATGCTCACGCAAAGACACATTTTAACTTGCGTCCGGAATCTAGATTGGTTCGCAGCGGTAGACCTGAATGACGTGTACTTCCACGTCTCGATCTTGCCTCGACATCAACCCTTTCTATGGTTTGCGTTCGACGGCCAGGGGTATCAGTACAAGGTCCTCCCCTTCGGCATGTCCCTGTCCCCTCGCGTCTTTACGAAGGTCGCAGAGGCAGTCCTTGCCCCACTTCGGGAAGCAGGCATTCGCATACTCAACTTCCTCGACGACTGGCTCATCCTGGCCATCTCCTGGGAGATACTGTGCATCCACAGGGACCAGGTGCTCAGGCACCTCAGCCGCTTAGGGCTTCAGGTCAACTGGGAAAAGAGCAAGCTCACCCTGATTCAGAGCATCTCTTTTCTCGGCATGGAGTTGAATGATAGTGCACCTCACCAACGAGCGCGCAGTCAGTGGCTCTAGACTCGAGCACTGGTTCCAGACTCGAGTCCCGAGATGGGCATGGCGCCGTGGCACGCACCGTGTGTTTATCACCCCCACCTGCCGCCAGACTTTCAAACCCTGGACAGACCTCTGTTTTTAAGGAGTCTTCTTGCAGCAGGTGTCCCGATGCATTCTGGTCACAACAGAAACCTCCATACAAAGGTGTACACTACATACAAAGGTGAACGCTACAGTCTTCAAAGACAAAGGACAACTGGCTCTAACAAGGACAGAAAGAGAATTGGAAGGCCAGATGTACAACTAAACAAGATGATAAGTACATCAGAGACTCTAGTTTGAGAAATAGATGCCTCACATGTACTCAGCTGACAGCTTCATTGAATTCTCCCCGCTCAACACCAGTTTCATGTGCAACAGTAAAGAGAAGACTCAGGGGTGCAGGCCTTATGGGAAGAATTGCAAAGAAATAGACACTTTTGAAACAGAAAAACAAAAAGGAAAGGTTAGAGTGGTCAAAGAAACATACATTGGACAACAGATAATTGGAAAAGAGTGTTATGGACCTTAACCCCATTGAGCTCTTGTAGGGTCAGCTAGACTGTAATGTGTGTGAGAAGTGCCTGACAAGACAGCCACATCTATGGCAAGTGCTACAGGAAGTGTGAGGCAAAAACTGTGTAAACTGTGTTATGTGTATTCAGATGTTTATTGTACCTCTCATACTGCTATGTTGATTGGAACTGCACCCAATACTTTCACCCACTGTTGTACTTGTGTATATGGTTGAGTGACAATAAAGGGATTTGATTGATTTGATTTGAAATGTCACCTGAGTATCTGGACAGCGACTGACAGCTAGAATGCCAAGGATCTGCAAAGCTGCATGTGGATGATTTTTTTAATGAGAACTCTTTGAAGTAGTTCTATGTCTGACACTGACGAGGAGAAATGATCATCCTATGATCATTCCAGTCTATGGAAGAGATGTTTGAGTGTGCTGAATAAACTGCTTTTATGAGTAAACAGCTCATCACTTAATGAACTGTCTACCTGTCTGCTAATGTTCAATATGTTTAACACTAAACAATCCTTTTTGAATGAACTATTTGTGGAGTTTACTACAATAAAATTGCTGTTATACAGGAGAAGATGTTTTGCGATAAGCAGGTGTCAGTTTACTGCTCTAACCATTCATTTGAATGGTATGTCGTAACACAATATTTGATCCTTACTTCCTCTCCTATGAAAGAACCACAGAGGTTGTTATCTCAGCAATTAAAAGTATCTCTGTTCATATGCGCTTAATTTCATCGGGGGAACTCCAAAGTGTGATGCAGAGGGAAACCTCACTATTGCAGCACAATACATCAGTTGCATTACACAGTGCATGCCGCCATCGTGTCTTCAGCCACTTTAACACATTAAACAGATTTCTGGTGTATGTGTAAATGAGCTACTATAATATGATATGTGCCGAATGTATTACTTCACCCCATGCATAACGTCATTAATGACATCTAGTTAATTTCTCCAACAATGCATTGTACTATGATGATTAAGCAGTGAGTTATGTCATTATATGGGAAACACATTCCAGGTTTGGAATGACATAGGTGAGTAAAGAATGACAGAAATTCATTTTGGGGTGAACTATATCTTTAAATCATAGTTTGGAAAGTAAATGGGTGGAAAAAGTAAAATAGGGCTGGGGATAGATTGGGAGAGGGGAATACATTATTATGCTGTGGCAGAGCTCTGCCTTTCCTAAAAAGGAGTAATAGGGAGCTGGGTGAACAATCCACATAAGACACTTTAATGCAATACTTTTCAGTGTACATCAAACACTAGAACTTGGCTGCTTTTCAGCAGTACCAATACATATTGCTTTTCAGCATTGCAAAACCAACACAACACAACACACACACATACACAGAACTGTGTGTCTCTCTCTCTCTCCTCCACCACCATCTCCTCTATTTAAGTACTCCTGCTGCTCCTCACTGGAACATGAAATTGGTGTGGCGCTCAGGTGGAACTTGTTCACCACTTATCTCTCCACCCTTGCTCTACCCAGATGCCGCTCGGCCACGCCCTGCTCTCCACACATGCATGGAGTGGTGGTGATGTAGTGGACTAAAGCACATAACTGGTAATCAGAAGGTCCCTGGTTCGATCCCCACAGTCACCACCATTGTGTCCTTGAGCAAGACACTTAACTCCAGGTTGCTCTGGGGGGATTGTCCCTGTAATACGTGCACTGTAAGTTGCTCTGGATAAATGCGTCTGCCAAATGCATAAATGTAAATGTAAAAGCATTGTCTTCACTTAACCCTGTGTGGAATGTGCACAGAGGCCTGAAAAACCAGAGGTCTGGGCATGCTGAAAAACAGCTTTGAAAGAACCAGATGTATACTGTGTCCCCTTGTTCACTGACTTAGCCAAAAAAAACTCCAGGGTTACGTAAATTTCACTGATTGTAAAAATTATGTTCACACCAGTCTCTGTTTTATTTTGTTTGTGAATTATAGAATATTACATCAAGTAACCTTGACGACATTCGTTGTGTAGCAGTGGAGAATTAAACAGCTATTTAAATCAGGGCGTTCCATGCAAACTCTTATGTCCCTGTCCTGAGGGAGATTTTTTTAACAAAACATTCTCATTATGTACTGATGAAATGTTATACTGAGCACATTACAGTCTGGAACATGTAGGTTTAAGGGTGAAACCAAGAACTAAGAGAGACACTAACGGGTCACTGTTGGGAAGGATTGCAAACAGCACTCTATGTTGTGAGAACATAAAGATATAGGACAACACACCTGGTTCGTGTTTAGCGAGAGAGAGAGAGAGAGAGAGAGAGAGAGAGAGAGAGAGAGAGAGAGAGAGACATCCTGCAAATAAATAATCTGATTCCATAACTTATTATGTGTGCACATAAGGGTGTTTCCACAACTATGGACACTTTAGGGCCTGTGGACATAGTAAATAGCAATTCATATATGATTTAATATATTAATCAGACAGACTCTTTATTAGTTGCTGATGTGACAATAATTAATGAATGACTTTGTTAATCATGTGTGATACATTAACTCAATATTATCTGTGCATTAATTATGCTTGAATTAATGCTTATTAATGCACCCATATTGTAAAGTGTTACCTAAACTTTTAAAACACACGTTTAGCACTCTCACGTGTTCATTTTATTTAGCTACTAACAGCGGCCAGTGTCCATTTTTGTCATTTATTTCTCAAAGTCATTAACACTTCCACATTGTTATTTATGAATGACTTATGGATTTCACCACAATGTCATTTCCTCTATAAATAGGGAGTTGATTTCTTGTTGAATTTAAGAACTTGATCAAAATATTGTTGAGCTGTATGGGTGGTAACTATAGATCAAATGACTGTACATCTACAGTCGCTTGCAGAAGGTATAAGTTAATTTTTTTAGGCTTAGTTCATCTAGCTATAATTGTTTTTACAACCAAGTCAGAAGATCCAGAAGAATTAAAGAGGGATGCTCGCTGAAAAACTTCTGAAGAACTCAGAAGAACTCAGGTTTTATTTGCCCCTCCTCCACTTAGACATGCTTCTTTACTACCCCTGTCAAATACTGACATTACTTACACAGTGCTGTCCAAATCTTTCAGCTTGCATGATGTCTCTGGGGACAAACCTAATTAAAACGTTTATTTTCATATACACAATCTGGTGTTTATTTTGTAATTTGTTCATCTATTAAAGTTTTTGGCTGATCTATTGTCTCTCTCTCTCTCTCTCTCTCTCTCTCTCTCTCTCTTCATATTCTACATATTTACTGTTTAGACTTCACTCAGTTCTTTTTATGTTCTATGCCTTCATCACACCTTGTGTGGAAATTGTTTGATTATTTGCTGTGAGTTACACACTATGTTTTCAGACTATAAACTTATGCTGCCACGAAGAAACAGCAGATGAGGACATGGCATAGATTTTGAGAGACTCTGACAGGCCAAATGGAAAACAGATCTTTAGTAAATAAACACAATAGGAAAAACAAACACACACACACACCCACACCCTCCATTTTAAAATTTAAAAGTAAAATCTGCATCATGATTTTTGCTGATATTTGTGGAGTGAAATGTATTGTAAAGCTACAAAAAAAATCTGAAATGTCATCCAGGACATTTGATGTATACTGCCCATAATTTTTCAGACTGATATCACAGTAAAATCGAAATGTGAAATACTGTCCCCAGTGGTCAAAGCGGTAACTGTTGTTGGGAATATGGTCATGTATGCATATTTTATAAACTGTAGGCCTACCCCCCAACCCAAACCTAAACCTAAATAATCCATCATTGGAGTAAAGATGAAATGTTAGAGAGAAACATGCAACCTCCAAATCACGCTCATCACTGATTATGCGAACGTGATTACTTCCTGGTTTCATCAAAGAAAAGGATCCAACCCAGGTCTCTCGTGCCGCTGATGCAACACGCTTTCAGTCACCCCACAGGGGAAGGTAAACACACTGCAGTCAGTGCAAAAAATGTCTGATTGAAGACGCCGCTTGTTGTTGAGTTGGCATAACGTGGCTGGTCCCAGGGAACCACAACTCTTGGGAACAGCATGCCAACATCCCATGTGATCATGTTGAATTACTGAGTCGGTGTTGTATAAAGTATCTATTCATCATACTTATGTAAAAGTAAAGATACGTTTAGGAATATTGACTCGAGAAAAAGTTAAAGTTCATAGCTCATGTGTAAAATAATTAAGTAAAAGTATTAAAGTAACAGTTTTTAAATGTACTTAAGTATCTAAATTAAGTAAATCGCATAAATTACGGAAAAGCTAATTAAACCCATGGAAAATTATTTTATTGGCAGTGCTCATCATTTATTCACTCTCATGCCATCCAAGATTTGTATGACTTTCTTTAATCTGCTGGACACAAATTAAGAATATTTTACCTCTGTTGGTCCATTCAATGCAAGTGAATGGTGACCAGAACTTTGAAGCTCTAAAAAGGAGATTAAGGCAACATTAAAGTAATCCATATGACTCCAGTGGTATAATCAATGTGAGAGCAGACCAAAATATATTTCCTTTTTCACTGCACATGTTGACATTGCAGTCTTCAGGCACGATCAGGATTTCAAGCTGTATTACATTTCCTAGTGCTTGACACATGCTCAGAGCGAGATGATATATGTAGAAATTATAATCGAGCTTGATATCATGATCACCAAGAAGACTGCTGTCAAGATTTGTAGTGGAAAAGGAGTTTTGGTCTGTTCTCACCTAAAACAAACTGGATTGCTTCAGAAGACAAGGATTAAACTACTGGAGTCTTATGGATTACATTTATGCACCCTTAATTTGCTTTTCGGGGCTTCAAATGTCTGACCACCATTCACTTCCATTGAAAGGGAAAGGACCTACATAACAGAGATATTCTTATTTAAAAAAAACTGTGTGTGTGTGTTCGAAGAAAAGAAAGTAAATCCAGTGAGATTGTTTTAGAGTGCCAAATTTCTGAGATTGGGGCATGTCAATTTAAGAAGCATGGCAAGAATCAAGCAAACTGGTGAGTGTACAGTTTAGATTTAATATATTTTTTGTATTATTGATGAACAATAAAGCTTGCCAGAATATAAGACTCATTTATCTAGTTTGAGGTTTAATTTGATGTGACAGGCTTGTGCAACAAAATAACATTTCCCATCAATATATGTGGCCACACAAGAATGATCAAATAAGACACACCTAATATGCAGTGTGTATATGAATACATCAGGGACTGAAAATGTTTTTCATTTTGGTTTGTTCTGAGCAAAAACAGTATTTTTTCTGTCTGGTTCAGAAGTTGTGCAACCTTCTTTCCAAATGGTAACTGGTTAGAACAAAATAAAAGAATGGTTAATAATGTTCTTTTTAAAATGACAGTACTCTGTGCTAAGGTGTGGGTGATGTACCAATTGTAGTGTCCCCAGGCATTGCAAGAGAAACAAGCAACATAGTCTGGAAAAACTACCCAAAATAAACCACTTGCCTCACCAAAATAAGCGAATATATATATATATATATATATATATATATATATATATATATATATATATATATATATATATATTCCAGTGTGGTGGATTTATCAACATATAAATCAAAACAAGCATACAGTTAATTAACAGTTAAGTATACTTTTAATTACAGTTCTGCTTCTCATTACAGGCAGCATTAAATCTGTATTAATGTATCATATAACAATAGTTCAGTGGAGACTTGGAAACAGCTGAGAAATGTACTTTTTACCTCTAATAATGTTTCCTTGTATCTGGATTAACCGTGCATGTATTTGTAGTAATTATACATAGTTGTTAAATAGGTTTTCATTCACAGAATGCAACATCCAAACGGGCGATAAGGCAAAGAAATGTGTGATGCAGCAGTTTCCTTCAGGATCAAAGCACGTTTAATTTTTTTGGGCAACATGAAGTGTAGGTCCAAAAATGTACTGTGATAATCCCTTTGGGGTTATAACCGGTTACCAGCATTTAAAAATAAAGTTTTCACTCTGGAACAATTGAATATTACATACATAAACTCGGTTCCCTCACACGGCCTAGTTGAAACCTCTCTACAATAATGCCAATATTCTAATATTGGCAATGGTGTTTGAGCAGCGCCCTTTTAGGCGTGAATCTGTCCACTATAAAAGCAGGTTTTCAAACACCATTCCTCAGAATTTTCTGACTGAGGGACAAGGAGTGCATCGCTCACACCTCAGAAGAACTCTTGAGTCTTGTAGTGCGGCCAGCATTCGCAATGTCTCGTTCCCATCGTCTCAGGGAACCGAGGTTACGTACGTAACCGAGATATTCCGTTATGACTCAGTACACTTGACATGCGTGCTAACAAATATGGTGAACAGAATCCCATCACACCGCACTAAACGACATAACCTTCCAGAAAGGAAACATGATGCCGCATTCCCACGGGACGGTGACCAACATGAGTATGCCGCAAGTGAGTGACCCTCATGTTGGGCCAGGAGGGGAGCACTCAGAATGAATATATAAAATATAGTCATATAGTATGAATGAACCCTTTAGGGAAGGGAGTTTATTTATAATGAAAGTGCTTGTGACTTTATGGTAAATTACAACGGCCTGATGCAGGCATGAGGAACCTGTAATTAAGGGGAGGGGCATAAGTATTTGTTTGGCAAAAAAAGTGCTCTAAACAGAGAGGGAAGTTACTTCTAAGTTGTAAAACCTTGTAAATGTGTTTTGAGAAGACTATCCTGCTACAAATCATATGTCTGGTAAAGACACACCGTTCGTCCATGCCCAAGAGGATGCTATGCCTCTAGTTGAGTGTGCTTTAACACCAATTGGGCAGATCTTACCCTTCAACTCATAATCTAGAGCAATCTAATCAATAATCCAGTGAGAAAATCTTTGCTTGGAGATGAACATTTCTTTCATGCATCCTCCATAGCACACAAAGAGCTGATCAGACAGACTGAACTGGTGGGTGTGCTCAACGTATCATGCAGCGCCCACATAGGGATTTTTCCTCATCCAAAATAAATGGAGGAGGGAAGAAAGCTTGAAGGTGAACCACCTATGCTCTGAGATAAGCTTAGGCACATAGCCTTTTCTGGTCAATGGCTTTTGAAAGACTGGGGCCAAACTCAGACATAAATTGTTAATTGATAGCGCATGTAAGTCACCGACCTGTTTTACTGAGGCCAGAGCCAGCAGTAGTGTGGTCTTAATGGAGAGCATGTGCAAATCAACAGAGTCCAAAAGCTAAAAGGGGTGCCCTGCAAGTGCTTTTAGGACCAAAGTTAGGTCCCAAGTAGGGACTGTGGTGAATTTAATCATCTTGCTCCTCTAAGGAACTTTATGATTATGCTTGGAGAACTTGGAACACCGTCATCACATGGAGTGGTGAACCAGTTTGGCCCACAGCTGAGTATGCTCTTCCAGCCATTGCAGACATTAGTCGACATTGCTTAGAAAGATGAACGGGGCGTGAGTTCCACGCCCTGTTACTCGCCGGGAAGAAATGTGACGCATGTTTTCAGGGGGGGTAGTTGGCATAAACGTTTTCTTCCCCATGATCCACATTGGAGAATATGTAATCACTGCACGGGTGAGCTAAATATGGCTTGCGCCAGGATTTTACAGAACTTTAGGGAAGAACGGGGCAGATCTATGAGATGTGATCGCTTGACTGAGTCCAGACTGCAGGAACCATTCATCAAGGCAAGATTGTTTAGGTTCCACTGGAGGAGACCACTAGATATCGAGCTCTTCGACAACCCTTGAAAGGACGCAAAGCCTCTCCTTGTCAGTGGCACGTACACACTCCTCACCCTCGCCGGGGGGTGGCGGCAGCATTATCCACTGACCACTTGCTGCTGCATCGAGAAACATGACATCGTCATCATTCCCAGTGCCAAAACTGCAGAACGAGATGAAGCCATGCTCATACACACATAATGTATCAGATGGACAAGTTGCATTGAGATTGAGGGGCATGTAGGGCTCCACCTCAAATTCATCCAGCTTGACCTCATGGTCCCATCGTACCTCCTCATGTGAGCCCTCGTGTAACACAGAAGAGGTGGGTGGGAGGCTGTCAGAACGAGCACAGTGTCTTGAGACTCATGCACTCGCAGTGAGGGCAGTCTGTCTCCATGAGAGCTGACTCTGCGTGAGCATGGCCCAGACAGAGAATGCAGCTCTCATGCTGATCTGACGGTGGGATGAGCCTCTCGCACAAGGAGCACTTACAGAACTATATCTTTAAAAAGACGTGAACACATAAGCGTCTTATACGCGACTCAAGTGATACATTTATATTTATACACTCAATATACAATATACAATTGCTTTATAAGGATACACAACACCTACCGAAGCACTGTGGAGATTTAGGATGCTGAAGTGGCCCATTCACCAGCGAAACATCAAGTGGCGAGGTGGAGTGATGTTCGCTGGAACACTGCAGGGGAGCGGAGAGTCTTCTCGTTGTCATGAAGATTCTTCCCACTGACTCATGTAGTCGAAGGTGAAGCAGTAGAGGGCTTCTAGACAAGAGTTGAATCACTGTCTTGAAGGAAGAAAATTCTGAGGAATGGTGTTTGTGCACCTACTTTTATAGCAGACAGCTTTATCCCAAAAAGGGCGGTGCTCATAAACCATAGCCAATATTAGAATATTGACGTTATTGTCGAGAGGTTTTAAATAGATCGTATGGAAGGTCAACTCCCCATATGCGTTAGCAAGCAATGTCAAGTGTACTGAGTCGTAAGGGAATCACTTTGTTCAGGTTACCTTCTGAAAAATGTTGTGTTTTCCGTTTTTGTTCCTTGAACCGTTTTTAGTCCCTGGAATACATGTACATGTTGTTGCATTGGTGCATTATGTCCAACTAAAATCACTTTAACTTTCACTATAATTTCACGCTCATTACATTGAAATGACAACTTCTGAACTTGTAAGTGAACTTTCCAGGAGGACTTGAATGCAGTTTAAACCACAACATAACTGAAATAGTGTTTATATTGCTATGTGTTAAACATATTTGGATTAGAATTAAGAATTGAGACTGATCACAAACAACTTTAGCATTATTTCACAGCTTTCATAATGTTTAAGCCTAAATGTATCACATTAATTAGTCAAAAAACTAATTTAAACTCAAATGAGCAAATTCTTGTCTTCCCCAGTGGAGACAGATGATGGAACACATGTTATCTGGCACACACTTTGCTTGTGTTTTTGATTCAGATTTGTGATCCGCAAAAAAAAATCATTCAGAGTGCATTTTGAATCTTTTTTATTTTTCAAATGAATCAAATGTAAAATGTTCATCTCAAATTATTATTTCCCGAATCATACATCACTATTGCCGATCTGCACGCATTTTTCACAAACAGCTATGTTATTTTTAGCGGTGTTCAGTCGCAAAAGTGAAAAAAGTGTCTGGGGAAATTTATCGGAGTAAAAGTATACATTTTCTCTTCAATATGCAGTGAAGTAAAAGTAAAAGTCCAAAGAAATATTTATACTCTAGGAAAGTACTTAAGTACAGTAAGGAAATATTTGTACTTTGTTACAATACACCTCTGGTGAGAGTAAAACCATCTTTTATACTGTTATGAAGAGGGCAGACGAGGGAGTAAGGATCCAAACGCAGCTTTATTGGAATTTTCAAAAGTAAAGGCAAAAACAAAGGCAGGAACAAATAAAGCATCCACGAGGGGAAAATAAAGGAATGAATACAAGAAAATAACACGGGGGTCTTGCAAGGAAGGCGTAGGCAGGAACACGGGCCAAGGCAGGATTCAGGGACAGCATGAACAGAACAACTTCATCAAACGTTGAACATTAAACAACGACCGACAAAGGACAAGATGAACATCAGGGCTAAAATACAAAACAAGGTAAAACATAAACCAATGGACAAACAGATCTCAAAACAAGATAACAAGGCACTTAACTGAAACCAATGACGAGGCTAGAACAGAGAGTAAAGTAATTAAACAATAAACCAATGAGGACCGGACACATGGACGAGGAGGGAAGACAGGACATGACAAAACTTCAAAATAAGGGTGCATAAAACAGAAAGCAATACGGAACATAAAAGGTGCCAAAACTCAAAGAGTGCATAAACAAAGAACAATGTGGAACATAAAGAGTGCCAAAAACTTAAATAAAAAGGTAAACAAACCAAAGACGGTGTGGGTCGTTACATATACAAACATTCAAACCATGTGTGTACAATCCTTTCCAGTGTAGTCATGTCTTGAGGTCTTCCAATATCCTCAGTTCACATCCGTGTTTATAAGTAAACTTGCCAGATTGGGTGGCCTGAAGGTTCTCATCTAAGACCAGACCTGCATTCGGCCTCAGGGCGTAACATTTGTTATGGGCTGTTCTGCCAGGGGTCACAACCTCCCATGTCACACTCTAATTATGATTGTCAAATTGATGAGGAAAAGATGGGCTTGTAAATTATTTGTGGGCAAAAAATTGTTTGTGTGTATATATATATGGGGACACAACTGGACTTGGCATAGTGGACAAATGGGATACTGGGCTATTGAAAATTTGTTATTTAAAATGTATTTAAACCTGAAAATATTTTCATGTTTTGAAAAAAATATTAAGAATCATGTTTAAGGTTCTGTAATATTTCTAGGCCACTGATTAAATGTTAGAAAATGTGTGATATTGACCAATGACCATGTCAATCAATTGTACAAAAAATGTCAGATTGCCTTACTTCTATAAAAGCACACAAAATAATCTTTGAAATATTCTTAAATCATACTGGATAACATGGATCATCAGGTTTTTTTTTTTTTGTTTTGGAGTGCATGCCAGCTCAAGTGCATGCTGTCATTATAGCAAAAGGGGGACAGATGCTAACACATTCGTAAATTTATGTTAATTCAAATAAACTTTTCACTCAAATGTTTATGCTGACAACATAGTTTGTAAAAAGCAATTGTATTAAATCAGTAAAAATGGCAGAAGTGTTTTCACAGGTGGACTTTTAAACACTGTAACATGGTAATACCCTCATGGTACTCCAAAAACAATGGCACTACAACATATGCATACACATGCACATTTCTGTGACCCCCAGCTTCATTCTTTGGTGTCATGTACAGTACACCATGTCAGAAAAAGAGTTAGTCTCTTCCCTCCCTTTCATTCAAGGCCATCTATGATCCCATTGGGAGACTATTTTCTATTGGACAGTCCAGCCTTTGGTTTTATAGCCAGAGCAGGGAGCTCGTAAAGCACGGGCTGAGAGGAATGGGAGTGACTGTCTCTGCTCTACCACACTTACATCAAACACAATCTGCTCTGCTGAAGAGCTTCAGTGCTCTGAGAAAACACTGAATGAAGTGCAAGCTGATGTTGTTGAACGTAAATCAGAGATGGAGCCTTGCAGAGACAAGACAGGTCAGACCTTCTTTTATTTGTCCGTGAAAGATTTATTCAGATAAACAGAAAGGGAAAAAGACATTTAAATCCAAATGGTCCTTTTTCAATTTAGAAGTAGAAAACTAGATGATCGTACGGACTCAAGAGAAGTGTATTTAGGGCAAGTACCACAATTCATTTTTTATTTAAAAATGGTATTGAAATCTTTCTTTTTTGTGCAATGGACATGAATAATACCTCAAAATGTACAGCTTGATGAACAGAAGTTAAGTTTATATTGGACATTTAAATTTCACCTGCTGGACAATAGAATGGCTGAAAACATAGACAATAAAAAAGGGTCACAAGCCATATCTAGATTATATCAGAATATAACAGAGCTTTCTGGGGGGGGGGGGGGGGGGGGTTATGTTTAAACCACATAAAACAACTAATAAACCACCTAATAATGCCCTAGCAACCACCCAAAAACACTAGCACTGGCATAGCAATATGCTAAAAACACCCAGAACACCTTGGCAACTGCAAAATTGGAAACATACTTAAACTTAAAATTGTCATTATTCTTCATCTGGAATGCTCATATTGGTGGTTTCTTATAGAGACCTGAAGCAGAAAACAGTCCAGAGGCAATTAGAATTATGCCCAGTGGTTAATCAGGAAAACTGAGGATAGATAATAAAGAAAAATCCATGTCTAATAATGTTTAAACTTTGTAAAAAGCAGATCATCGCAGGTCTACAGTCTCACATTATATTCTTAGTTTGCCAAAGCCTCACCCTCTTCTGCATCTCAACACTTTACTCCTTCTAACATTTAGTGTTTTCATGTTTGATAATCATTGTAGAATTTACTTCACCACCACGAGCCGAAAGTCACAGTTAGGCATAGAGAATATGAATCTGTGTTTGTGTAGTTTTGGCAAGGTCCCCCACATTTCCAATCAACACTGTTCCAAGAATATAACAGCAAAACGCAAACTGAGTTCAATTCATTCTACACTTTATGATTCAAAGAGCAGCTGTTGCAAATATGTCTGCGTTCTCTCAGACTTTGGAAGAAGGGAGGGCTTTTTTGCTGCAAACTCATTCTTGTTATGTTAGATTTGATTCCTCCTCCATCTATAGGGGTTTGTGACTGTTTACATTGCTAGAAAAATATGTGTTTTAATCTATGTATCTGTGATGAGGAGGAGGTTGTGGACGGGCCGTGAGGGTGCACGGCCGGCGCCGAGCCACTAAATCAGTGGGAAAGGAAAAAAAATTAAGAGCCAGGGGTGCCAAAGAGAGAGAGACACATGTGGCCACTCTGTGTGTTTATGTTGTGGTGTTTTATGTTATGTTTTGGTTAGTATTATTAAAACTTTGTTGATTGCTCAGCCCAGCTTCCCAGCTTCCTCCTTTCCCTTAAGCAGAGACTCTACCCATTACAGTATCCTTTTCCAAGGTCCCTGCAAGACTGCTAAATGCAGAATCTTTGAAGACTGTAATGCATGAGCAGCCAAATGCATGTCTTACAAACACAAGCACACTCGACCTATTAATCAGCCTGATAGACTTAATTTAAGTGTAACTTGAGAGAACAAATGAAGAGACTCCTTAACTCTTTCAAGCAGAGGCAAGTTGTCTCAGAAAACAGACTTGATCCTTGATCTTCAAGACATGACCAGTTTACAGGAACATTAATTAATACATGGTCAAAAGTATGTGGACACACCTTTCAAATTAATTATATAGAACCCCTTAATTCCAGTGAAGACAAATCTTAATGCTATGACATACAATGACATTCTAGACAAGAGCTGTAAGCTCTCAGCTTTGTGGCAACAGTATTGGGAGGCCTAAAGGAGGAGGCTCACAAGTAATTAATTACGGAGTCTGGTGTGCAGGAACTAGCCTAAAACCAACACCTGAACACCACCGAACACTGTTGAGATGAACTCAAAATGACTGCGATCCAGACCCCATCATACAACTTCTGTATCTGACCTCAAAGATACTATTGTGTCTGAATGGTCACAAATATCTGCAGTCATGTTCCAGCAACTAGATGAAAGCCTTACCAGAAGAGTGAAAGCTGTTATGGAAGACCAACTCCCTATTAATGCCAATGGTTTTTAAATGAAATGCTCAACCAGCAAATTTAGGCTGTATTATTTGGGTGTCCAGATCCATCTATCTATCCATCAATACATCCATCCATTTTACATCTTTCCTTTCATTTTAAGGGTTTCATCTAACTACCTTGGTGTCTCCGAAACACCACTGATGCTGTTGTCCATCATGTTGAAAACACTTGTTCTCCTTTAGGCTTGGATGAAGTTGAGTCACTGTTTTGTTTATTAATGCAGAGTGTTTGATTCTTCCCAGATTTTCTGTTAGATCAATAACAATGCATCATGGATCACACATCTGTATACTTCAACACCCAAAAATTAATTCTACTACATGCATATCAAATCGTCATTATTTTTCCATTAAATGTCTGCACACTAATGCTGCCATTTCAAACTGCCTTTTGTTAAAGTGACAAACAAATTGGAAAAAGTGCAGCTTTTATTCCTCTTGTAATGTGTTAGACCAAACAAGCTTTACATAAACCCTTACACATTTGTATTTAAATGAGCTGTCTAATGGTGTAGATATTCCAACCCAAATCCGAACATGATCTTCAATGTATTAAACTGGATGAATCTTTTGTTAAATAACTTTGCATCAATGTTTTCAAGACCTATTCTCATGATAAAACTTTTCTGGGCATTTTGGGTATATGTACAGTATATTTAATCAACCTTTTCTGACAGAGGTATGGAAATAGTTGAAATGTGAAAAGCTTCTTACCCCCAATGATTTTGGCCAAATCTGTATTCATATTACAGCAATTATAACATTGTTCTGAATGTCCTCAATATAAACACCACACCAAACATGTCTGAAGGTGAAGGCCCCAGTCTTTGTTCATGAATAACTTCCCAACTGGGAATGTTGTACATGAATAATTTCAGGGGAAGAGAGCTCCAAGGGCTACATGAAAAATGTGATGTTGTAAAGCGCAGATGGACAGATCTTGACAAGAGTGGGCTGCAACGCAGGTGTCAGCCAAGGGATTTACTGTTAAGTGTCTGCACACACACCCATAACGACACAAAAAGTTCACTATGTGAATATGTGAAACCCCCTTCCAAATCTAAATGATGTAAATTAAAATCTCATTTTTAATACACTTGCATGATTAGTTAAAATTGACAAGTTACAAAGGAGAGAAGATTTAGACTAACAAAACACTTTGGATTGGATATAGCCCAAGAATAGTAAGTGCAGCGAAGTTCTGCTCACAATCTTTCACACTGCTGTTTCAGTGTGCTAACATGGCAAATAGACACGTTTTGACCTCTCCAGGCCACAGGAGAACCAGTGCACAGAACATCTCTGGAAGCCCGCCTTCCCTTTCCACTTCATCTCAACTTCTGCCAACATCAAACCCATGGGGAGTAAACAACCAGCAAACCCGGAACTTCACCCATATCTCATTTATTTAGGAGATCTCTCTCAATCGAATTGCACGATCTGGCGGAGCGCGCTCCGTGCCAAGTCCGTCAAAATCATCGGCTTAGGCAGCAGCTGGTTTCCATCAGAAATAAGTCATAAGTCATTATCATATCCATCAAATGCATTCAGATTTAGTCATGGGTCTAGGCCTCCCACTGCCATGCTGCCTGTTCATTATAAAGTTGCAATGCTGTCTGTTCATCATAACACATCTGCATCAATATCAAAAGCCAGTATTTCATGTCAACAGCACATTCACTCTCATAGTAATGGCAGGCAATTGCGCAATCTCATGAGGGCAACTCGGTCAAGGTTCATTCATTTGTCATTCACCATGTTGCATGCCCGAGCGTTCCCCATCGGGGAATTAAAATAATTATTCAGGCATATCATCATGTACATTGCTCCCATTACTCCATTCAGTAAGATTCCCCGTATTTCTGGCCGCCTTCGCCCAAATCACGTAATGGGTGCTTTCCAATACAATTTATCATTCCTATGCCCTACTCACTAGGAAAGACTGAGCCCATGATGTGGGCATTCCGAGGGAGCATGGCATCACAGTTTAACCCGTTGATGTGCGCCCCAATTTTTGAGCACAAACCATGAAAATGACATACCTGAACTGAAATGGTTGTATTTATTGGACCCTTTGGATTATGGACACAGTCGTAGTATCTTTTGAAAGAAGACACTTTGGGCTTTATTTTCCCAAGTTTCAGAATAAATATACGTTGTTATTTTTTTAAGTTAGAAAACTACGCCCCATTTTTAAAAAATAGACTTTGGAGATGGGCTCGTTTTGTTTATAAGAATCTAATATATAAGATAATATACAGTTTTACAACATGAATGCTGCTCAGATTGCATAGTTTGTTAAAGAACAACGATGAAGGGTAATTCTTCCAGGCAAGATCTCATGTAAACAATGGAGAACATATAAAGATGTATAATTTTTATGGACAAAAGTGCTATTGGAGTTATAGAATGAACGCTTGTCATGGACAATTGAACCAAGTGTGTTGATCTGGATTCATCTGTGATCACAATTTCATAATAAATGTATGAAGTCCCGTTTTGATATTGCATGTTTTCATTCGTACTCCTGGCACAAATAAACATTGCTGTTTCTGGAGGATTGCTTTCATGCAACAGAGATCAGATATCAATGTTAACCCTTAGACCTTTGAAAAGATGTATAATTAGTGAACAATAATTACACATATACACGGTAATTTATATATTAAATGTAAGCAGAGTGATGTCACTCCCGAGTAAATATCAACAGGTTAATATAGCCTACACCAAACTCTTGTGAAAGGGTCCTTGGTGAAATAAATAACTTATTTCGTTCGGTATAACATTTCGTGCGATGTTCCCCGAGCGCCTCCGAGGGCGCATTAATGTCAATCCATAAAATGCAGCGTTTTCTTACTCCCTGCATACTTCCACGTTCTCATTGCAAGCACGACTGTTGTGGCGCGCCTCTGACACATAGTGGTAGGCTCCGCACCGCATCCCCTTATTCATCAGATTATTTAATTGCTAGCGTAAGGCATATTGCATAATGATCAGGTCATACAGCGAGTAATTCCTATCTCACGGCATATTTACATTTTATTTCAGGCATCATTAAAGTGCAGAAATTCGTATGGCATGTCTTCATAAATCATTCACTCATTGTTGTTCAGACCACGTTCCAATCTATGGGGATCTTCAAGCACTTGGGGCTTTATCCATGTTCCAAATTTCAAATCTCAGTCTAACAGTCATATCAGCCCAACTACATTACTTTTAAGTATCAAAGCATTTCGATATGAGTCGTTCCCTTTTAATGCGTATGGTCAGGGACGGTCAGGGACATTCCATTTTAGTAGCAGGTAAGTAGGTCTGTCAAGCACTGGATAAAACCTGCGCCAAGTCAAGCTCATTAATATAATCTTGTTACCGTTAAAGGAAACCATTATGCCCATTTTTACAAGATGTCAGTCCCAGGTGTCTCCAGAATGCATCTGTGAAGTTTCATCTAAAAATACCCTACGGATCATTTACTATACCATGTTATTAATGTCTCTTTAGGGTGGAATCAAAAGCACGGCGATTATGTGCATGCCTCTTTAAATTAAAATGAGCTGCCGTACCCCGCCCCCTTTCCGGAAGAGGGCTGTGCCTTTTCAGCTCCCGCTTCAGACACTACAGCAACATCAGAACAGAACCTATATGATTGACAGCGTAAATACTGGAATTCATCCATATATGTATGTATATATATGTATATCCAGTCTCCGTGAATGCAGTCAGAGACAATGGTATCTTTAGCGCATTAGCCGTGGAATCAGCTATCAAGCACATTCGGAAAGGAGATTTGCAAATATTCACAAATATAAATTGCGATACTTGCATCTTCAGGACATAAAGCTGGGACACGAACAGTTGGTACTGGTCCATGCTAGGGAATCACATTTTTTAAGATCTACCTATCAATCGATGATGGCTGCCACGAATCTCTGGATGACATTTCCCCATTCACGGACGTGGCTCCCTCCATAGGATTCAGGGGTTACTTTCTAGGATCATGGTTCACAGGGAAATGGCCAGAATTATACTTTTTCAATCTATCTTCATACGCTCCATCCACTCTCTTCGAAATTAATCCCATCATTAGATAATTTTGTCTTTTAATGTATTTAATAATTTTCTTGATCTGCATTCCCCATCTCGATGCGGGAGAAAGATATGACACAGAGACCCAAGCTATCAAATCCTTCCACGTTTATTCGTACAGCACTTCATTATATGGTCCATCAAAACAACATTCCACTATACCCTCCAATGAAATAGTTCTTTACCCTATATGGGGTAACATATATGTTTGAGTACAGAAATGGGAAATACATTCCCAGAGCAGCTGCATTTCGTGATGACACAGCAAGCTACATCAACAAGAGAAGTTTAAAAGAGGCCTTTATTATTCCACACCCACCGTCACGGCCAGCGTCATATGGGTTCCCTTCAGACACACAAACGCATCGTAGTTATGCGACAATTCCACAGTCGTCACTATAAATCGATAAAGGCTGGTCCACCTAGAACCATCATGTCCCTTATGAGACGTCTGACATGGCAGAGCATTTCCTGCAACTTCATTATCTCAGCCAGACACATCCCTGGGTTTTCAATGTAATCTCTGTCTCCCTTGTTTCTCATGAGTTCCACAGACCAGCTTCTACTGGCACCCTCTGAGGTATACCGGCATTCACAATGAAGATGCCCAGCCGCCGGTCTCCCCAATCGTACCCAAAATGGTCAGCCTAACCCAAATCATCAAACAAGCTCAACTCTCCATCAGCCATAAGTTCTCATGCATATCTGGCGGTGGTTGGTGGCTCTCTCCCAGCACATCCGATTCAATTCAAGCACACCCACTGTTTGCAAGGATAGCGCATAACCATGTCTACCCCCCTTGCCAGGGCTTCCATAATCTCAAACATGGTTCCTTTGCATGGGTATTGCACAATACAGCCACCCTCGCTGGAAAGCTGGCACCATAATGGGGTATCCTTCAACAGGGTATTGCACGACAACATCGGCATAAAAATAAAATAAATTCCACTTCCCTCGTTGGAGGGTTTTCATAGTCAAACGTTTTCTTTCAGCAAAGGGATTGCACGCAACGTCGTCATTATCATATGGCTTTACGCACGTCGCCCACCTTTCAGCAAAGACACCCAAACAATTCTTCCCTCCTTGGAGTGTTTTCATATCAAATGTCATCTTTCAACGAAGGGACTGCATGCAACATTGCCATTATCGTATGGCTTTACACACGTTGTCCACCTTCGGCAAAGATACCTCAAACAACTCTTCCCTCGTTGGAGTGTTTTCATATCAAATGTCATCTTTCAACGAAGGGACTGCACGCAACATTGCCATTATCGTATGGCTTTACACACGTTGTCCAACTTCTGCAAAGATACCTCAAACAACTCTTCCCTCGTCGGAGGGTTTTCATATCAAATGTCATCTTTCAACAAAGGGACTGCACGCAACGTCGCCATTATCGTATGGCTTTCCACACGTTGTCCACCTTCTGCAAAGATACCTCAACCAACTCTTCCCTCGTCGGAGGGTTTTCATAATCAAATGGTGTTTATCTTTCAACAAAGATACTGCATAGCAATGCTGGCCTAACGTAGGGCCACATATCACGCTGCTCGTCTTAGGCAAAGATTCTGCATAACCAGGGGCCTCGACGGAGAGCCCAAAATCTCACAAAAATAAACACAAAAAAACACACACAAAAAAATGCTTTCCTGTTGCAAAGGCTTCACACAACCATGCCAGAGATATTGCAAATTTAATGTCAAATGCTCATATCTTTTATTTTTTCTCCTTCTCCAGAATGAACGCCTAACACAAGATCTGGTTCGTACAAAACTTGATCATCTCTTTTTGGTGTAGTATTCTACTTTCTCTCTCTTTTGGAGGTAGGCTCCTCGCCCCTGCCTCCTATCTCCGGCAGGATATGACGGTTCCGAGTACAACTCCCTCTGACCGCCTGATGGGGCCTACGCCAAAGAGAGACATTACTCTTCTGTTATACATTCATCAAATAAATGGCATCTTAAACCTCACTCAAGCCTGCGTGTCTTCCCGATAGAAAAGTAAGCACAGCGTAGTTCTAGCTGGAAGATTAGCAACTGTACATCATCACACCATTAGCTGGGTAATTCCTAGCCAATCGCATGTAAGCCATTGTTTATACATCTGCTTGCAATCTATCACATTGCTGTTTCAGTGTGCTAACATGGCAACCTCCACCACCCCACCACCAGTTGAGCCCCATCCCGCACGGGAGTAGGCTCCTCGCCCCTGCCTCTTATCTCCGGCAGGATATGATGGTTCCGAGTACAACACCCTTGGCTCGCCTGACGGGGCCTACGCCAAAGAGAGACATTACTTTTCTGTTATACATTCATCAAATAAATGGCACCTTAAACCTCACTCAAGCCTGCATGTCTTCCCGATAGAAGTTTAACAGAAACATCCTAACCAAACTAAAATGATCAAGTGTCCACATTTGTACAGAAAATAAGAGCGCGAGAGAGAGAGAGAGAGAGAGAGAGAGAGAGAGATTGGAAATGCTTTTCAATAAAGCATTTTGAACATACAAATCCCTCTTGAGCATTGAATTAGTATTAATATTCAGTAACCTCAGAATCCTGTTGTATTTGGTCAGCTGGTAGTTATTCATTAGTTGAAATGTGTCCTCCATACTGGGGGAGAATCAATGCAGTGACTAAGAGAGAGGTTCAGTACTGCCTCATCATGGTGGTTTCAATGCTGTATTGATCTATAGCCCCCCCAGACACTCTGTGCTGAGAATTTGAGCCTCACCTCACTTCTTTTAAAAAACCTGCCACAAGACTAATTGCCCTTCCCATGCTAGGTCTTCCAAAATAGGTAGTGAAAATCACACAGGCATTGTGCACTTACAAGTAATATTTTCAGGCCAATCTCACCATTAATTACACATTTTCCTTGATGCAATGGAATAGCAACTTTGACCAGAAAATAACATAACCCATTTAACGAGAGACACATTCATTGTGTGCAAGAAATAATACTGAATTAAAATGTAAACAATAGGTACATATATGCCAGATTAATCCTTTAAATTTCAATTGTACATAAAGCTGTCTATAGAATAACTTGGCCCTTTATAAGCTTACAATACATTTGCATTCACCCTGCATCACAGCAGGGGTTAGGAGGCTAAATACAGTTCTCTGTTGTTATTTAGAGCAGTTCAGTTCTGGCATAGATAGATCCACAGACCCACCAATGACTAATCAAGGTTAACTGCACCCATTTTTTAATGATGATGTGGTCCCGTTATTGTATTGTTGTTGAGTTTAATAAAAAATTTCCTCTCATTTGACATGTTGATCCCACAACAGGATAAAAATCCAGTCCAACCCCAAACCCTCCACACACACACACACACACACACACACACACACACACACACACACACACACATGTCGGTTTGGCTATCTTTATAAGGACTCTCCATAGACATGATTTTTATACTGTACGAACTATACATCCTATACCCTAAACCTACCCCTACCCCTAAACCTAACTCTCACAAAAAAACTTTCTGCATATTTTACATTTTCTAAAAATCATCAAACATCATATAGTAGCCTATGATTTTTAAGCAATTTAAATTATGGGGACACTATAAATTTCTTCATAAACCTCATTTATAGCATAATACCCTTGTAATTACCAGTTTGTAACCTAAAAAAAGTCCTCATAAACCACCCAAACCCTCCTACACACACACACACACAATGAGGTACCATTGTGAACTATCCTTTTAGAACAGCACACAAACACACAGTTATGGGTGCCACACTGGTAAGGCCAGGTTCACACCAACTCTCTTTGTGAATCAATGGTTCATTAGTAAAAGTTGTAGTGTTTTTATATAAGCCTTAGGCCTGCATTATCCATGAACCAAAATGTAAACAAATAGCCAGGGCCTGGGAGAGGGCGTTGCCTGGGTCTTCCCTGGGGCTTTGCTTGCATATGGTGGACAGCAGAACAATGCTTGTTCATGTGATAAGGGTGCAGAATGTTCAGGCTAGTTTAGACCACTGAAGTCAGTTTTGTATATTAAATTCATTATGTTGTATAGTCAAACTCCTAGATTGAGGACTAGAAGTGCAACTAAGAAAAATATGTCAAATTAAATATAATTAATAAATTAGAAAAAGTACAAATTTCAATAACTAAACAACTTTACAATTGGACAACAATAAAACATATAAAACTTTGCAATTCATGTTTAAAAATGTTAGATGTGACACAAAAAAAAATTTCATAACAAAATACTAATTCAATATTAATATTATTTACAAATATACAAACAAATATTTACTTATTAAGGCACAATCTACAATACAATTTTTATGAAATAGCACAATGACAACTAAGACATTACAGCTTTATTTTCTGTTATAGCATAATTTCCTGTATAGCTGCTTGGAAACCACGTCTGTTGTGAAAAGTGCATTTGAAATGACTTGACTTAACTTTTAAATGTCACTTTAAAATGTTTTTAAAACGTATTTGTAAATTGCTTTTCTTAATCCATACCAAAGAAATACTACAGAATCTTCTTCATATTTTGATATTAATCTTTGTCAAATAGTTGAATCAAAGGCTTTTCAAGGCACTCTCAAATGTCAAGAAAAGAAATTCATTTGAACTTGAACTTACAGCTTGTTATGTTACAACATTTAGAAGCTCCTGTCCTAATTCCTCATATATATCAAAAAAAAAAATTCTTTCTTTCTTTTTTTCTTTCTTTTTTTCTTTTTATTTTGCCATTTTAATTTTATTTTTTAAGTAAATTGACTGGAAAAGTAATTGCCGTTTTCTACTGCAGAGCCACTCTCAGTTCCTATTAGAAGTTACTCGTGGTGAAAAATGATTCTATGCAACACATCAAGAGTTCCATTTTATTATCACCAACATATTTAGCTCTTTACTTTAAGTTTAAAATCTGGACAAAACAACCACATTTCCAACACGTGAAATTTGATTAAAGTTTTAAATGCAATTACTCTAAATACTTTAAACAGACGAGTCAAAGATATAGGCCTGTGATATTGTGGTCCCTGTGGTCTCGCATTTGGTTATTTTGGCCACGATTTGTCCACTGAGCAGCCAAAATTGAGGCTAATAGATGATGTATGTTGGTGTGTCAGATGGAAAGGCGCCTCGTTGGAAATGTTCATCCATCATGGTGCCCAGCCATCCATTTAGCCTCTGACACTACACGAACTAAACAGCCTAATCCAATTGCTCGAAACTAGAGGGACAAGTTTAGGGTGATAGGGTGATCGTTCGATGGGAATTGTGGGTATCATTCAACTTCATACAGTGCTTTCTTTGAAAAAGGTTTCTATAAAGGCATAGTTCAGAATTCACAAATGAGGGTAACTATATATTATCCTTAACACAATTTCTTGCAGTTGTCTCATTTTCCAATTTTCCCACTGTCAATGAAAAAAGGTAGTTAGTAAGGCATAATGTATCAGTCCGTACCTCAAAATAAACACCGACAGGATTGTATCACCCTAACTGTATCCCTTTTATTACATGGCTATTTACAAAACAAATAAATAAACAGACATTAAATATTGATTAGAGTTTAAATTATTTTGAGAAGTAGGAAACCACGTAGTGATACGATATACATGAAATTATGTTATTCATCATTTTGGGGCATTATACAAAAATCTACAATAGATTATTGTTTTGTTTCAGTCAGACTTGAGCAAATTTGTGGTTAAGCACTGTGTATCTCACTAATCAATTTGTGGGTGTGTATAATGATTTGTTTCATACAGCCACCTTTTAATGATGAAGTCAGAGCCCATTAGTCTACTGAATGCCTCGAGCTCCTTAGCCACTGGGGTGTTGCCACTGTTTCCCTCTGGGACCGTCAACCTCTGGTCTTAGCAGCATAAAGGTCATCTCCGTGGGGACCCCTGCAGCTTTGGGGGTATGTTCCTACTGAGTGAAAGAAAAAGCATGTAAACACACAGTTGGAGACCTCCAAAAAACGCTTAAATGAGACAGTGAGAGTGTTCGGTCTAATAAAGAGCCACCGGCCAATCCACATACACCTCAGTGATGTCTGTCTGATTGAATTGTTTGGTTTTACGATATATTTGGGATTTTACAGTCTCTAAATTATCACGTTCAAATCCTACCTTGAAGTCTTTCTGCATAAATATACCTTACACACCATCAACCTCAAGGCTTTAATAACTATGATTTGACAAAAATGTTACACTTTGATGTGAGCTTTGTATTAATATAAGCCTGTTTCTTAAAGCTAGATTAGCCTTCCATTAGGACCCCATGAAATGAAATTGAAGTTTTGTGGCTTTCAGTTTATTTCTGTAAGGTTTGAGCCCCTATGTGCTAGTCTTCCCCTAAAAGCTTAACTTTTAGCAGATTTTTACATTTAAAATGTACAGTCTTTCTCTTCTGGGATAACAGACCAAAAATATTGATGACTCATCTTGCGCTCACTCATTTGGTCTGTTCCAAAACCTAGTGAGAGCCCTCTGGGACAGCATTTTAAGACATCATAGGCACGCTCCAAGCACGAAGGCTTTTCCAAAAGCTATGCATCTTAATTATGCTGCCTCTTAAAATTTAAGAGTTTTGGACAAATTCTAAGGTGGCATTGAATGTAGGTAGGTGATCCCAAAATGTACAGCGATGCATAATATAAATCCAAGATGGCAGACGAAGTGAGAGAAAATACTTATAATCCATTCAATACTGAAAAGTATGGATAAATAACAGTTTAATATGAGACAAAACTTACTATTTTACCCAAAATGTGTCACTTGTATTGATATTAGTTACAGGTCAAGTGTTCCGTGCGCTGCATGTGAGGAGCGCTATTTGAATGATGAGCGGAGCAGCCGCCTTTGTTGCATGTTCCAATTGACTCTCTTATGAGACATAATATCAGTAAGAATGCTGCCATGGAAGACTGCTGCCTATGTAGGCAGTAGACAGCGAGGCAGCTCACTATGTTTTGGAACAGACCCATTTTGTTCAATAAAATGCTCTCTAGAATGAGAATGGTCCTCCCCTTACAGCACCTGTAACTGGCTAGCAACATCAAGTAGCAAATCACGTTCAAGCCTGTTATGTAAACTAAAGGCTATTTAAATGCTATTTATAGCCTGTTAAAAAAAAAGAGATGAGCCATTCGATATGCCCTGTCCCAACTTTCAGTTCCAATAACGCGCCAGCACTGAAAAGAAAACTGCTCTTTTCAAGCAATTTAATGAGATCTTTAAGCATGTCTATGGAAATCTGAGTAAAAATGGCTGATGACAAGAATGTTTATTTTAGTCTCTCTATTGATTTCTTATTGGAACTCCCTTTTCACTGTCCAACTCAAGCTTTTTAGAGCTACCCAAATGTCTGAGAGTCTTGACAAAGCCTTATTAATTACAGTAATGAGTAACAAGTGATTTATGGTGCATTATTTAGCTGTCAAGCTAAGTGCAGAGAAACACATACAATGCTGTTATATGGCAACCTATGATGAAGTCTTCTATTTCAAACTGGTAGGAGAGGTCTCGAGGACCAGAGATATTTATCCTTTGTTTAAAACCATCTCTCATTGTTGTTCAGCTGGGTTGGTTTTCTTGGCACTAAACTATGAGGGCCTGCCACTGCAAAATCCAAATCCAAACCCCCTCATCCAGGTCCTCTCTTGGCTCCATTGACCGTCTACACCTCGCCAAGAAGAGATGAGAAAAAAAAATATATATTGTAATGTGTAAAACATACTGTAGTTCAGGCTTTGGCACTGTGAAGATCTCTCAGTGCATATTTGTTCTGCTTTGCCTCTCATTACGACCTCTGCGTTAAACTAAGATACTGTTGTAACCCCCATGATATGTTGCAACATCAGGGGAGTCTGTGAGCCCACGTCAACATTTTTGTGGTTACTTACAGGGTTATTATTCCCTGTGGAATGTGTATCTCTTTGTTTCAAGGGCATCTAGTTTGTGGAGGGGTGTGTTTGTCTAAGTAAACAATGACTGTAAGTATGTTGAAAATAATGAATCTTCTGTTCATATGATAAGAGGAAGTTTATGTAGTAGTCATCAGACAAGGTAGTGTGGAGAATGTTGATGGAAAACATCTTTGTGGGTCTTAGCTCTTTTGACTTTTCTCTTTTATTCTCTATTGCTCTCTCATTTTCTCCCTTGTTCTTATGCGTCTAAATGCGTTATTCAGCAGACTCATGTGTGACTCACGTCTCTGGAAGATTGGAAACATATCCACTCCGTTTGCCCACTCATATGACATAGAGCCGCTAATGAAACGTCAAGGGTTTTCTGTCCCCTGGGCCATTTTCTTGCTCACAGTTGAGACTTTTAGAAGTAGATTAGATTTAAACTGATCCAGGCCTCTGAGGATCTTCTGTTGATTCACCATTTTGTGAAGAGTCTGTTTCAAGCTGAGCCACAGCTCATTGCATTCATTGCATACAGTAGCTCCTGAGAGCTTTGTCTTTTCATGTATTCCTAAATTTGCAACTCTGTCTGCAGAATCCATATTGGCCACAAAGTTGCTTCTTTATTTCAAAATGTCACATGTAAGTCTGTAGGACTCTGTGGCACCATTTAAGATAGCCAGCATAAAGTGAATCCGAAAGGCGCCAGAGGTCTCACCTATTCTCATGGCTGCTAGTCCATTTGGCGTGACCCAGACTGTTGGGGTTTATTTCATAGGGGCATCCTGACACTTGATTTGTGAGCACACGTGCAGAGATTGTGGTATGAGAGAAGGCAGTTATCTTGTATAGCAGAGGGTGTGTGTCAAAATGTTTATCTGTATATATGACAAACACACATACCACTCCCTCTACACAGCTCGCAAAGAGCTTATTATTAACTCTACAGGCCATTTTGAAAGTACCGCAGTTATGTAGCACAATGTCTTTGTGGAGCCATGAATAAATCATCAAGTTAATTAATCCTACAGGAAAGATTGATGTTCTGCATTTTGTGTTGAATCAGACATGAGACAAGCCCAAGAGTCAGACCTCACATTTTAAGCTTGATCTTTTGACCCAAGGAATGTCAAAGAAAGGTCATCACAGTATACAAAATAATCTCACAGTACAGTCATTGCATGAAGTTTGGCTAAATTGAGCCATTTACACACTGCTTTGCTTAAGCTCTATAAGCATAAATGATGGCACTTTCAAATCCACCCTAGCAAAGACTCTAACCTTCCACATTGAACTTTCAATATTAACTCTGACAAACCCCTTGGGGAGGTGGAAATCATTTTACAATGTTGGATTTGGCTATTTGATTGATGATATTTTCTGTATATTCTCTTTCCTTGTTCAAATATATGAAAGGGAGGAAATTATGGTTCAGGGGTTTCAGCCCAGATGCATCTGGTATTTTTTTACAGCTTGGCATCAAGACTGATGTTACTAATGGATCAATATCTATGAATCATACAAAGGAAGACTCCAAGACAAGATAAAGTAGGTTCTAGACCAAAATTGACAGTTCCCCGTCTGTCGCTCACTTTGACATTGTGTCAAAGAAGCGACACTAGGGGTCTCTCTTGAGTGCCGAATATACCTCTGATCTATGAAAAAAGGCCAATGAGAAGTTGGCGGACAGAATTTGCATGTCCCGACCCTGGACATACGGGTAAAAAGGCGAGGAAATGTGTCTATTTCATTCAAAAAAATTCTTCGGTGCCGGTGGTCGAGCATGCAGCGAGCTGCAAGTTACACACCTGTTCCTCTTACCTCTGGTCGATCTGCTGTTGGATCTACGGCGCACATCAGCGGTTTTCTCCTTCTCTGCACTGCAGAGCAGTTTGCCCCTGGGTGCTTTGACAGCGCAACTAAAAGAGTTAAAAGAGTGATTTTCTCTAAAAGAGTATTTTCCTCTAAAAGAGCAATACACAGCAGCGTTGAACATCCTTTTCAGGTCGCGTCTTTATAAAGATGCCCTTCCGCCCCTGTGTAGTTCCTGGATGTGGTAGAGTGCTCTCCGCTTCAGACGGCCACAGGCACTGTCTCATGTGTTTGGGCTGCGATCACACCGAGGCAGCGTTTGTGGATGGTTCATGTTCTCACTGTGAGAACATGACCATGGCAACGTTGCGGTCACGGCATTCCTTCAACCGAAGGAACGCCACTCCAGCCACCCCCCGCATCGCACCTTCTTCCCACGAGATTGAGGACGATGTGGCCAGCGATGATTTCCCCGGCATGCTCGTTGACTTCCGTCCGGGCTCGAGGCAACAGCGGCTCACCTCACAGCCAGCCTGCCTATCCCCCTGCCTATCCCCTTGAGCCCCCCAAGCTGGATGAGCTCGCCGCTGCATCGGAGAGCGGTCCGGCATCTGACGCGGATGACTCGTCTGGGCTGCTGCCTTCGGGCCAGCACGCCCAGGCTGAGGCTGACGTCCAGATGTCCGACATGCTTGCCCGGACCGCCGCCACTGTGGGCTTGGACTGGAACACTCCGTCCTCCCCACAGCCATCGCGGATGGATGATTGGTTCCTGGGGTCTGTGCACCATCACAGCCACGCCCCCCCAGTCCCTTTTTTCCCGGATGTGCATGATGAGCTGACGACTGCATGGAGAGCACCCCTTTCTGCTCGTCACAAAGCCCCTCGCTCATCACAGACCTCGCCCTCAGGGCCACGAAGGCCACAGTGTAGTCACTCGGGCAGGCAATGGCCACTCTCGTGGTACAGGAACATCATCTGTGGCTGAACTTGGTCAAGATGCGCGAGATGAACAAGACACGCTTCCTCGACGCGCCGGTCTCCAAGTTCGGCCTCTTCGGCGACACCGTCGAGGACTTTGCCCAGCAGTTCTCCATGGCAAATCTGCCGCCACGGGCCAAGCCCCGTCTGCTCGCCGAGGGTGTCTTCCTGCGGCTAAACAACGTGCAGCTCCACCTCAACCCGGGCACAGCTCTCAGCCCCTGCGTTGAGCGCCCCACAGGAATCACACACCCCCCCATCTCATGGCCCCCCTCAAGGACCCAGAAGGCTCCCAAGCGGTCCTGAGATGATCGACCCAGAGACCGAGACGTTCGCTCCAGAGCTAGTAAGAAGAACACTCCGTCCCCTGGTGGCGGGCCAGGAGGAGAATCTTTATTTGAATTTATTTAATTTGACACATTCTCAATAAAAGAGCGATTTCCTTTGTCTCTGGGTCACCTGGCCCGCAAATTACGTTCTCACGGCACTCTGCCGCCAGACCTCGACAGTCCCCTGGAAATCATGACCCTTTTGCTCAAACTCCCGTTCAAAATGCTCATGCAGAAACATATTTTAACTTGCGTCCGGAATCTAGATTGGTTCGCAGTGGTAGACCTGAAGGATGCGTACTTCCACGTCTCAATACTGCCTCGACATCGATCCTTTCTACGGTTCGAGTTTCACAGCCAGGCGTATCAGTACAAGGTCCTCCCCTTCAGCATGTCCCTGTCCCCTCGCGTCTTTACGAAGGTCGCAGAGGCAGCCCTTGCCCCACTCCGAGAAGCCGGCATTTGCATACTCAACTAACTCGACAACTGGCTCATCCTGGTCCACTCCTGAGAGTTACCATGCGCCCACAGGGACCAGGTGCTCAGGCACCTCAGCCGTTTAGGGCTTCAGGTCAACTGGGAATAGCGCAAGCTCGCCCCAGTTCAGAGCATCTCTTTTCTCGGTATGGAGTGAGACTCAGTCTCACTGTCAGCACGCGTCACCAACGAGAGTGCGCAGTCAATGCTGTAATGCCTCGCCACTTTCAGGCCAGGCACAACGGTCCCATTAAAAATTCCAGAAGCTTCTGGGGCATATGGCATCCTCCGCGGCGGTCGCACCACTGGGGTTGATGTATATGAGACCTCTTCAGCAAACTCACCTGCCACAGGGAACAAATTTGTGAATGCTACTGGGAAGTAAGAACGCACATCTTCAGCTCAAGGGAGGTGAAAGGTGCTATGTGCAAGCGATATACCCGGCCGGATGACCCAGACTTACCTGTTTGTTCCTGCTAAGTGTTGGGTGTAGCCCAGTCTGCTGCTCGGAAAATGTCTGTTAGAGAGGCGCCACTGGTCAGAGCACAAGAGGCCGCCACACTCCTAGTGGAATGGGCTCATAGCCCTGCAGGGGCGGCAAATGCTGGGCTTGGTAAGCAATAGTTATGGTGTCGATGATGGTGTCAAACTGAATCACTTAGCCAAGTCGGATGGTCCAGGTCATCCACCACGACGGGTTGGAGAGCGTACCGGTGGGTGGGGCCTTGTGGGGGCGGAGCCAGGGAGGCCACATTGATGGGACTTGAGCCCTGTGGTGGTACTGAGTCGAGAGACATCGAAGCACTTACCTGACTCCTGATACTCACCAGCGGATCCGTCGAGGGGGGGGGAGGAGGTGTTTCGTCCCTGTGGTCCATCTAAACCATCCAGGATTGAGCGTGTTTGTGCCACAGCTTGGTGTGCCGTGGTGGGAAAACCACTGTCAATTATATAGTTAGTATATTTTAAGTTTATTACAAAATAGTACACTATAGTGTAATTTTCATTCAATTGCATTATTTGCAATGCTTCATACGATTGTAGTTCGTGACCTCATTAAAGTATCTTAATTTTGTTTCCAATTTTCACACAGTATTTTGCTTCAAGTCAAAGTTTTTAATCTTGTGATTTACCTCGGAGCTGATTGGCTTAGTTCATGGCTTAGAACTCTTTTATGAAGAATTTTATTAAATCCTTATTGGAAAAAATAAATGGGAAAAATACTTCTGGACCCAAGACAGCTGAAAAAGTGTCTGGGCACTGTTACGCTCTAATCTCACCCGCAACTAGAGGAAATTAATTTTCCTTTATAGAGATGTTTGTTTACATTTTCTATTGAACATGGGAGCAGTTTCTCATCAAGTGATGATCAAATGATGGAGAAGAGCATGATAACTTGGCATATTTCTAGAAAGATGTGATCTAAATTTGCTCCTTTGTTTTTGTTTGCAAAGCAACTCAATAAACTACAGTACAAGAAGCTTTTGAGTGTCAGTGAGTTGCCATGACACTAAGCTGAAATTAATTTTCAATGAAGCTCGCCCTTCAAAGGTTTTGATTCAAATTTCAGCACTGGATGCCACATATCAAAATCAGACATGAGCTCTTTTGCATTTGGTGTCTATTTTCTAAAATGAGGTGAAGTTCTCCAGAAGAGATTTTAAGTATAAAAACAAAAGTGTTCTACAGTGCTCTAGTCACCAAAATAAAGTATGCTGGCAGAGAGTTGAACAATTTTCTTTTCAGAAATGCATCTGTTAAGGTTTTACAGTGCACACCTCTCTTGTAGTATAGTTTGTGAGTAGAGCAGAGTGGTGTGAAGGAGCAGTGATGATATTCTGCACATGTTCAGATGTTTTCGCTGGCACAGGTTTGTGTTTACATAGTTGTGGGAATGGTGAGAGATGTCGTGCTCCGTTGTGGGAATACACCGTCCTTGTGGAGACAAAAAAGCCGCCTACCTTAGCCCTGAGGTGACAAGCCACTTCAAAACTGGCTAACAAAGTTTAAAGCCAAACAACTCAAACAGATATTTGCCTCTGGCTTTTTCTCATTAAAATGGGATTTGTTTCCACTTAATCAGTGAATTGATACCATAAAGTTCATATTAAAGGTTAGTTCACCCAGAAATGAAAATTATTTTGTCATTTATTCACCCACAAGTTGTTGCCATATAACTCTCTTTCTTCCATGAAACACAAAATTAGATATTTGGGACTGGCAGCCTCAGCCGCACTTCACTTCCAGTGTGTTGAAAAAAGATGCAGTGAAAGTGAATGGTGACTGAAACTAACATTTCATGTTTCTAACATTCTGCCTAACATTAGTGATCTATGAAAGAAAGATGGTCAAACAGGTTTTCGACAAAATGAGGGTAAGTAAATGAAGACAGAATTTTCATTTTTGCTGTGTGCGGTGAATATGATTGAAATAAACCAAAAAGACACCAAGGGTATTCATAGTGTTGCATCAAGTTGAATATCTACTTATGTATAAGTAGGAGCTAGAAAGCCAACAGTCAGGCTAAAAATGGCAATGAGAAAGTACTGTAGAGGAAAAGAGAGAGAAAGAGGAGGAGAGAGGGAGAAAGTAGGGTAGAGGAGGTCCTCTGTGATTAATTAGAGATCTTGATGGCAAGGACAGGTGCAGTCTGGAGAGAGTGGTGAACAGTCCCTTGGGAGCAAAATGCTCTCTCTCTCTCTCTCTCTCTCACACACACACACACACACACACACACAGAGACACGCATTCTACATTCTATCTGAGCACTTAGAAAGGGCACCTCACATTAAGAGCAAACACTTTTAGATACACAAACACACTCATTTATCATAATGCCAAATCATGTTTGGTTCTACTATTCCATGTTAAAGTAATATACAAGAATATACAAACTGAACTACAATAATGACTGAAGGGGACAGTTTCAATCGAGCTCAATCGACAGCTTTTGTGGCACAATTTTAATTACCACAAAAACTAATTTCGACTTGTCCCTTCTTTCCTTTAAAAAAAAAAGCCAAAATCGCAGTTACAGTGAGACACTTACAATGGAAGTGAATGTAACCAATCCGTGAATGTAAAAAAAATTAAAAAATTATTCAAAAGTATTGTCACATGACATAAACAATATGCATGTTAACATGATTTTTGTGTGATAATATTGCTTACCTTTTCTAAGTAAAGTTAAAAAAAGAAATTACAACTTTTTTGCCATGTTGTCATAGTGCAGTAAACCCATTTAATTCAATTGTAAGTGTGACCTCACTGTAAACTCAATTGGTTCTTTTTTTACTTTTTACTTTTTTTTTCTTCTTTTTTTTTTAAAGGGTGACGGGTTGAAATTATTTTTGTGGTAATCAACATTCTTTAATCTTTAAACATTCTTTAGTCTTTAAAAATAATTGTACAACGTATAACTTTGTTTTGCATCTTTTAAGACAAGTCTTAAATCACAGCAGGAAAAAAAAAAACTTCTTTACACAAAGGATCACAAAGAGAATGGTTATGAAAAAAATGAATTGTTCAACAATTAGTTCTCTTATCAGAAACAAAACAGCAAAAAACTATCCATATCTAAACTTCATCTTACTGTAAGTTACCCAATATTAACTTATTGTTTATAGAACTGTTATATAAAAGCAATACTACTCTCATAATCATGCTGTTGAACTGAATATAAGCATTGCAGTGATTTGGCCGTAGGGAATCACACATGGGAAGGAGAGAGTTTTTGGATAGTATCACTTGCCCATACTAAGGTTTATTCAATTCTATTGTAGTTCTGTGATGAACAACGAGAAGGAACATGTGTGGGTGAATGAGAGTGTCATGTGAATGTATGTTTGTGATTGCTAAACTCATGACTGTGAACAGCACAGGTGTTCTGCTCCAGGATCATATTTAAAACAGTGAATCTTAACACTGACTGTCACACTTCTGTGTGCATTCAATCGCCTCTGGACCTGCTACACTTCAGTCAACAGTTAGAGTGCTGAGCATGCACTTAAGTTCCTACAAGTTTGTGTGTGGTAGGGAGAAAGCCAGTGAGAGATAGATAGATGACACAGAAAGATAGATAAGGGATAAGTGCATGTCTAAACAGAAATGATTCTTTCAGACAAAGATCGACTTCTGTTAGACCTACTACAGAGAAAATGTGCATGCTGTTTGGGAATTTGAAAGCGAAAATGGATGGTGAGATCTTGGATAGAGGTCCAGACAGAGGAAGACAACAAAGAGAGAGAAAGAGGTTTTGTAAATAAAGGGTAAGGGAAGTATAAAAGTGACTTATGATTACAATGTTTTGGTTTTAAATTGTAGGAAAGGTATATTTATGAAACAAATGGGTGATATATGTGTCACAGATAAGATCTGATTTTGCTGTTATAATTTTAAAAGTGCATGGAAGGAAACTACTAATATAATGAATTTATCTAAAATAAATGTATAGACAAAGGATTTGTTCACAGAAGAGACCTCCAAAATAAAGCTCTACAAATTCCACATAAAGGCAGACACATTCACTAAGAGAGATTACTGAATGGCAATCACAAGTGAGAATGAAGGACAGACAGAGCAAGAGAGTCAGAAGCCTATGTGCTAGGTCTTTTTCAGGGACATGGGTAAAAGGGCTGGTCTCAGCATTTTGGTAGCATTAAAAACTAGTCCATTCAAGTTGTATCAACATGCGCCTTTAAAGTATGTGATCAACCAGTGGCGTCTGTACGCACAGTGGATAATCTCAAAACAAACGTGCACTGAGATGACTTAACTGAAAAATATTATTTTATTATCAGACATATTCCTTTAACTCTTTTATATTGATTCTTTATTATAAATATAAAGTGAAGACCAACTTTCTAAATATCTGTTTGTTTACTATGTTGTTTTGACATGAGTGGCATGACCTGTAATGTCTCTTGTATGCAATGCATGGCTTATTTGTATGGAATGTATAGCATAGCAGAAGAGAAAGTGGCTATGAGAAAAAAGTAACACAAAAATAATGCAAAAGTAATGTAATGCTTTTCTTTACTAAGTTCTAAGAAGTTACATTTCTAAAGATGTAAAACAATATTCTAATGAGTTACATTAAAAAGTAATGTTACCCAACACTGGTTGCAACATAGAGAAGTTGTCACAAGGGCTATAATTATCTCAGTAACACAACAATATGGCTTTGTTCACACTGCAGGAAAATCAGATTTTTCATCAAATCCAAATGACTGTTCAAACTGCAAGTTAAATGTGACCAGATCAGATTTTTTCTGTTCAGACTACAGTCGGTTTGCTATCATGTCCACATTAGTTGTCATGGTAATGCATAAAACTTGCGTATGTTCACCATGCATGAGATTTTAGAGATGGATGTTTTACTATTGATTATGCTTTTAATGAGGGCAATATCTAAATATAAACATTCCTCACAGACAAAGGCTTAAAAATGGGAGAGGTGGCATATGCAATAGTTGATGCCTGTTTTAGTGGGGATGTCCAGTATTTTTGCTGAAATTACGAAATATCATACTGGACGCCTTTTATCCTGGGGTCCTGTACTTAGCAGAGAGCAAAACATCCTGAATTGAAGACTTAGTGTCCCGTATTGATCATAAAAAGGTAATTTAATTAAACCACATTTAGCCACGGGTCAGCTACATAATGAAGACCGAGATGCTTAAATGTGTTCATAGAACAAAGGTATTTTTCATGATAGTCAGTCCGGGTATGTTTTTTATAGGGGCAGTTTGATGTGTTTTAAGTGCCATAAATGAATGAGGTTTGACTCTGTTGTCATATATTCAACTGAAGAGACAATGAAATATGACATAATAAACAATAAACAAAAAAGGTTTGATGTTGGACCCATGGCTAAACGGATACAGCTCATACTTTGACATATTGAGCTGTGGTGCTCATGTGGTCAACAAAAGTTCAAATCCGGCTTGCAAGATTTTATTATCCTGGTCCCCCTCTTCTCCTTATCATTTCCTGTTTTCTGTCCACCTTACTCAATGTTTTAGTTTGAGTAAAGAAAATGAGAAAAGTGTGAATCTGGAGAAATGTAGAGAGTGAAAAACAAAAGAATGATAGATATGTGGGAAAAGAGGAGACCTCCAAAATAAAGCTCTACAAATTCCACATAAAGGCAGACACATTCACTAAGAGATTACTGAATGGCAATCACACAAGTGAGAATGAAGGACAGACAGAGCAAGAGAGTCAGAAGCCTATGTGCTAGGTCTTTTTCAGGGACATGGGTAAAAGGGCTGGTCTCAGCAAGGCCTCATGTAGAGTTTTTTCCCTGAGTAACCATTTCTCAATGACTCTCCTTGAGGTGAAGACAGAGTCCGTCTGGCACATGCTCAACAGATGTCTCTCCAGGAACTGGCTTTAACTACACAAGGACAAAATTCTGTACACTGCCAGTCAGCTCTTGCCTGGACCACTGGAATAAAAAAAAACACTCTGAAAGTGAGAGAAGTTACCACAGAAGACAAATTGATGGATCAGATGTTTTTAAGTTCAGATAATGGCAAAATAATCAGCTGCACATAAGCTTAACCAAACAGATTGATTCAAGCTAAGAGAGTATTACTTTATGTTTTGAATGTCTGTTTTCTTTTACTTGTCATTAGGAGCTCAACTATTTGCTCAAGCCCTGATTAGCTTGGACTTAATATATGTGTTCATTGCTCCTGGCTTGCATCATTGTGTTCACAGACAGTGAGTGGACTTCTCAATGTGGAATCTTTGGTTAAGCCTTGTACTGTATTCAGTATGACACATTTAAATATAAAACACAGATTTCAACTTCGGGCTCAGACATGCGTGCATGAATAAGGTCTCTGCAGTGTTGTCACACCATCCTTAAAGGAATAGATGACCCAAAAATTAAATCTCTCATAATTTACTCACCTTCATGTCATTACAAACCCATGACGTTCTTTCTTCCATGGAACACAAATGTTCAACGAATTGTTAAAGATTCTCTTATCCATACAATGACAACTAATGGTTTTAAGCACTCCATACAACTTGTGAGCAATATTCTGAGATTTTTGTAGCAATTCAATAGCTTTGCACTGAAAATCCTTCCAATGTATTATGTGATCATTTTGATGTTGTTGTGTTTTTGCTTTTTTTTTTTGTCATTTTATGAATCTCAACAACCCTAGACCCCATTAATTTCCATTGTATGCAAAAGAGTAACTTAGACACGGTGTAAATATCTTTATTTGTGCTCTACGCAAGAAAATGATAGAAGTGAATGACACAACGACCAAGATCTTCTGGTTGCGGGTGGTCACAGGTAGAGGAGGAGAATAGAGGTTCAGGGTTTCCCAATTTCATAGCTGCCAACTTTCACACTGAGAGCAAAGCACTCTTTTAAGAGTGTCCTGTGACCGCTGGGTCAAAGCAGGATCAGGGTGGCGGAGGGGCAGAAACTCAAACCCAGAGAGACTGAATGGGGAGAGCTAGGCTTCCTCTTGATCTTCACCTCGGCCTGGAGCAGACAGCCTATTAGAGGCAGTCACAGTCTCACAGGCCGGCTTATCTCAGAAACATGAGAGAAGCTGTTTGTCAGGGGAGGGAGGTGTGATCCTCCCAAAATCTGCTTTGGATTTTGGTTGCAGCTTTCAGTTCATTTTAGCTCTGAGTGCTTGCAGAAATGTTTATATAATTACAGCTGTGTGCTTTGCTTAATCTGTTCATATTCAAATCTATTCTATCTACATACTAAACATTAAAATAAAATACTAAATGAAATATGAAATCACTTCTGAATTACTAACTTTCCCCCACTTGAGGACACAACAAGAGGGTCACTGATTGTGCAATGAAGATTTGACTGTTCTTACTGTGACTGCATGTTATTGGATGTATGCTTTATCTCCACAGTCAAATACCATAATATGCTCATTGGCTGAGTTCCTAAATAACACAGTTAACTTAAAAGCATCTGCAGATAATTTGCAGGCACTGGGGTGTTTATCAAATGTGACAATTTCATAGAAAAACATGAACCATCATATGGTGGTATATGATGCAGGATTGAGGAACTTCACCCTGTTTTAAAAATTTGAACCTTTTCATATTTCCATTTTCCACACAAAGAATATTTTTATACATTTACAATAAAGAAGCAAACAAAAAGTTTGCAAATTTTAAGCTGCTAAACAAAGCAGAAACATGAATAAAAACAAAATAAAAAAACATTCCAGCAAAAGTAGTTAAGGCTGTTTCTGACTGTCAAAATTATCCAAGTGCCCATATTTCCATTCCCTCTTTCCCATCCCTGACTCGCTGGCCTCAGCTTTGTCCTTGGCTCTCTTATACAACTGTGACATTCCACAGGACAACCTGGAGCTCTGTGACGCCCTTCACTTCCACCCTACTGAGATGGGAAAACACTTTAAAGCCTTCGGGTCCAAAACAAGAAAGCCTAGATCAACCTACACATACTGCTGATTAAAACAAGCTGCTTTTCCTTGAAATATAAAGATTATTATCCAAAAAAAAAGTGTTTGTTGTTAGTCATTTTGGAATATTAAATGAGTGTTCCAATATTGAATATATAGTTCCAGCACAAAAGGAGATGTTAGGAAAAGTGTCCACTAATCACCTGATTCACTACTGACTTTCATTGCATCTTTTAATTGAAAGTGAATTGTGATTGAGACTGTCTTGAGATCTTCTTTTGATCCACTGAAGAAAGAATGAGTCATATAGGTTTGGAAAAGCATGAGGGTGAGTAAATTCTGAAAGAATTTTCATTTTTGGTTGAACTGTCCCTTTAATTACCTTACTGTAACTAGCAAGCCCTTTTTTAATCAAATAGCTTCACCTGAAAAACCATGCTTAATCCAGCCTGGACCAACATGGAAATTCATGCTGGTTTAAGCTTTGTCCTTCCACTGTTTGTTCCTCAGTTTTCCTCAGTAAACATAAACCCAGAAGACGAGTCCTACCCTACCCCCACCCTATCCAACCAAGCTACACTACCACCCAAGGCCAAGCAGGAAACAATTTAGATATTTGCTTGGTCCTGTCCACAACCACCCACAATTTGCTTTACATTCCAATCAATGATCTCACACAGTTCCGGTCAGTCTTCCAAGTATCAATGATAGTCTTTCCCTGGGTTTGTTTGTTTAGCTGGCTTCATAAGTACTGAACTGAAATTCAGTGGGTTAATATTGGTTTAAAGAGTGTCAAGAGAGATAATGATGTTAATGAGAGTTCTAGCATTAACAGGCAGAGTTGAGGCTATGGTTTTACGATGAACTGTAAAGAAGTGTAGCAGAGGCCATTCCGGCAAACAACATCTGATGAACACAGTTAAGGCGTAAAACCACACTTATTAACATGCCAAATATTTCCATCCCAATGAAAGACTGGAAACGATGTGTGAACGACAGCTATAGAGCTTCACAAGTCTGAAACAAACATTTCAAGCAGCACTTGGCCTCTGAGTGCACTAGAGATGAAAACTCAATTTGAACTCATTATGTAAAAAATTCTACAGCCGTTCAATTGTACTCAACCGGAACCAGAGAAAAAGACACAACTCTCAAGCCTCATCCTGCACACTGATTTTTGCAAGTCTATATAAATTCACACTTGTACTGTTTAAACAAGTATTTCTCATAAATAAGGTCTAGTTTTCGAGAAATGTTTTGCAATGTGTCTAATATTTGACCCTTAAACCTTAAAGCTGAAGTGTGGAATTTCAACGCCACTAACATCGCCAAACAGAATTAGAAAAATATATTTTTTAACAGGTTTCCCAAACACTCCCCCAATCTGCCACTGGATGACAAAGAGATGGTTAGTCACGCACAAAGCCCACACCATTGGTTGAGCCAATGCTGCTGTGTAGGACTGGATGGGATACTCAAACAAACAGAGCAATGTTTTGATAGCGTCACAGACTACAGATTTCTTACTTATAGTTGTCTGTCCATATTAAGCTTGGATATGAGAAGTATTTTAACATATCAAAAAATAACATCAGCTTTAAACAAAGGGGGGGTGGGGGGGGGATCTGACCTAATTGAAGGAAGTATGCAAACCCTTGGCTCAGTTCTTAGTCATTGACATTAAGTCCCCTGAAATCATTTGTGTCCGGACCTCAAAAGAGCAGCTGACACGAAAGCGCAGCAAAAATCATTCCTGTTAATTACGTCCAGAGAACAACGCTAATTAAAACCGGCATAGAAGAGACCGGATTGACTCTGTGTGATGGGCAGACCAGGTGGTGAAGTACATAAGTGTGCTTGACCTGTTTTGTGAGTAAGTCTGTATGCTTCACCAAGAGTCTAATTAATGTAAAGTAGACTCAATAGGGATAAACCAAAGGAACAAGGCTCCTATAAATAACAGATAGCAGGAGGAAGCCAATCAGTCCATGTTTGTGTGTGTGTTTTTCAAAACCACTAACCCTAAAACAGGACCTGAGCCAAACCTAGGGATGACAATATAATAAAGTGGGCTTTTTTGGCTTGGTCCAGTACGTAACTACCTAGCAACTACTCAGAGGACCATAGCAACCACCTAGCAACACCATAACAACCATGCAGAGCACCCTAGCAACCATTTAGCAATGTGCTCCACTCAACCCTTATTTATTAAAAAAGAGGCAAAAGTTGTGGTGACAGTGAGGCACTTAAAATGGAAGTGAATGTGGTCAGTCCATAAACATTCAAATCCTCACTGTGTCAAAAACATAGCCACAAGACATAAACATCATACATGGTAACACCATTTTAGTGTGATAAAGTCACTTAATAACCTCATCTGTGTAAAGTTATATCCAAGGTCACAACTTCATTGTGATGACAAAAGAAGTGCTGGTATGCCATGTAATCTGGTAAACATCGTAATTCTGGTAAATCCCTCAGTTAATCACACTAAAATCGTGTTACCATGTATTATGTTTATGTCTTGTGGCTATATGTTTGAAAAAGTGTGTATTTTAACATTTATGGCTGCATTCACTTCCATTGTAAGTGCCTTATTGTAACAGCGATTTTTGATGTTTCTTTTAAAAAAAAAAAAGGGACAAATCGAAATAATTATTTGTGGCAATCAACATTACGCAACAAATGTTGTCAATTGAGCTTAATTTTTATTGAACCTGGAACATTCCATTAATAGTTTGCTGGTAAAGTGTAGTAGGACATTTTAGCAGACTCACCATGTATAAGGCAATGATTTTTACCCAGCCAGGAGTAATAAGATACCCTCTCCTCTAAACATCAACAGGCTCTTTGTTTTGGTCAAAGGGCAGAGTTTAAGTGAGTGGGGTACACAGAAAGCAGGGCGCATAACTGGCGCTGGACTGCAACTTACCCCTTCCCACCCGCTTAATGAAACATTAATGACTTCTTGCCATGCATTCTTGCCAGGGGCAGAATATGCAAGAATGAGAAATGAATAGAATCCATTGGGTTTGGTTTAACAAAGACATGCGTCATCTGAAATGTCTATAAATCTACTGACCCTCTAACAGGCTACAAACTGTATTACTGGGTCACAACCCTACACTCACACTATCAATTCAGAAACAGCATGAAGGAGTGAGTTACCTTAAATGCGCACACAAAAGTATAACTAAATATGTTACATGATACGTTATGGTTATTAGAATAGAGCCGGTTCTGACATCCTCACACTCTGAATGAAATTGGATCGCCTGCTACCTTTGTCAGGTCTCAGATTCTTAGCTAGATTAATTAAGCATCTAGTGGGGTCAATACTAATGTGTGACAAGGCGGAGGGCATGGCCTTGCACCCTCATGGCCCGGCCAAGCCTCGTCACATGACGGCTCTCTGATTTTGTGCACAACCCCGCCAAGCTAAGGATTACATTTCTGCATGTAATTCATCACACACTGTTTGTGCTACAGACATGAAGATACTTTGAATCGTCTGGCTTTTTGAGGAGATATGTGTGATTACTCTTCTAAGCAAGAGGACTTTAGGCTAGTTCACACATCCTCAGTGAGCGGGGTGTTTTAGTTTTAGTTTGGACCCCATAGATAACTTTATTTTCTGTGCAGAGGCACTCCTGTTTCTCGCGGAAGAAACATGGCCAATGTGAATGTCCAACGTTACGTGCCCTGCTCACGGAGGATGTGTGAACACAGCATTAAACTTTTTACCTGGCAGACGATAATATCCCATATAGACTTACACTGACCCTTCTGGACCCGAACCATCTAGGAACCAGGGGCTGGATTTACGAATCATTCTTAAGAATAAAATTCTTCTTATATACTATTTTTTTTCTAACTTTAAAAAAAGATTCAAATATTTTATATTTAAGAATGTTATCATTTCTCTTGAACTGTCAACATTATAGCTAGATACCTTCTAGAGAACTTCTTAGAATTAACCCAAAGAACTTTCTTAATTTTCTTTTTAAGGCCTCGATATCCTTCCTACGATATCGAAGTACGAGAGGTTGTGATGTCATTTATAACAAAATCAGGCCAAAAAAGTAAGAAAGAGTTTTTGCATTTGTGCGGTGGTTCATAACAGCACGATGGGGAAAACTTGCAGGAAAAATGCTTACCAGCATCTAAACACCTTACTGCCATTGTTCCACATCATTGGAAGGTGTGACCTCGAGCTCTATCAACCTTGAGGTCGAGGGATAATTTTGTTTACATTGATCAATGAGTCAACAGGAGTTATTAGCGAGCTGGTGAGCTTTCACTTAGAGACATTTTTCAAGTCATGTGATTATTTTTATTTTATTTATTTTTTTGTCTACTATAAGATTAAAATCTTCTCATACACTCTCAAGTGCCCATTCACTCATATGCCATCTGCAGCAAAAGTCATTCACGCATCTGTCATCTGTAAAGTAAGATATGCCTCTATCATCATTATTTTATTTTTGTTCTAACACTTTTATACTCTCATCTTTGCAATTGTATCAGTGTCATCATAAATACATTAACAGAGCATAACGGGCACAAATTATGGACATGTGTAGCATGCTAGCTCATTAGCATCATGAATTCATAATGCAAACAAGACAAATTAAACATTTCCTACTGCATATATTACTCTAAATCATCATCGAGTGGTTTAAACAGCTTCTTTTACTGACCTCAAGTGAATTCTACTCAGAATGTGGAATTACTCAGAATTCTGTCCCTTAAATTCTGGGTTGGAACCACAGTTCTGGAACTGGTCATGGGCTCTTTTGGCCTGGCCAGTAAGCAATCACCTTGCAACCACTCAGAACACATCAGCAAACTTCAAGAACACCCTAGCAACTAAACAGCAACATACTAAAAAGAAAAGCATCATGGTGGCAGGTTTTAAATGGGCAAGCAACACTCAAATACATTTAATATTTGAAGCCACAAGCAAAAGGGAACAAATTGCATCTCAGTTTTAGAAATTATTTTATTTTTTTAAAGCAATCCCTGACCTTCTGTATTTGGAAAGCAAACTACACTGGCGGCCAAAAGTTCATAATAATGTACAGATTTTGCTGTTTTGGAAGGAAATTGGTACTTTAATTCACAATAAGTGGCATTCAACTGATCACAAATTATAGTCAGGACATTACTGATGTAAAAAAACAGCACCATCGCTATTTGAAAAATTAATTTTTGATTTCCAGCAGCCATCACTCCAACACCATATCCTTGAGTAATCATGCTAAATTGCTAATTTTGAACTAGAAAATCACTTGCCATAATATCAACCACAGTTGAAAGCCATTTGGTTCGTTAAATTAAGCTTAACATTGTCATTGTGTTTGTTTTCGAGTTGCCATATTGTGCAATAGACTGGCATGTCTTAAGGTAAAAAATGGCAAAACAAAGAAACCTATACAATGTACAACCTATACAAAGCCTATACAATGCTTGAAATTGACAAAGAAATCTCAAAGACAAAGGACAACTGGCTCTAACAAGGACAAAAAGAGATGTGGAAGGTCAGATGTACAACTAAACAAGAGGATAAGTACATCAGAGTCTCTAGTTTGAGAAATAGACTCCTCGCATGTCCTCAGCTGACAGCTTCATTGAATTCTACCTGCTCAACACCAGTTTCATGAACAACAGTAAAGAGAAGACTCAGGGGTGCAGGCCTTTTGGGAAGATGGCAAAGAAAAAGACACTTTTAAAGCACAAAATGGCAGTTGGGGATGGCCAGAGCGCACTCTCTCTCTCAGTCAGATGTGTGCTCTGCTGAGATAATCTGTAGTTCCCTTCATACCCAGCATGCGTATAGTCTTACATTTTATGCCTCATTGTAAATAGGATTAGTGTTTCAGTTGTCTGTGGGATACATAAAGGACTGAAGTGCTGTTAGGGGTCCTTTACTGTGAAGAGCCGGTGGAGAGCAGAGAGAGAAAGAGAGAAAACTATTTAGAAGCTGACTCTACATTTCCAGTTGTGAGAGGTGTACGTATGTATGTGTGTTTCAGTGTGTATGCAGACTTAAAGTGAATAGGGGAGATAAACCCCTGAGATTAAAATGTATTGTAGAAAGGGGTTTCTCCTGTCATTGTGTCTGTGGGTTGGAGGACAGCCTGTGGCAGACCCAGTGAATTAGTTCAGGGGCCCAGGCCGTCTGCGGCAGAGGTCTGCGGAGCCGGTTCTGTCAAGGTGTCAAGAAAAGTGATATTTCTACTCTCTAAAGTGGTAAGGTTTAAGTCTCAGTGCAAACACACACAGTAATAAGCTCTTGATGGACAGGCCAGACAGTCGATGACTGAAGTAATTCGGCTGTGTAATATTAACCCAAAATTCCAGTTATCGATTTAAGGTATCTGTACAATAAGAATTCTGGTTATGCAATAACTATTTGATTAATATGAGCCATAGTTTTGCCTTTTAAAATAAACTTTAACCTAAACATGGTAAAGATTAATGGCAAGTGCTGTTGAGTGAGCCACTTCACCACAGGGTGCCAAAGGGTGCAGTTTAAGTTCACCTCTGCCTCCCTATTCTTCCCAAATTGTCAGTGCCAAACTAGGGCTGCCATTGCCTTGAAAATATGGGTCGCATGGTTTGATGTCATTCAGTGAGATAAATCAAACTTTATTGGTTCACACATGTCTCATCAACAGTAAACCTAAGGTTGTGTGACCAATTATAAATAACGATTAAACAATGTAGGTCTCTTCTCCACACAAAGCTACCATATGGCTACAGAAGTTACAGTGCATATATTGCATGTGCTAGTTTTATTGTACTTTATGGGGCTCTTTTTTTTTTTGGAGCTGGAAAGCCCCAGACCCTATTCACTTTCATTGTATGGAGCAGCTAGGACATTTTACTAAATGATTCCTTCTGAGTTCAACAGAAGAAACAATGTTGTGTGGGTTGGAAACTACATGAGTGTAATGGTTTGAGGATTTGAGGTTTAACTTTTGGGAATATCTCTTTCAGCTTCAACAGTAATTGCATCATGATTTAGTTAATAAAGCACATCCACAAAAGAAAATCCAGTGACACTTTACAATAAGGTTCCATTTGTTACCATTAGTTTTTGAGACTGAGAATGCGCATGTGCGCACACGCATAACAAACACATGTACCACCGTTGCATGCACACAGTCTGGTTGCCGGCATATTTGCATCGTGTTTGTATTGTGTGTTTTTTCTGTTTAATTTTTGTTACAAACCGCCAATATCTAGTTTAATTCTGGTTTTATTCATTTTCACAACTGTTTTAGTTTGTGTCAATCTCTCTACATAACTTTATAGTGTTTTCACTAGATTGCCATAAATACTCAGACATAATACAAAATGTGATGTTTGTCCTTTGTTTGTCATGCAAACCAACAAAACATCTCCAATACAGTCCAGGTCCATGCTGCAATTGCCAAACCTTCACTGTACAGGACCCAGGATGAGTTCAGAGTAGCATACTACCATACTACATCTGCCATAGACACATATGGAAGAAGTAAAGTGGTGGCCAGAAATATTGGCACCTTTGGTCAATTTGAGCAAAACAATTTGAACAGGGCAAAACAATTAAAACAGGGCAAATATCTCATTATTAAATAAATATTTTTCTAATGTTGGTGGACTCTCCTCTTCAGTTCACCCCACAAATTTTCTATTGGGTTCAGATCAGGGACTGGGATGACCATGGCAGAACCTTGATTTTGTGGTCAGTGAACCATTTTTGTATTGATTTTGATCTTTGTTTTGGATCATTGTCCTGCTAGAAGTTCTAACCAGGGCCCATTGTAAGCTTTCTGGCAAAAGCCAGAGCCTGAAGACACTTGAGTTCGTTGTTGGATGAGAGCAGAGGCTTTTTTTCTTGAAAACCTCCCAAACAACTTGTGTTGATGTAGGTGATGTCGGATATTTATTTGGAGACTTTCTGACCCCAAGACCCAACTAATTCAATTCTCCAGCTGTGATCATTGGAGATTCTTTGGCCACTTGAACCATCCTCCTCACTGTGTGTGGAGACAATATAGAGACACGTCCTATTCCAGGACGATTCTTAACATCTCCAGTTGACTGGAACTTGTTCATTTTTGCCCTGATGGTGGAAATGGACATTTGCAATGCTTTAGCTATTTTCTTATAGCCACTTTCCATTTTGTGAAGCTCAACAACCTTTTGCCGCACATCAGAACTATATTCTTTAGTCTAACCCACTGTAACTGATGATTAAGGGAATTTAGCCTGTGTGTTACCTCATACCTTTACCCCTGTGAAATACAAAGTCATGGCTGAACAATTGTATGTTCCTTCTCACCCAGGTGCACTAAAAATCAGATCAAATTTAATCAAATTTAAAATATGAATGGAAATATACTGCAGATATACTTTACTCATACGAATTTCTAAGAGTGTCAATAATTGTGGCCAAAATGTTTTGGAGAAAAAATATATTTATTTAATAATTATATATTTACCCTTTTCAATTGTTTTAATTTAATTAAAGGTTAGATTTTTGTGAATATTTTGAATGAAATATAAAAAGGATAAACAATGCAGTTTATTTTACACTGCCTTCTTTGCTCATATTTACCAAGGGTGCAAATATTTTTGGCCACCACTGTAGGAAGAGTAGTATGGGTAGTATGCCATTCCAAACTCAGCCTCGGTATATTTAAAGCATCCATTCGCGGCAAAAGGGAAGCACGTCCATTATCGATGACGTCACGGGGGGAGATTCATTTTAATGTTAATATATTACATGAAGAAGCCACAAGCTACATTAGAGGGCTCCTTATACACATTATTTTTGAGCGTAACTATGGCGGCGCATTATCAACCTTGAATGTGGTCCTCTTCAGGGATAAGCCACCTCCAGCCATTTCAGCAATACAAAAATACTAATTTATACAGCTTTATATTGCAGACTGCCCTTACATGTGATCATATTATTATCCTACATTATTATTTTCATAATCACATTTGTTTGGAGCGCAAATGGTTTTACTGTTTATTGCATTTTGCCATTGTTTTATCACACGCTGTTGCACAGGCAGAATAAATGAGAGCTCAGGTGCTGAAATGCTCAGCTCCATCTGTCACAGTTACCACAAACTTTACACAATGAGGAGAGAGCAGAAATCTGCTGGGAAAATGCTGCTCCATCTTTCAATGCACCAAAATGGCACCATACAGGTGAAACTCGAAAAATTAGAATATCGTGCAAAAGTTCATTAATTTCAGTAATTCAACTTAAAAGGTGAAACTAATATATTATATAGACTCATTACAAGCAAAGTAAGATATTTCAAACCTTTATTTGATATAATTTTTATGATTATGGCTTACAGCTTATGAAAACCCCAAATTCAGAATCTCAGAAAATTAGAATATTACATGAAATCAATTAAAAAAAAAGGATTTTAAATACAGAAATGTCGGCCCTCTGAAAAGTATAATCATGCATATTTACTCAGTACTTGGTTTGGGCCCCTTTTGCATTAATTACTGCCTCAATGCGGCGTGGCATGGATGCTATCAGCCTGTGGCACTGCTGAGGTGTTATGGAAGACCAAGATGCTTCAATAGCGGCCTTCAGCTCTTCTGCATTATTTGGTCTCATGTCTCTCATCTTTCTCTTGGCAATGCCCCATAGATTCTCTATGGGGTTCAGGTCAGGCGAGTTTGCTGGCCAATCAAGCACAGTAATACCATGGTCATTGAACCAGGTTTTGGTACTTTTGGCAGTGTGGGCAGGTGCCAAGTCCTGCTGGAAAATGAAGTCAGCATCTCCATAAAGCTTGTCTGCTGAAGGAAGCATGAAGTGCTCTAAAATGTCCCGGTAGACGGCTGCGTTGACTTTGGACTTAATAAAGCACAGTGGACCAACACCAGCCGATGACATGGCTCCCCAAACCAACACAGACTGTGGAAACTTCACACTGGACTTCAAGCATCTTGGATTGTGTGCCTCTCCATTCTTCCTCCAGATTCTGGGACCTTGGTTTCCAAATGAGATGCAAAATTTGCTCTCAAATTTGGAATTTGAGAGCGCTTGAGACGCTTCTGACGTTGTTTGTTGTTCAGGAGCGGCTTGACAAGAGGAATACGACATTTGAAGCCCATGTCCAGGACCCGTCTGTGTGTGGTGGCTCTTGATGCAGTAACTCCAGCCTCAGTCCACTCCTTGTGAAACTCCCCCACACATTTGAATGGACTTTTCCTGACAATCCTCTCCAGGCTACGGTCATCCCTGCTGCTGGTGCACCTTTTTCTTCCACACTTTTCCCTTCCACTTAACTTTCTATTAATGTGCTTTGATACAGCACTTTGAGAACATCCAACTTCTTTTGCAATTACCTTTTGAGGCTTTCCCTCCTTGTGGAGGGTGTCAATGATGGTTTTCTGCACAACTGTCAGGTCAGCAGTCTTCCCCATGATTGTGAATTCAACTGAACCAGACTGAGAGACCATTTAAAGGCTCAGGAACCCTTTGCATGTGTTTTGGATTAATTAGCTGTTTAGAGTGTGACACTTTGAGCCTACAATACTGAACCTTTTCACAATATTCTAATTTTCTGAGATTCTGAATTTGGGGTTTTCATAAGCTGTAAGCCATAATCATAAAAATTATATCAAATAAAGGCTTGAAATATCTTACTTTGCTTGTAATGAGTCTATATAATATATTAGTTTCACCTTTTAAGTTGAATTACTGAAATTAATGAACTTTTGCACGATATTCTAATTTTTCGAGTTTCACCTGTAATAAACGCATTATTCTCTCTGTTCTTGTCTGAAGCTTTCTCAGCGGTGTGTAGTAAACAGACATGCAATTATGAAATATTAGAAAAATATAATTAAGCTTATGGCATTTCATCCCAAGCTGTTGGTACATCCAAAATGTACTTACAATGGAAGTCGATGGGGCCAGTCCATAAACTTTTTCAAAAGTGCTGTATAGCCACAAGACATAACCCTCATATACATGACATTGTGTGATGAAAACTCAGTTTTACATTATTTTATTGTGATAGAAATAGCCTACAAGGTTTACCAGAGTTGCATAGTCATGGCAATGAAGTTGTAATATTGGATAACTTTACACTGATAAGGTTAGTAAACACTTTTATACCCACTAAAATAATTTTAACATGTCCAATGTTTACGTCATGTGGCTAAACGGTTGAAACAATGTGTATTTTAATGTTCATGGACTGGCCCCATTCACTTCCACTGTAAATGCCTTACTGTAACCGCAATTGATGCTTCTTTTTTCAAATAAAGAAGACATGAGTTGAAAATAATTTTTGTGATCATTAATATTATGCCACAAATGCTGTCAATTGAGCTTAACTTTATATTTAATAAACAAGTGGAACCTCAAGGTAATCACCGAAATTTTTTTCTTAAAAGGGTCTTATCCCCTTTCAATATTTTCTGGGAAAAACAATGGATTAATCACTGCTAATCTTACGTTAAGGTCAAATTAAATGCGTAACGTTGTGATTTATCAATATGTGCCCAAAACCAATGTGCACTTTTGCTCGTTCATCCATCCGCTGATGCACAGTTTACTTTGGACCCCTAAGGAAAGTGAGCGAGGAGAAGCAAGAATGTCAGTCTGTGGAGGGATCGGTGGGGGTTGCGCGTCTAAGCCAATCGGCGGAGAGAAACGTTAATGTCATTTCATCGCAGTGAACACACAGGGTCTTTAAGTGGCGGGGCCACAGACTGAATGCTAACTTTTCGCAGCTGGGATTCAAACTCGCTTTCTGCGTCTCCGCTATGCTGACCCATTGGTTCGCGTTATTTGGATACTGAATCCCACCACGTCCCAAGAACGCTGCTTTAATTTCTACTCAAGGAAATGACACCAGTTGTGAGTAACTTCTAACAACTACGGGAATAAATCAGATCAACCCTTTCGTCCACTTTCTTCATCAGTGTAAGTATAAACTAATGTTGTGCAATCTTTTTTTTTTTTTTTTTTTTTTTAAATAGCACTTGATAATAAAATTACGATTTATATTAGTATAATTAGCAGAAACATGAACAACAGTGGAAAAAAATATAACTTTTTGATTCTATTCTTTTTAAGATATGTAGATGTAAATTAAATGTACGATTAGAGAAAGCAAATAAAGTGTGTTACTTTATGCGTTTTCATAATGCATGCGCTAGATTACTTAAAAAAAAAAGTTTTTACTTTAAACACATAATTAAATGATATGGCACCTCTTACTCAATATTTGAAAAGGAACTCAATACATTCACACATATGTACAAGCACTTTTAAACTGCCAACCAACGAGTTCCTTTAAGACGCACAAGGAATTACTGCATGTGGCGTGGATAGTGTGAAACCCCTGCGGGTCTCCAGATGTGTGTACATACGCTCAGCTGTTCCTTGTCACTCTGGTCGTGGCTGGCATTAAATTCTCTCTCTTTCCTGTCATTCACGGTGCCGTTTGTCGCCTGACGTAAAGCCGTGACCGAAAGACCCACCGTCTCCATGATAAAACTATCCTAAACGTAGCAGACAATTTCACCCTTACAAAAGTGTGTACTTGTTAAATATCTGTCGTTAGGGGTCATTTTCATATTAGCGTTTACGGTTACCTTTTCTGTTCTCTCTTTTTGACGGCGCAAATTTGTGAGTTTGTCAGTCACGCGCTTTGCCTCCGCGTGACGTTTGTAACCGTTGTAGTTTGATGAAAAGAAAAACAGCTTTGAAATTCCTTAATAACGATACTTGTATACTCCAGCAGTATATAATATTTTGAGGGAGTATTGTGAGCGTGTTCGCTGTATGTAAGGTGTTAGTGTCACCTAGCGGCTGCTTCTGTGTAGCATTTGACCTGACGGGTTGCTGCCTGCGTTGAACTGTAGACCGTCAGTCCATATTGTAAACTAGGTGAACCGTTTTTCCGACCAAGGCCTTACTGCTTTTTTATCAGAACCCTTCTATCAAGTTTAGCCTACAAGGTTGACAATGTAAGACATAACTCAGAGGTCCCAAAACATTATATTTCTGTACACTGGCGAGGAGACAAGAGGTCGTTTTTTGAATGGATGTCTACGTCGGAGATGCTTGAGTGTGCTGAATAAACTGCTTTTGTGAGGAAACAGCTCACCATTTAATGACGCCTGTCCGCTAATTTTCAACATGCTTTACACTAAACAATCCTTTTGGAATTAACTATGTGGAGAGCGCTACGATAAAAATGCTGTTTTATAAGCGAAGACAAGGATTTTGAGACATGAAGGTGTCAGATTAGGCACTCTCCATTCATTTGTATCGTTTCCGCAAACGGTGTCTTACTGTGGTTACACGCTAGTTGAACGTTACGCTCTCTACAATGGTTTAAAGTTGGAGGTTGTTGTAAAATTTATAGAAGATCTCTACATATATACACATACAGCGGGTGAAATAAGTATTGAACACGTCAACATTTCTTTTCAGTAAATATATTTCCAAAGGTGCTATTGACATGAAATTTTCATCAGATGTTGGTAACAACCCAAGTAATCCATACATGCAAAGAAACCAAAACAAATGAGCACAGAAAATTAAGTTATGTGTAATAATGCAAAACGACACGGGGGGGGGCGGGGGGGGGCGGGGGGGGGAGTATTGAACACACTTACTGATATTTAATACTTTGTACAAAAGCCTTTGTTGGTAATGACAGCTTCAAGACGCCTCCCGTATGGAGAAACTAGTCGCATGCATTGCTCTGGTTTGATTTTGGCCCATTCTTCCACACAAACAGTCTTCAAATCTTGAAGGTTCCGTGGGCCTCTTCTACAAATCTTGATCTGCAGTTCTTTCCATAGATTTTCAATGGGATTTAAGTCAGGTGATTGGCTGGGCCATTCTAGCAGCTTTAATTTTCTTTCTTTGAAACCAATTGAGAGTTTACTTGGCTGTGTCTTTGGGATCAATGTCCACCCTCATTTCATCTTCATCATCCTGGTAAATGGCAGCAGATTTTTGTCAAGAATGTCTCGGTAAATTTGCCCATTCATCCTTCAATTATGTGAAGTAGCAGCCCCACACCATGATGTTCCCACCTCCAAACTTCACTGTTGGTATGGTATTATGGCATCCAAACAGTTCAATTCTGCTATCATCTGACCACACTATATTCACCCAGTATTTCACTGGCTTTTCCAAATATTGTGCAGCAAACTTTAAACAAGCTTCAACATGCTTTTTTTCAGCAATGGAGTCTTGCGTGGCGACCGTGCATACAGGCCATGGCGGTGGAGTGCATTACTTACTGTTTTCTTTGGGACAACAGTACCTGCTAATTGCAGGTCTTTTTGAAGCTCTCCACAAGTGTTCCTTGGCTCTTGGACAACTCTTCTGATTATTCATTTCACTCCTCTGTCAGAAATATTGCGAGGAGCACCGGGTCAAGGCAAATTTATGGTGAAATGATTGTCTTTCCACTTCCGTATTATGGCCCCAACAGTGCTCATTGGAACATTCAGAAGCTTAGAAATGCACCAATAACCAATGCCATCGTTATGTTTTGCAACAATTAGATTGCGAAGGTCTTGAGACAGCTCTTTTCTTTTACCCATCATGAGATGTGTCTTATGTGACACCTTGGCAATGAGACCTTTTTGTAGGCCATCAGTTGGGACTGAACCAGCTGATATTAATTTGCACTGACAAGGAGCTGGATTGCTTTTTAATTACTGATAGTTTTCAGCTGTTGTCTTGGCTTTCCATGCCTTTTTGCACCTCCCTTTCTTCATGTGTTCAATACTTTATCATTGTGTCATTTCACATTATTACACATAACTTAATTTGCTGAGCTCATTTGTTTTGGTTTCTTTGCATGTATGGATTACTTGGGTTGTTACCAACATCTGATGAAAATTGCATGTCAATAGCACCTTTGGAAATATATTTACTGAAAAAATGTTGACGTGTTCAATACTTATTTCACCTGCAGTATATAATAGAAATGCTTGGTATTTTAAAATTGACTCCATGTGGGAGTCAATGACAAACCAGTTAAGTAGACCCCTGGGGGGTTCTCATGTGACTTGAGTGGAATTGAGTGGCAGGTTTCCAAATGTTGCCCAGAAAGATCTGAGACTGTTATGTAAAGAATTTGTTAGTAGATTATACATTAGGACCACTCTGTTTCAGATGCCTGGAATATTCTACCGATGAGATGTTTCCTCCTGGGCGGTCTGAAGATCTCTTAGGCGTATTTGAAGTTGGCCATTCATCATTTGTTGTTCAATTGTGTGAATTATTAGTTTTAAATTTTAGCATGTCCTGAGAAAACGAACAAAATCAGCATTATTGTGCATTTTGTCTCTTTGGGTTGCTAAAGCTGGACCCGGTTTGGAATTTATATGATACATAAACTTGTCTAGGATGTGAAATAGAGGGATATTTGTGTAAGAACAAGTCTACGTGTGTATGTGTAGCTAGGCAAAGGATAGAAAGAGCGATTCTAACCCCCAAACCAGGCCCACAGGACATACTCCGTGGAGTGCTTGTATACGTATCTGTGTTGATTTACTAGCGGAAAACAGAGAGGGTTCACAGTGCCTTATTTATGCTTGGAGGCCCTGACGTGTGCTCACCTATGCAAATCACCCCACACCTCAAACACATTTGGCAGTCCTCTATCTGCTCTGCCCGTGAATGCTGCCAAGCATGGAGAGGGGACACAGACAAGCTGCCTTTTAACTGAGCTGAAGATGGAGACAAACAGTCTGACTTTGATGCAGGCCAGCTGGCATTCAGCCTAGTAAGTACTCCAAACCACTATTTTAAACAATAGATATTTCCTTAGGTAGCAGCAAGAACAACAGCATAGTACAACAAAATGTCTAAAAAAAACTTAAGTCAATGCTAGTACAATACAGTATTTTTTTTGGAAAGCACAATGCCATTAAGTTTTCTGTTGTCAATAAGTTTTGGCCATTTAATCATTTTTATTCATACACAAAGCAGAGACATTCTAAAGAGTATTGAAACCTCCATCATCTGCAAGAGCACCACAGCTCAGCGTGTGGGAATTATCTGTGAAAAATGGAATTGGGGGGATTTTAAGCAAATAACCATTTATATGAATATTCCAGGTTCAAAACAAGTTAATCTCATTTGATTTCATATTAGGCCTACCACAAAATAAAATTTTCGCCTCATTTTTTGAAGGTTTATAGGTAGAAATGTGAAGAATACAACTTTATAAAAGCACATACATTAAAGGGTTAGATAACCCAAAAATGAAAATTCTTTCATCATTTACTCACTCTCATGCCATCCCAGATGTGTATGACTTTTTTTGCATAACACAAATTATGAGTTTTAGAAGAATATCTCGGCTCTGTAGGTCCATACAATGCAAATGAATGGGTGCCAAAATGTTGATGTTCCAAAAAGCACATAAATGCATCATAAAAGTAATCCATATGACTCCAGTGTTTTAATCCATATATTCAGAGATGATATGACAGGTGTGGGTGAGAAACAGTTCAATATATAAGTCCCTTTTTCAGGGGGTGGCATGCATGAAGATTATAAATCACCAAAAACACAAGAAGAATGTGATATTTTTCTCACCTACACCTTTTATTAAACCACTGGAGTCTCATGGATTACTTTTATATCGATTGATGTGGTTTTTGGAGCTTCAAAATTTTGGCACCCATTCACTTGCATTGTATGAACCTATAGAGTTGAGATATTCTTCTAAAAACCTTTGTGTTCTGCAGAAGACAGAAAGTCATACACATCTGGGATTGCATGAGGGTGAGTAAATGATGAGATAATTTTCATTTTTGGGTGAAACTATTCCTTTAAATCTTCTGTTATAACTTGTGTATTAACTGAGCTGTTAAGTTAAATCATCCTTTTATGGTTGTTTTAGTGTTTACAGCGTTGTGTTGTCATGGCAACAAAGTTTTAAAATTGGATATAATTTGAGGTAATCAACATTATGCCACAAACGCATAATGCTTAATTAATGATTAAGCTTAACTTGTATTGAACCCAGGATATTTCTTTAAATTTAGGACTGTCCTGGTAGCTATCATATGGCTACATAAGATTTGGAATGTATTGACTACTTTTACTGTACTTTTTGGAGCTCGACAGCCCAAGTCCCCAATATTTTTGGAAAGGATAATGGGATATTGTTGTCTTTTTTATTACTTTAGGCATTTGTATTTAAACAGAAAGATGAGAGCACAGTAAACGATGGGGAGAATACGGGGAAATGGGATTGGCAAATGACATGACTTGCATCGTCCACATGAGCACCACGGCTCAACATGTCAGAGCACTTGTGTTAAATACCAGGCCACGACTCCAACATATTGGGCTCTTTGAAGCAAAAATCACAAAATCCTCTCTGTAGCATTCTACACAGCAACATCAGGACGGCTGAGGAAGATTGAACAAATGTGAGTGCAAAAGAGCAGATGGAAGTAACCTGCCATGACTAACAGCTTATAGGGAAACACACTTGTCTGGCTTGGTGTGGGAGATGCTTGAGTTGTTTCTAATTACTCAGTGCCTGGTTCCTCAGTGCTTGAAAATGAAATACAAATGTCTGTCCTTGGCTCACTCATGAACCACATCCTGGTGAAGTTGTGGAACAGCGGGTTGATATTAAAACATGCCATATCCCCACAATCCAAGTAGAAAGAAAACAAAGGGATTAACTAAAAACAACAAAAGGTAAGCTGCCCTATACAAAGCCAATTTTACCACACCGGCACTGAAATTGAGGAAAATGGCTTCAAAGTTTTTTGTGTGGATTTTAAAATGTCACATTTTTTTTTTTGTCTGAATCTAAGCATAGTTGAGCCAAAGCTGTCTGTCACTGGACAGATAATAGTCTAAAGGCACCTAGCTTAGTTAAGGCTGCTCTGTGCCTGTTCAAAATTCTGCATAGAAAATGCAAGACACACTGCTGCATAAAAGCCAGACTAAATTATGTCTGCATTGACTCACCTCAGCCCCATGTTTCAAAGGCAGTTCTGATACCGCTTTGGCTTACTGTAAATTAAATGCAGCATAAGAGCACCCTTAAACATTGTTGTTGCCATGATAGAGCATATATTTTATAATTTAGTTTTATATTTAAAAGTAAAATTTATTATTTTAATTAATTTCAGATTTCTGTATTCATAATTGAATATTAACATCATATCCTATTACTGCCCCTGATGTAAATGAGTTTATGCCACCTCTGAGCAGCATTAAACCGTCTGTGTAAAACACCTCAATGCCACTTCAGATGCAGCGTCTGTGCCACCTTTGCAGTGTAAAGATGGCTTAAGAGACCTGATTATGGTCATAACATTTGAAAAGTTTGTAGTTACTGTGTTCTCTTTCCAGGGCAGTAAGCACAAGTCAAATATCTTTTGCAAAGCCAAGGGCCCATAGCAATTAATTTTGATGAGCACATTTCTTGTTTAGTTTTTTTGTACATGCAAGTGAGAGCAAGTTGATTTTGTACCACATTAATTACCCATGACAGCCAGTATCAGAGCAGAGATTAAAGCAGGTAATGTTTTTGCTCTGTTAGGCAGACGGCTGTCTTCAGCTACCTTATAATCAAAGTGTAAAGATGAGACAGGGTGAACACGTGTAGCAGACATTTGGCAGCCACCGCTTCTGAGAGTGTGACGCTAATGGCACCTCAACTGACATGGAGATGAGCATACAGTGATCCAGACAGCTAAGAGGCGGCATGCTGCCAGAAATATGGTTGTTTCGATTGAGATGTATTACAGATCAATAATGTGGCCGACTGGATAACAGAGACTGGCTGTCATTGAGTTTAAGTATACATAATAACTATAACTGTTTTTGACGTTACATAGGGCAGTTGTGATATTGTGTGTCCAGATTTCTCTTTGCCTTCTCTGATTACTCTCATGCGAATGTCATGCATTCCCAAGCCTTAAAAAAGCCTACACTAATCAGAACACTTAGTCAAGTCCCATACTCAATCAGTATATTGCTGTTCACTAATTAAAGGTCAGACACAGGACCTCAATTTCACTCTTGCTCACACAGAAACTTTGTGAGATCTCTTTTAATCCCAACGTTTTTCTCATTGCAGACAGTACAATAAAATATGTGGCCTAGTTAATGCTAGTTAAAATATGTGGCCTAGTTAATGCATGACACATTGAGCAATGGTGCTCATCTGGCAAACAACATTTCCTGATCCTATTGCCCTCTCTTCTCCAGATAATTTCCTGTCCTCTCACTATCCCTATGAATAAGCAGAAAAAAGTAAAAAAAAAAAAAAATATATATATATATATATATATATTTTTTTTTTATTAAAAAACATCTCTAAAATTTTAGGCACATGCGGCCCACTGAAATGTGTATTATATTTCTTTAAATGGGTCATGACATGAAGGATAAAATTTTTCTTTATCTTTTGACATAGAAGAGGTCATTGTACTATGAAAACATTTTTAAAGTAGTTTCAGAACTCAAAACATCCTCCTCACTGCAAAAAGAGTATTTGTTCAAACCAAGTTGCCAAAACGACTCATTCTCTACTTCACACTGTGGTAGACATTGGCATCTGACCGCCTCCACACTAAACATTAAGGACTACTTCACATTATAAATTTTGAAGCCCCGCCCAGCAGCGTGGGCAGTGAAATGGCAAGTAAAGAGCAGGTTAGTTAAGAGCAGAGAGCCAATCATAACAGTGGACATTTACAGTCAAATCTTGAAGGAGAAGCAGCACCAAAACCAAAAGTGTTTCTGACAGAGGGTCAGAATGGGGGTGGAAAGTGATCATGTTTTACAAATATAGTACTGTTTTTTGTGCAAAGAACTTTGCTACTATTAAAAGTGATCATCAAGGAACATATTATAAAAATGCATGTCATGACCCTTGTAATACTTACTTTAATACTGTAATGGATTCATTCACATGGCATGGGATGGAAGACATACTTATAAATTTACAGTGGTTTGCTAATGAACGCTCTGGGCTTTCCAGCAGACTGCAACCAAACAGAGATTTTATTGTGTGCCTGTTTGGCAAGTTAAGGTATGGGGGTTTAAATGCTTGCATTAGTAACAAGTTGTAAAGAATCACCGTGTGCTATTATGAATGAACCCCCGGAACTTGACCATTTGCTTTTCTAGAAAAAGAAAAACATCAGGATGAGATTCATTATCTAAACACATTCAGCTGTGAAATGCAACATGCAAAGGCTTGTTTTGGTGTCTCATCTTACATATCAAACACAATTTACATATCAAATGTACATATACTTACACAACACAGTACTAATATACAATGTACAGTAAACAATACACACAATATAGAATACACATACAATAAATTAAAAAAATAAGGGTATATAAAAATATATATGCAGTAATTATATTGTGGAGAATATATTTGACAGTCCAGTGTGAGATTATAAGATGAAGATTAATAAAGTGCAGTGCTGATTGTTGATCGTGAGAGATCAAGTGTTCAAAAGTCTGATTGCTTGTGGGAATAAGCTGTCATGTAGTCGGCTGTTGCGGGTCCTGATGCTGCGATACTGCCTGCATGATGGAAGCAGTGAAAGCAGACCATGACTCAGGTGAATGGAGTCTCTGATGATCCTCCGAGCTTTTTTCACACACCACCTGTTATATATGTCCTGGAGGGAGAGAAGCTCACCTCCAATTATGTTTCTGGCAGTTTGCACCACCCTTTGCAGTTCTTTACGGTTGTGGGCGGTGCTATTGCCATACCAGGCAGTGATGCAGCCAGTCAGGATGCTCTTTACAGTGCTGGTGTAGAACCGTGTGAGGATGTGGTGGTTCATTCCAAACGTCCTCAGCTGTCTCAGGAAGAAGAGGCGCTGGTGAGCCTTCTTCACAACGGCCTCAGTGTGGACGGACCATGTGAGTTCCTCAGTAATGTGGACACCGAGGAACTTGAAACTGCTGACTCTCTCCACCGGTGCTCCATTAATGGTGATGGGGCTGTGTTCTCTGTCTTTCCTCCTGAAGTCCACTACAAGCTCCTTGGTTTTACTGACGTTGAGGGAGAGGTTGTGGCATCATCAGTGGAGCGGTTGTTGCGGTAGGCAAACTGCAGTGGGTCCAAAGAGGTGGGCAGCACAGAGCAGATGTGATCTCTGATTAACCTCTCAAAGCATTTGCTAATGATGGGGGTCAGAGCAACAGGACACCAGTCATTTAGGCAAGTGATATTGGCTTGCTTCGGTACAGGCACAATGGTTGACATTTTGAAGCATGTGGGGACTACAGACAGGGAGAGGGACAGGTTGAAAATGTCCGTAAAAACACCAGCCAGTTGGTTCGCGCACGCTCTGATGACACGGCCCGGAATGCCGTCTGTACCCGTGGCTTTACGGATGTTCACCCGTCGAAAGGATCGGGTTACATTCGCAACAGAGACGGAGAGTGAACCAGCCTCTGTAGCGTCGGCCGCGAGTACTCTCTCTGCGAGGGTGGTGTTGTCGTCCTCGAAACGAGCATAAAATGTGCTAAGCTCATCCGGGAGAGGCAGTGGAGTTCACGGCGGAGTTTTTATTCCATTTGTAGTCACTGCCACATACTACTAGAGTCGGTGGTGCTGAAATGTCCTTCAATTTTGTGCCTGTACTGGCGTTTGGCTGCACTGATAGAGTTACGGAGGGCATAACTGGCTTGTTTACGCTCCTCCACGTTCCCAGAATTAAAAACGGAGGTCCGCGCATTAAGTGCCGCACGAACAACGTCGTTAACACATAGTTTCACACAGTATTCACACAGTATATGTGTGTGCCCCCATTTTACATTGCTGTGAAAATTTGCGGAATCCTCCAAGGACTCATGACATCTGTTTGTGGACAGAGGAATTTACCTTTCAATAATACACTTGTTGCTCCACAGAGAGATTTGATAAAGATCACTATACGTTACACCCCATGACCCTTTTTTCCTCTGCCTAATGAACTGAAATTTCTCTGTGTGTCTCATTTCCTCCCTCATGTATCTGCAGACCCATAGGAAGCATACAATAACTCAAATAACAAATGAGATCTCTTTAGTGTTGCAATTGTTTCTCCTAGAAAGCAGTGAGATTAAATTAAAGTCTAAACAATATCACATACTGTGCTCAGATTTGCCAGGATTAGGGTTTAAGAGATTTCAACATCAACTCAAACATTTCTTATCATATTCTTCCAAGGCCAATAATTGCTTTGGACTTTTCTGAGAAACATCTGAAACAAAGTTGAGGCTGAAATGAAACATAAAAGAGAACTCTATAAAATCACTTAAGCTTTGAAAGAGCAACCTCTGACCAATACAAATACATTTATTTAAATAGAGCTTGCATTAATCATAAAATAAATGCATATCATGTCTGCACATACAGATATTTTTATGACTAAGGACAACAAACTCTGGCATCAGTATATATGTAAAGGGCCTACCAACTAAATTGCACACTGCAAATTATATACTTTATCACTACACACTGGACACATGCCAGCAAAGGCAAATTAATCAAAAATTGAAAAGGAAAAAATTGAGCTTCATTAAGCAACAGAGGAAGTAGCGCTTCAGCCCAGACACGGAAAGGCATTATGTGCGGATTACTATATCAACTCATAGTGTTGAATTACATTTCATCGCGCCACCCCAAAGGACACTATCCTAACATGTATCGACAGCCTCCCAGTGAAAGAAATGTATAGTTAAGTTTGTCAAAATGCAAGCAGAATACAAAGTTGGTGATTAGCTCCCTACTTGTCGTGTTTGTGGTTTATGAATTATGGGAAGGAGGCTGGATTGTGTAGTTGGGCATTGTGTGATTTAAGGCCAATCAAATTGCCCTAGGGTCTAGTGTCATTACTGTTGCATACTCCCTCCTCTGTGTACTGGTTTACATTTCCCACTGACCTGGGAGAGGAGTAATTACCCTCCAAATGGGAATTATGCAAGTTAGCATTCTGAGTTGCATGAGTTATCAGAATGACAGAGGTCTGTTTTTAGCACTCTTAGAATAGCATGTAGATGGACATTATTTACCTAGATCGCTTATTAAAACTTACTAACTGTTCATTAACCAAAACTGCCATAAATGTGAGCAAAATTATATTAAAGTACATTAACAAAAGTAATTTTCATAGTTTCAATGTTGCATTTTCTAACAAATTGTCATGTCATCATAGACTGGTGGAACAATTTGTGATGCTGTGTTATAAAAAGATGAAAATGAAACTAAAATGTGTAATTTTCCAAAGATATCTATGAAATAAAACTAAACTGAAATGTAAAATTATATCACAAAAAAAAAAAAAAAATGAGATTTTAAAATCTATAACAACCTTGTGCAGGCCACTTCAATGTTACCTGAAAGAAGTGGGTGAAGTTTATCGACCACATTAACAGTCAATGATCTTTTCATCATCACACGGTTAAACAGCATGCCAGGAACTGGTGCCAGGAAAAAACAACTAATGAACTAGCAAAACATTTCAGCCTCATTGCTTCAACATGTTGCAATGTATCCTTGCTAATAAAAACAAAATCGTATGGACTTGTACCTCTCCTTGTTATTCCTGTCTGTTGCGCTTCCTCTGTGTGATGGCCCGGGAGTAAAATCTCTTTAATAATCACAGTCAGCAGTATTGGGAGCAGATGTTATGTGTTCGTTTGGTATGAGGCAAATTATTGTAATTACGAGATGGAGAGGTAAGGGGTCGTTGCACTCTGTAGAAGCCCAGTCGAGATTGAGGAGGGTTGTTGTTGGGCTGGGTGGTCTTCAACATTCTACATTAGGCCCTCAAGACATTTTTCAGACCACCACGAATTACTGTATACTTGAGTTTGTGGTTGAGGGAATGGAAATTGCTAACATTAAAATGTCTGTTTTCTCAATAAGAGTAATAGATACACACACATGCACAAAATATATTCATTTACATTTAAAATTATTCATTCCCACATTATAAATTGACTACTGCCTTGTACTGTCTTTAAATTATGCTAATTTAAATAAAACATTAATTGTTATACAGTATTTTATTGTGCTTAATTTTTATGAAAAAAAGTTTTTCACAATTCAAAAAAATCTCAATGAAACTAAAAATATACCTAATTTTCTTTATAATAACTATAATTGATTTATTTTTTTATATATAGAAAATTAGATATATCTATTTAGCCTATGACTCTTTCTATTAAAATCTATTGCTATACATTTGTGTGGAAATCTGTTTCACAACTGTTATACAATATGCTATAAAACCCTATGGGGTTAACTTAGAAAAAAGAGAACATTCAAATTCCTAGACCTACAAAAATTTTACATGATTGTCTTTCTGTTTGAAACAGAGTTAATGTCCAAAGGTTTTAATTTAGTTTGTGTGAAAACCATAAAAGAGCATTGCCATACATAATGGCATAGTGGGTTAAAGCACATAACTGATAAGCAGAAGGTAGCCGGTTCGATCCCCACAGCCACCACCATTCTGTCCTTGAGCAAGGCACTTAACTCAAGGTTGCTCCGGGTGGATTGTCCCTGTAATAAGTGCAATGAAAGTCGCTTTGGATAAAAAGCATCTGCAAAATGCGTAAATGTAATGTACAAATAACAGCGAAGTGGTAATGCTTGCTAATCTAATCTTTTTCCACTTGCAAACTATCCAGGGCCATTATTGCAATGGAACGTCAGCCTTTTTATTAGGCTTTGCAGCCCTGTTCTATTGTGAAGGGGTCTTGAAAACACCCATAGACATTATTGGGCACCCAACTTTGCAGTTTTCTTTTATGACCCGCTATCTCACACTATCTTGTGTATTTTTTACTCTACTGTGACTCAGAATATTAACACAGCAGAGCAAAAAGCTCTAAAGCAGACCTTTAAGCATTCCTGTCTAAAGATTGCTGATGGATATACTACTTTACTTGGAATGGTTGAGTCTCTAATCAGTGTCTGAAGGGCTGTATCCCAGTGTTAAAAGTCAAATCAATTTCAAATTCAAACCTCAGAAGTGAGTTCAGTAAGTAGTATGCTGAATATGAATGGAAGGATAATGTATGTGAATTAGGTCTTTGTGAACTGCAGAGGGAGTGAATGTGTGCTGATTTGCACTGTATGGACAATTGAGGGGCTATGGCAACACTGGCAGCCATAATGCTAATGATCTTAGCTTATCTAAGATCAATCAAATTGTTACACTTGTAAAGGGTGAGGAAGTAATTTGGATGATTCATCAGTTTTATGCATGTATGTGTGTATATATATATATATATATATATATATAAAAATAATAAAAATATAATCATTTGGATAATTAAAATACATTTCATTTTTGTGGCAGATGAGTAAAGCATTGATTAGACAATACAGATTTTTTTAGAATCCAATATATTGTTAATTTCAATATTATTGAAAGTCATTGGACTATAGTGCACAGTAATCCATTTTGCAATTGAATTAGTTAATCAGTCCAATATTTATTATAAGGTGCTGGTCTAAGGACATGTCAATGTACACATGCGTCATACGGATGCTTTTGGGGGTGTCTCACTTTGGATGCCTTACATAGTCAACATTGTTAGGTCGCTGTGACAAGTTTAACGTAGTTTACAAAAAAAAAAACATCTTTTAGATCCCTGTGTTTAGATTTGCACTCCATCAAATCAAATCACTTTATTGTCACACTACTATGTACACAACTGCAACAGTAGGTGAAAGTCTTGTGTGCAGTTCCAAGCAACATAACAGTCATGACAGCGACGAGACATAAACCAATTACAATAAACAACATATTTACACAACACAATTTACATATCAAATGTACACATACTTACAACAGATAATCAAGCTGTATTTGTATGCAAGAATGAGACTCGTCAGCTGTGTCTTGTTTGGAAGGCTATGCCTCCAGAAGTTGCATTTGGCGCCCGCATACGTCATCGAGGCTGTCTCGTTTCAGAAAAGCGAGTAGGACACTTCAAACGCAGCATTCGAATACAACCTTATTTCATTGCATGAGGTGTATCATTCATGGGCACTCACAACCCACAATTCGGAAAACAGAAATGTCTAAAAAAAAAATAAGCCAATTTGCCCATACAAATTATGTTCAAACGGAAGGAATGTTAATTCCCAAGTTCAAGTACCTCAGTAGATGGGTGCAGAGTATATAAAATATATAATGAAAAAAAAAATATTAGACTAAATGTACACCTGTAAAATACATTTTCTTTCTCTTTACATCATTATAAGGCTCCTAAAATGTACCTCATGCATTCCCTTCCTAAAGGGACTTTGTTCCCTTCTCACTCAAAGCGCTCGCACTTGTTATCCCCTCATCCCCTCTACTCCTGCTTTGAGGTCCTTCCTTCGGGGCGGAGGCTACGTATACCGTTTGCCAAAAGGAACATTTACAAAAGATCATTTGTTCTATTGGCGGTGACTGTTTTAAATCAAATTCACAATTGAGGCGGGTACGATGGGTGTGTGAACATGTACATGTTGTATTAATTTGTTTTATTCATGTATGAGTGCTCAATCATTTATGTTTTATGATACCAGTGTCAAAAAAACAAGTCTGTGTCAGTGTACTGGAAAGCCCTAAAAAGTATATTCATTAACACTACTGATGCATAGCTTCCTCAGTGCTGTTCAAAGCAAAATTTCTAAAGAAAAAGAGTGTATCTAAAGAAACTGCAGTTGTCAGGTTTAAACCATTGTACATCATGCAGTCTCAGATGTGTTGTACTGACAGTGTGAATTAGAACACATACAGCATGACACACTGTGATTCAGTCATTATCAAATCAATAGAGCAATCAGCATCCTGCAGAGCCTGTGATGGGGGACATCAATTATCAAAGCCTGAGTGCAGAGAATGCAGGGAATAGTTTGAAGTTGAAGACCCTAGCTGGACAGCATTCTGCATCTTCTTTTACACAAACACGACCCTCTTTGCTTATAAATGTCTTTATTTGTTTTTTGTAATTGGAGCAGCTTGATGCAACCAATTGTGCCACAATCAATTAATTTCATGCCTTGTCATTAACACAGGAAAGAATGGAGCAAATCTAAAGACTAACAGAGATGAGCAGAGGAAACAGGGTGTGTGCACGGGTCAAAGGCCATTGGGAAAAAAGCATCATTAGTTAGGTAGCACTGACATGTGAATGCAGTAGAACAGCATCCACTCTTAAACCCTTGTCAATTGGTGTGGCAATGAGGTGAAATATGCGTTATCGCATATAATGGCTTGCCAGGGGAAGGACACATCATTTTACTATGAGTAGAAGAGGATGTGAACTTACGGTGTTTTGTATGCTTCCTGTTCCTTTAGTGTAGAGGAAACTGAACTGTACAGGGCTTAGGGTAATATACTGCAACTTAAGTTTTCTAAGGAAGTAGGATGGGGTGTGCTGCCCCACCATTTACACATGCACATTGAAAAACTTGCACAAGTAATTAATGGGGACATTGTCTGAGCAAACATCTGCAATATCATACATAGTAGCCCACAAAAGTATTTTGACTATTAAGTCTTACTTAAAAACATATGAATACCATTGCAATAGATACAAAAGGACAAACCAAGTGGCATCTGCAACTTTTCTTTGCCATTTGTTTTTCAATTATGTTTAACCAACAGCGGCCAAGATTTTATTTGTGGACGTATACAGTAGTTGGATGCATCACATTACATCACAATGGACAATCGAATTGTCCACATAATTTTGCCGTGATTTTAAACAGCATAAACACTGTATATTGTTTTATTTTCCCATGATTTATTCTAGGGAATTCCTACTTTCTTCTGTTCTCCATTCTTTAGCCATATTTACCTGCTAAGGATCGCCATGGCATTTTCTGCCATTTTCAAGGTGTTCTTGATAAACATCTTAAAGAGGGAAAGGACATTTGAATAGAGAATATCCTTATGGTTAAGTGAGATGGTTAAGTGGTTCTTATAAATTTCAGCAAAAACTGTAGAGGAATACATATTGTTTGGCTTGCTTTCTTTGCTATCATAACTTGCTTTCTAAAACTACCTCCAAGATCTTGAACCCTAGTTTAAGAATAATATGTCTGCTTCATTGTGACTTTAAGAAGTCTTACTGGGATGATTTAGCGATTGTTCAGTCTAGAAGGTCTACAGGCTTAATTCAGACTAATTTAACATTGAGAGTGGAATGTGATGAAGCACTCTGCATTGGTCTGTGTAGCAATGACTTAGAGCTGCACGTGGGGACGGTCCAGCTTTTATGTCGAGCATAATGACAAAAAGCGCATCTATCATTAAGCACATACCAGGAGTGGTGTCTTGGAACTTCCTCTACAATCATAAAATAGCAATTAATTAAATGGATCCCTACAACATTATAGATTATGCTCTTTGACAATGCAACCATATTTCTTAAAGTTTCCAGAGAGAGGAAACGCATGCTTCAGTGACTACTTCTTTGTGAGATTCTAAACGATTTGGCAAGGAATCAACATAATAAAGTAATTGTATTCTGCTAAAGTGTGGAGGTGAGAGATGGCCATTGGGACCATTGTCACAGTCAACACACTGAGCCCTGTCTGAAGGAAGGTGGTACTGAGCTTATGAAAATGTCTTAGAAATTGTGAGAACTGCCTATATGTACACATCTTCATTTTGACCACAAATGCATCAATGTAAAGCACTGTGACTTGTAACATGAGTGTCAATGACTTGCAATGTTGTGGATTAACAGCACTTAATCAGTAACCATGTTTAAATGCACAAAATGTAATAATTAAAGTCCATATTCTGGTTAAGATTTTATTCTGAAAAATAACTATTGATATACAGTATCCCTGTATACATGCGACCAGCATATTCTAAATAAACTAACACATTTGTTTTCTTTTCTTGCTATTCTCTTCTGGAAATAGTGGAGATGCTATTGCCATTTATTATTTAGGATTTTTCCAATTTTGGACAGCTCCTTGATTATCATCATTCATGTCCACATAACTCACAAGGATGTGATACACTGTAAAATGTTGGTCTTTAGATTTCTTTTAATTGCTCAAAAAATTTATTTATTAAATAGCTTGACTTCTCGCACAACTGTATCTAGTATACTATGAACTTGGATCCCACTACAAATTAAAAAGCCATTTTACAAGGATTCAACTTGATATCTCTCATTTGAGATTTACATCACACAATTATAGCTTCATGTCTCACAATTGTGTCTTTTTTATTTATCAATTGTGTGATATAATGTCACAATTGCGAGACAAATTTGCATTTGCATACTTTAAATCACAAATAAGAGATATTTAGTTGCAGTTGCAAGAAATATAATCAGATTTGTAAGATATAAAGTTTAGAATTGTTTTTCTTCTACGGCAGGATCAAGACACCATAAATATCACCCAGAATTACCTTTGTTTGGACAGTACATGTCCTGATGTAAATTGTTCAGTTGGTGGATATTTAAATAAAGATGTTTACATTTTTCCAAATTTAGATTATTACAGGCATATCAGATTTTTAGAAACCAGAATATTGACTAAATTGACTAGCTATTGTAATCAGGTTAATGCAAAAATTATCAGGTTAATGTGAAAATATATGACACATAAACATATGATCATAATATGATTAATACAGACATAGTCTTGTACATGTAAACCAAAAAAAAACCTATTTTTATAAACCGAGGGAAAGGCTTCTTTTCTAAATGTTTACATGTCATGGTTTGCTGAGGCAGGACCCAAACGCAGAGTGCAAACAAAGGGATTTATTAATACAAAAAATAGACAAAACCAAAACACAAACTACACCGTATGGGAAAAACACAGTCCAGGGCGGCAAGCGCACACAGACAGGCTGGGGCAAAAATGAGCAGAACACAAGATGAACTGGCACAGGACAGCGCACATGTGGAGACTAAATGGGACAGAAATTAACAGATTAACAGGCAGGGAAGGTGAGACAAATTAACTGATAATGGGCAAACAAGGAGGCAGGGCGCAAGACTGAGTGACACGAGGCAAAACAGAAACAAAACAAAGCCATATGCACACAAATGGCATGAGTGCATATTGCCAGGACAATAAGGCAATATACACTCATGCCAACTGACAGACAAGACGAGAATGCATGGAAACACCAACAAAGCAATGCACTCTCACGCTAGACAAGCATACACCACAAAGCAAACATCAGGCGACAAACGAACGTTTATAAATAAAAGCAGCATCTAAGACAGAAGTGAACGAACCCGAGCACAATGTGAAGACGGATCGCGACCCGGATGTGCAGAGCAAAGCGAAGCAAGCCCGAGGTTGCGAGAGACAAGACACAAACAATTGACGTGAGTGCATGCTACCAAAGTATTCATGTCAAGACATGGAGCATGAGTGTCCAGATTCCGACACTAGAACCGAAACCGGACCAGAAAGGAGAGTCAGGATCCAGACACCATGCCCTGAACATGAAACACAAGACCAACCAAAGAGTGCACGGCAGGGAAACCACAACCGGAAGCCGTTTGCTCATACAGAGACAAAAGATGAAACAACACAGACACAGAACAAGGTTGTCAGGATCCAGTCACCACAAAACCCAGACTGACAATGTGACAGGACTGAGAGTTGCCTAATTCATTGCGCCATTCTTGTACCTTAATTTCCTTGGCACACTCTGTTCTTCCTTGTCATGACAAGTGCTGCTAAAATAACAGGAACTTTTGGACCATTGGATGAAAACAACAGGCCAACTTATGCAACTTAAATCCTGTGAGACACATTCAGTACTAAATGAACTCCAGGATGTACTTGACTGAGTGTTTAGAGACAAAACAAATGGCTCTGTCGATTAAAGAGGCTTTGCCATAGGTTTTGGAGGAATGTGGGTGAGTGTTGTTTTGGGATGGAAGTGGATGGCAGGGGGCTTGAATCTAGAGTGTGAAGTGCAGGGGAGGGCCTGACTGCAAAGGGGACTGGACCAGGGTCTGACAACTTGGGGACATGCTACTTGGCACACACATCTGTACATTAATTTGAACACGTTTAAAAGGACAGGAAACAATTGCATTCTCTTTCTCTGTACAAGACAACTTAAGTGTTTATGGGTGGCAGACTTTTGGTGAGACAAACTTCCAGTTAAGTCAGAATTCAATGATTACATGACTTATATAATTGTGGACATGCTTGCTAGACTCTTCCATGGAAACTAGCACTAATTGGAGGCTTTTTCTGAATGCTGCAGGATGCATTTCACAAAGGAAAGATGTTTTTTGAAATGGGATCTACGCAGTGGAATCAAGTCTGAACTAGTCTCACATTGTAAATATGAAACTCTATAGAGTTGGCGCATGACTTCTCACATTAGCAGGGCATAGAGTCAAAGCTTAACTGGTTTTGTGTGATAAGTAAGCTATTTGATTGGTCTCAGAGAAATAAGGATGGAGAAAGAGGCACTTGGTATTGCTTCAAATGTTCCTTCCATTTTTAACACTACAGAGGCCATTTACGTATTCAGATTATTTATTATAATTTGTAATTTAATATATTTCCAGTTAGTTTAAAGGCATAGTTACCCCAAAAATAAAACGATTCTGTGATAATTTACTAATTTGTTACCTCGTGTAACACTGTAATGCCAACTGTTTTTGAAATCTGTTAAAATAATATGGTCTTTGCAAGTATTTTGCCAAATATTCATTTGGGAAACTAAACAAAAAAAATTATTGATCATCCCCAAATCTGAATAATTGTGGCAATAAAGTGATTTGATTTTGATGGATTTGATTTTGATGTCTCCTAAATGTTTGTGGTGGTTACTGCCCTGGATAGTCTAATAGAAAATACGTAATGGTTTATATCAACACGCCTATTAGTGGGGGTGCAGCGGATTTCATTCACCTCCATTTTTTTTATCTCTGCATTGAATGTATCAATGCTTGGCAAAATCTATGCTTATTGCAGCAAGTCAAACTCACTTAGCTCTCTTGACACGTTGCATTAGAACACTTTCCTTTGGTAAGCTTTTATACTTCAGGCTTGTAAAATATCAGCCTCAGGTGGAGTTGTTGCAATCCAACCTTCAGTTAAGTCATGCTCCAATCGGTGTTTATTTATAAAGCGTTTCATATTTGATTTAATTCCTGACCTGCGCTAAGAGCTCACTCTCTCCTCTGAGGTGCCAGTCAGATCAGTGGCATACATCTGGAGCGTGTTTACCTTTCTCCGCTGTTGGGATATTTTAAAAATGACCTCGCTTGAATGTTCCTTTCCTCCAACGTATAATGTATTCCTTTGAAAACAGGGAAGGGTAGATCCGCTGTTTTTGCCACAAAGCCGCATATTGTGTCACTGCCAGAGAGTGACAAGGTGTAACATGAGTGGTTGTGTATGTTGGCTCTGGAATTCATGGCAGCCGTTTCCTACTTTCAAAGACAGAGTTTTGAAGGAGAGAGCTTGCAGAGAATGTAGAGAGAGAGAGAGTTTAAGGTTGATGTGTTTAGAAGTATCCAAGTTATTTATAGAAAGAGTTTTTTTTCCAAATATTAACTACATAGACCAAATGAATTGTATTTGAATTTCTCACCTGTAATGGTCTACAGCAGAGTACACTGGATATGAATTTCAGAGTCAAAGAAGAACTAAATATTGTCAAGATCTGCAAAATATGGCAATTTTATATTACTGCTACAGTATTTTCATTTATATTAGCAGGCACCTTTGACAGAGCAACAGCAATAGTTTTGTGAGCACACTTTAAAGCTATATGTATACATTATGGGACATTCATTTTGATTTTAATGTGGTCTACTCCTTTGACATGGTGTACAACCCTTTTGGAATGCTGCTTTCAAAGGTCCATATATAGGGCTGTATTTCTGTATCTGATGGTTCATTCTCATTCAAGTGTGTAAATTCAGTTTAGTTAGTGGGCACTGATGTGGGAAATTAATTTGCATTTCCATTTGAGTGGTGTCACAGAAGGTCAGTTGAAATGTGGTTTAGGTAAGCTATAATAACATTTACCATTAAAGTCTGCATGTAACGGAAGTTGCGACCGACTTTACTTCAGTACCGTGGCGTATTTCTGTGTGAAACGGAATATTGAATGAGAAAAAATAGAGGGCGGGGCTTGATTTTATCCACTGGGAATTGATTGGATCTAGAAAAGTAAGCTTTCCATACAGAAATAGAGGCAAATCTGAACACAAGATTACAATCAGTTGTGAAGGACTTCTTGCCGCTTGACACACTACCAGCAATAGCTTTTGTTGAGGAAGAAGTTTGTTTACAACAGGCGAAGGTGGACGAGGAGCATACAGAGGATCATTTTATCACGGGAATCAAGTCTTATATGTTTGAGCCTGCTGAGAGTACTTAATGGTAACCTGGATGTGGAGGCTCAGGCGCAAGTTCACCCTCAAGAGCATCTCGATGTCTCCCAATGACAATGCAAATTTTTCAAAACTAATTGTTATTTGCTATTACTGCTGCAATCGTTATCACATTAACTGGTGTTTAATTACTGCATTTAAATAGGATGCATTGCGTAGAACAGTAGCCTAAAATTATATGTCTAAATATATAGCTGGCAGATAACACGGCTAGTGACAAATAACGTTTCTGATGAGCTTGCTCGTCACTTACCGTCAAACTTTGTGAGGTACCAATGGTGAAAGGACAACTGTATCTGTTAAGGACCGATATTTCACAAACCGCATTTTGTGTTCCGTCCAATTTTTTAAGGATTCGCGGGTGAAATGCCTCAAACACAACCACAACCTCTCTGATATCCCTCCTTCGAAATGCAAAAAAATCAAGCCATCAGTCCCACAACCAAGGTATTGGGGGGATTGGGAAAAGGGTTTTGGGAGAGCCACAACCTACAATGCACCTCCTCGCCATCTCTGTTTGTTATGCGTCTTTTTACTCACTGTCAATGTTCAAAGCAGACTGTCGGTTAGAGGGGAATGGTTCTGCCCAAGTCGTCAAACTGATGTCATCAGAGAAGGAATGTCATTCCAGAGGCGAAGCTAATTTTCAGATTTTGATTGAAGATTACAAAGACAAACAATTTTTTTCTGTTGATTAACTTGCACAGATGAATTGTTCACCACAAGACTAGTAGTGTGCGCTTACAAAGTAAATAGCGTACATTTTTATTACATGCAGAGTATAAGAGGATATGGAAAATGTGATCAGCTTCAAGAAATCCTCTCATACATTTATGTTTGACCAAAAGACAAAAAACCATATACAAATTTGCAGTATACAAAGAAACAAACAAAAATGATGAAAAATAAAACCATTATCTGTCAGATAATGGGGTAAGATGTGTTAGGACTTTTCCTTTAACTCAGGGCAAGTTGAGAGGGGTCTTGTGAAGCTAAAAACCCAACCCAAACAAGGACATTTACACACTATATCAGCCTCATTTGCAAGTCAAAACACAACAACCATGACAAACTATCAGACATTTACTCATTTTACCTGTACTCACCCTATAGCTATAGCCCTATTAAACTTTTAGTAAATAGTTAATAGTAAAAATAATTAAAAATAGTCACAGGGAAAATATGACAAGCAACTTTGAAAGAATACTAATGATGTACCAGGCTAATGTTTGAATACACCCATTTTGACAACAAGTGACTGAAACTGTTTCTCTCTCAACCTGAACAGAGCCCCCATCTGATGAGTCTTGAGACTTCATCAGGGACCAGGCCCACTACTCGGGCACTACACATGGACTCGAGAGGAGCCAAAGTGGCACTTGGTTTTCAGAGGAGTTCTACCTCTGATGATGACTCTGGATGCGCTCTGGAGGAGTACACCTGGGTTCCCCCTGGATTGAGACCTGAGCAGGTATGCACTGAGGCAGTCTCAGACTCTCTCAAATGTGTAGATGTCCTACTAAAATATGATAATTATAGCAGACATCCATAGCTACAAATATAGATGGCCATACTTCATGATCTTTATACTTCTAATTAACTGCAGACAACCCAAAAGTTTGGGAAGAAACGGTTTATAATCTGTCCCACAAACTAAAACTTTTCCTTTTAACTCCACAGTCTATGCAGACAGCAGCAAAAATGCTGACATTAAACACAACCACTTTGTAGTGATTCAGAGCATTCCCTCATGATTACAAAACTCTTCATTTCTTGTGGTTTTCAAAAGTGTTTTTTTTTTTGCCTCAAGTCCATTTCTCAGCCAATCAATGTTTGTGATGTAAAACCAGCCAGTCAATCATTTGAAGTTTGACGGCTGCCAATGCACTACCATTACACACAGGTATGAAGTTTTGCAGAGAAGTTCGAGCATCTAAACATGACTTCATCCAAGGTTTAGAGAATGCATGCCTCCCTGGCATCTAGACCTTTTCTGCACTATGAAACAGCTGCAAATGACCTTGCACGGGGGAAATTTCTACACACTAAAATGAGGCAAAGTCTGGCAAGCTCTTTGATTGCTATTAGACTGGAACTCTCAACCTTGACATCAAGCACATGTGCATGCGACCTATTTCTAACTGGCAGGGTGTTGACGGGCTGCACAATGGCAGGCTGTGAATTTACAGAATAGGAAAGCACAAGTCACATAGGCAAGGGAGAATTTTTGTATTCCCATCATGAACAAAGAGAAAAACAACTATGAAGGCTGTAAAGTTTTAAAGATAAGGCATCTTATCATCTACATGATAACATCTACAGAACACACTAATATGAGCCCAAGGACAATTAGAGAGAGAAAATATTTACACATTCAAAAGTTGCAATATTTTCTTTGAATAGAAACACCATCGTGAGCAATGAGAATTAGTGATAATTGCTTTCAATCCTTCCTGCAGTGTACAAAATGTTGCAGCATTTTATTTCACCACAGAGACTAGTCCCAGCAAGTGAAGTCTTTAATGGCAAAATGCTTAAATTCCATATCCTTTCCACAAATTTCCACACTTTTAATGTGTATGCTGAATCTTAGAAACTTGTATGAATAGTGTTTTTCGTCCATGTTGATATCTGAAACTGATATCTGCAAATTCTCTATGGTTTAAAAACAAAATATCACTGCTGTCAAAGATAGTGTTCCACTTCAATGTGCTGCCCTATACTGCCAGAATTTTACATGTGTAGTTCAAGCACTAGTCCCAACAACACGGCCATTTAGAAAACCTTTTTTTCCCTTGCTGTGTGCAGTAAGCAAACAGAACTGAGCTTGTATCTTGAGGCTAGTTGGCACTTTACTGAAACAAGGCAATACACAAACACTCGTGCAGAACCTACAGGGGAGGAGGAGGGTCAAAAGTGAGAGAGGGCCTGGAATGAAGTTTAAATCTATTTTTCTAACCCCCACCTTTTAATTTTTTTAAAACATGGGAGTGGGAGGCCTAATGTCCTCATGAAAGCATTTCCCTCAGTTCTATTAAACCCACTGCAATAAGCTCTAAACGTGGGAAAATGTAGCTTGACGGCAAAAATGAAATTGGGAGCACTAGTAGAGGTTTAAAGGGAATTCAGGGCAATTTGTATGACAACACTCCATATCAAATCCCACTCACACTTCATATAAGCTCAACCCCATTGCAACAGAAATAACAGTCCACATTCATCCTCACAGTAACTCTCAACACAAGGGACATTCCAACAGGCATCTATCTTTGTGTCTTTAATTATGTACTGCCCCGTAAATATCCTTCAGGGTCATCATTAACAGACAGTACCGTATAAACACGTTGTCCCTGTCAATGATATACCCATTTTCCCTTGTTGGGGAGACAATTGTGAGAAGCCTGTATGACAGGCTGAATGATGTAGCACCAATTGAGGCTGGTGTCTCATTTCAGCTTTCAGCTGTTGAAAGCAAATCCTAATCCTCTTTCTCTCTGTTTGCCTTCTGTCCACAAAAGGTCCAGATCTACTTTTCCTGCCTGCCAGAGGAGAAGGTGCCATATGTCAACAGCCCAGGAGAGAAACACAGGATCAGACAACTCCTCTATCAGCTGCCTCCACATGACAATGAGGTATAAAAAAGAACAATAAAAGTGATGCAGATAACATATATACTATGCCGCTAGAATACAGAATGGTTTTACTAGGGCTGTGGTTTTCAATCCTGGTCGTGGAATAAACCAATGTTGGGCACATTTGGAATGTCTCGATTATCTGAAACACACAGATTATAGAGGATTAACTAATGAGCTAATGAACCTAAAATGTGCAGTTCTCGGGTACTTCAAGAGCAGAACTAAGGACTACTTCACAAGAGGACTTTAAAATATAACAGATAAAATGAGGTTGAAGTGTGGATACAAATTCCTCTAGAGTTTGCATTCATAGCTCTTAAGTGGTTTCACAGAAGGGTGATCCTTTCTGCTAGCAGCAATAAAATGTTCCTCTGTGATTTTTGACACTTGTTATCAGACCTAGAACTGTGTGCTTCAGGAAATTCTTGGCATAACTGTGGGTTATGGATCTACAAGGCTCTTAACATGTGGGATCATTATTTACCTCCCTGCAGTGCCAAACAGAGCGAATTGTTTGTCTCTTGTCTTTTTGTATGACTTCCACAAGTCTAGTGTAAACTCTGAGGCCAGTTTGTGTACTTTAATTTAGCCCCAGAAATGTGGGAAAAATAATCTCACAATATTCACATCAAAAGCTTGTCTGTTGATGCCTCTTTGGAAGAGCATAAAGCCTTTGATTAAATTGATTTCTGTATTTCATCTGTTCTTCGTTTAAGCAAATAATTTTTTTTACATTCACTCCTTTAATACAGAGCCGATACTGCCAGGCCCTTAGTGAGGAGGAGAGGCGAGAGCTCCACATGTTCAGCATTCAGAGGAAGGAGGCGGCACTCGGCAGAGGAACCCCAAAACTGCTTCCAAGAGCCCTGCAGCACATTTGCGAACATGTATGTAGAAGCATGATTGCTCTTTTTCTTGCCATCATCAACAGAAATACTAGCCAAATATAACTTGCATAAAGATATTCATGGCCCTATTAAAATTCCTAAAGGTGATTTTGTGTATGTATAGATTCCTTCAAGGATCTTAATAAAAAAAAAAGACCTTAAAAGGTGCAATACAATGTTCATGTAATATTCGCCTTTTGCCAATGTGTGAATTGGGTTGTAACACAACTTAAAAAATTAGCCCTTCCCGGACTTCCTAGGTTGTCTAATAAAGCCTGTAGACAGATTTTCATGCGAAGGGAGCGGGTGCTTTTGCCGGGCAAATCCATAGGATGTGACGTTTATGCATGCTCCCGAGAGCCTTGCCTCAGACAGTAATCACTTCTCTTCCACTATTGAACAGTGCCAACAAACAGCTCACTAAGTAACATTATATTAGAGATGGAATCCAGCAAACGTCCAGCTCCCAGCACAACACTGACTCCTACACAAAAAAAAAAAAAAATGTATCTACTGAATCTCATCTGGCTAAGCGGGAACGTGAACGTGGTCGAGCGAAAATTAGAGTGAACATTGGCAGGGTATTTGATTCTTGTAGGGACCTCTGTTCGGTTTTGGGGATCAAAACCAACCCTGAATTGGCGTTCTTCTTATTGGACAGGTAAGCTTACATAACTGCAAAGCATGTGAAATATAGTGCCATAAGGATTGATCTGTATAATTTTAGCTAATTTGATCGTGCCTGCACAGTAACTGTCATAAACAATGTTAATCTGTAATTATTCAGCAAAGTAAACTACAATAACACATGAAATGAATGCTAGACAAATGTTCAAGATAATGCAAAAAGACCCATTCATTAGTGTAACGTAACTCGGTTATACAGAAAATAAATACATTCTATTATTATAAAACAATTGTTCATCTATATATTTTAAAATGACAGTTGTGATGGAATCACATCAATACTGAATTGTGTAAGCATATTTATAATAAATTTATAATTTTATAAACAGCTCCTGTCATCTTCCACCAAATGAAGCTAACAGCTATTGATAAAGCTGGCTAGCTAGCTAATGCCAACATAGGCTATCGTATAAATGCACTCAATGTATCATGCAAAGAAAAGTGAACACTTCAAACTAGTCTTGCATAGTCAGACCTATATCCACACTGTTTTAGCCCTGTTCCAGCACTGGAGAACCAAATATAATATACAGTCTCAAAGTTTGTAGTAAAACAATCATAACTTTGTCATTTTAATTATGCCACCTCATCTGTCAGCATGATGCCGGTGAATCACGTTGTCTCATTGTACATTGTCATTGTTTTGACCAATGCTCACGTCCCTATGGAGTGTGTGCACGAACGAGAGCATGAGCAACAGGTAGCTGGCAGCAGTTCAATTAACAGACACAGGTGATATTAATAACAAGGGTTTTTGAAATTTTCATACTGCACCTTTAATCAATGGTTACATTTGAATGAAGCGGCTTTAGACAGCCTATAATTATGTATGCAACAATAGATTCTGGCCCTATGAAATCAACGAATGATGATAACAATTCCTGCTTTATGCTACATTCCCTGAGAAGCAGTGTAGACAATTTTCATGGCAACTCAGACAACATGTAATCAGGCAAATGGAAAAATGATGGCCTAAAGTTAACCAAGGCACATAGGCAATTCATGGAAAACAATAAGGATTAGCACATACAACCCACAATCTTTGGCTGAAGACCATCTCCTTCAGGGCTCGAGTCAGCACATGTGAGCCAATGCAAAGCTTGTTTCCTGTTGTGCAGACTTTTAAACACAAAACAAAAAAAACAAAAAAAGTCTTGGGTCCAGCATCATAATACCTCAGAAAAACAGATGTATCCCTTCACCACAAGCTGCCATTCAAGACAGCAGAACAGCGCTGTTCTTTGGTCTCTGGTTTCCGTTGCCGAAAAAAATTTGTGGGACACTGAACAAGGCCAACAGCTATCCAGTAATAATGGGAAGCAGCTGTGAAATGTATACTTTGGCAACACTGCTTTTAAAAAGACTTGTGATCATGCATTTGGTCATTCTCAGTTGGTCTTTACAAGGCTATTTCAACAGAGGTGGGGGTCCATTTTAAGTCAAACATAATGTGTGTATTCCAAACAAGAATGCACAGTAAAACCTAATACAATGTAATCCTGCCAATGTCTTACCAAAGCAGACATATGCACTACATGAAAGATTTGTCAAAAACTGATTTTAATAAGATCTTGCTTTGATTTGTAGTGTAAAGAGAACATCAAGGGTGGAGAGATGGCTGTGTTCGCTTCAAGAGCGGGCCCTGGGCAATGCTGGCATGCAGTGTGCTTTACCTGCTCTACCTGTCAAGAGCTTCTGGTAGACCTAATCTATTTCTACCACAATGGCAAAATCTACTGCGGTAGACATCATGCAGAACTTCTGAAGCCACGGTGTTCAGCATGCGATGAGGTAGAAATAGATTAGTTCCAAATTATTCCCTTTGGAAAGGGTCCCATTATTGACCCTTTACAAAGAGTCAAAAAACAATGCAACTAAATGTACTTGTTAAGATGAATTTTGAAATTCTTACATTTCTTCTCAGATAATCTTTGCTGACGAATGTACCGAAGCAGAGGGCCGTCACTGGCACATGAAGCATTTCTCTTGCTTTGAATGCGAGACAATTTTAGGTGGTCAGAGGTACATCATGAAGGATGGACGACCCTTCTGCTGTGGATGCTTTGAGTCATTGTATGCAGAGTATTGTGAGGCCTGTGGGGAAAATATTGGTGAGTCAAGTCTAGGACAATGTTTCAACAGATATAAGTTTATTGCAAAAGTAATTTGTTTCTAACTTGATTAATATTGTTTTTATTCAGGAGTGGACCATGCTCAAATGACGTATGAGGGTGTACACTGGCATGCCACTGACAAATGTTTCTGTTGTGCCCAATGCAAAACCTCTCTTCTGGGCTGCCCCTTTCTTCCAAAAGAGGGTCGGATCTACTGCTCTAAAGCCTGTAGCCTAGGTGAGGATGTCCATGCCTCTGACTCTTCGGACTCAGCCTTTCAGTCCGCCAGATCAAGGGAATCTCGGCGTAGCATACGAATGGGCAAGAGTAGTCACCCAATAGAGCAGTGTAAGCAGACACAACTCTATTCAGCAACAGACTACAGGAACTCTAGCACCTGCATTGACAACACTGAGACCATGTGCCATCAGTTGGAGAGACAAAACTTTGCAGAGGAAAACTACTGGAGAGACAGGGATGAGCAGGAAGCCCCCGAGGACTGTGTAGATGATTGGGCTGCACACGAGGACTACATGACCCAGCTGCTCATGAAATTTGGAGACCATGGAGTCATCCCGACAGAGGACACCAGGCAGGCTGAGCCATGGATTATAAAAGACTCTGAGTACAATAGGACCAAACCAGAGATGAAGATGAGTGGCCACAATTTGGGTAGTAAAAAACATCACACCAATATGTATTGGGCCCAATCTCAGGATGGACTCGGAGACTCTGCCTACGGAAGCCACCCTGGCCCAGCTAGTGCTAGAAAGATTCAAGAGCTGGAGATGGATCAGGGAGCAGGTCCTGGGTTCTGGTCTGAGCCTAGACAATGGTATGAAGACTCTTTGGAGTGCATTGCAAGTGAACTCCGAAAGGCTGAGCACAACATTGGAGACTCTATGGACTCTCTAGCACTCTCAAACATTACAGGTAGGAATATAATCTCCATCCTGCAATCTATATATCATTCATATATAGCTTTTTATTTAAATATCCGTTTACTCATATCATCTCTTATTTCACAGGAGCTTCAGTTGATGGAGATGGCAAAAACAAACAGACCATCTACTCATTCCAAAACCTGAAAGAGCAGGAAAGAGAGGTGGAAGACTGTGACAACATAAGTAACATGGGCACACTAAACTCCTCAATGCTCCACAGGAGTGCTAATTCACTGAAGAGTCTAAACTCAGAGCTTGACCATGAAGGGTCACTGGAGGTGGAGGGAGATGATGAGAAGGAAGAGGACAGAATTCCAACTTATTTTGGAGAGAAACTACCCTCTCTGCTCCATCTTCCTCTGCTGAGAAGGACCAAGTCTCAATCGCAGCCCCAATCTAGACCTCAACAAGTGAAGTTCTCTGATGATGTTGTGGATAAGGGATATTATTGTGAAATGGGCTTGAGGCAACCACCAATGAGTGAGAGAACTCGCAGACGGACCCATTACAGGGAGGAGCCACCAAGATGTCCTACCACCAGACATCATCACAAAGGCAGACAATGTCGGAAAACACGTTCAGAAAATGCATTGCATCTTCCTTCTAAGGAGAGGGCAAACTTGAATGTTGGAATGCCAAAAGAAATTGGTTTGAGCACACCTGAACACAGGAACGGTATTCTTTTGAATCCTTCTGCTCACAGCTATCACCAAACTTATTCAGACTATGCTCAGCAGGGTATGGTCCTAGTGGACCACGTCCAAGACTTTTGTGGCGATGATGAAGATGACTGGTGTTCAACATGCTCCTCTTCATCTTCAGAGTCTGAGGAAGAGGGGTTCTTCCTTGGCCAGCCAATCCCCAAGCCCCGATCCCAAAGCTTACATTATTGCACAGAGGACTATCCGACCCGGGTCACAGCTTTAACGCCCCCTTACGGCTCACGGACCAAACCGAAAAGGAAAGGCCACAAGGGCAAGAACTGCATAATTTCTTAGATGTTAGACTACAGATATCCAGCCTGCCTCTGTTGCAGTTGGAACATACACATGCCCGACTGTAAAGAAGCTGGAAAACACTTTTTTTTTTATTGAGATTTAATTTTGTGAATGATGTGCCAGTTGTGTTGGTGTTGAACAAATGAAAGTAACTTGCAATATTTTCTTGAACATAGTATAGCAAAAGTAATATTCTCAAAAGCAAAATTACTGAGTAGCATTTGGACTAACTAAATAATTATTTAATAGTGCAAGCATTGTATATTTGTTAAATTAAGATTGGAATACTGATATTTTTTTATATTCAAATGTGTTAAATGATTAATTACCAATTATGATTATTAATGATAAAAATTGACCAGGGTTTTGCAAATGCAACATATATATGCACTATCCATATGTTGAATGGCCTTGCTATATAAACATTTGTGTGTCCTTGATATGCTTATTCGATTAAACAGTGTTGGGAGGAGATCTGCCCTCTATCATGTACATTTCCTACAGGTAAACATACTATCCTTTTTAACATTAAGATGTCAATAAAACAATTGAAGAGATTTAATACATTGTCTTGCAACTTGATTTTTCTTGTTTGTTCAATGGCTAAGTCAGGCTGAGACAACAGAAAAATATATTTGAATGCTAATTATAGCAACTTTTATTTAATTACAAACGTGAAATCACAAAAACGGTTTATCTACTCAAAAAGAAAATACATGCGTTTATGCGGTAGGCACAAGACTCTTTATAATACTAAACAAAGGAAAAGCTACACAAATACTTGTTTATTTTTATATCAAGACTGGAAAAATGTATTTGAAAAAAAAAAAGGACAAAAATGTATTATTGTTAGATGCACAGCTTTATAGTTTTATAGATAGCAGCAATTAGCTGAACCCATAAACATTACTCACCATAATTCGTGAAACATTTGTCATTGGTCTGAAAGAATGTACGCATATGTATGTGATTACATTGGCAACAACACAGAATCCTTTAGAGTTATACAGACTTGATCAGAACAACCAATATCTAGTACATGTACTGCAAGTCCTCGGGGTTAATACATCTCATAAGTCTTTGAAATAAAGAAACGAGAAAGCCCTCTATTCTGGCATTGCTTTCCTTGTATCTTCGTTGTTTAATTTCTTTTATTACTCATTGAAGGTTAATGTAAATCCACCTTCAACTATTAACAAAGGATAAATGGGACTGCATAATCGAAAACAATGTCCATGTCCCACATCCTTTCAGACCAGGAGGATTTATTTTAGGTAGAGTCAGAGTATTCAACATACAAAGTCCAGGGTCTTAAATGTAATAAATCAAAAATAATGAGGAGCTTGTGTAGGTTCAGAGTTTACAAAATCAAAACTGCTGGTTTTTTGAGTGAAATGGTATCACCTCAGACAGCAGGTTCAGGCTGACGTATGACCTCATCGAGTTCAGCAATGAAGTGTTGCAGGTCCTCGAGGCATCGCTCACGGATTTCAGTCAGATTCTCTTTTAGAGGGATCTGCAGGTGTTTCTCTAAGCTGGGATCCTTGGCCACTAGCATCTTCACCACCATGCCGAACGTCTCGCAGTCCTGACGGTACACCTGCCCAACACACAGCCATCGTTTAGAATTAGAATGTGGTAAAATTGTCCAACAGGGTTAAGTATCTCAAGCATGCAAGTTTCATTGACAGGGCTGCACAGAAATGAAGACACATAGAAAGTTTACTAGGGAACACAAATCTTAAATAAGTGTTGATAAACACATTAAAGTGTAATATGTCAATTTATATTTTTATAAAATGTAATTAAATTATAAATTACTTATCCTGTGCCACAACTCATAAAATGAAAAGGGACTGATCAGAAAATGCTTTAAACATGTTTGAACATGGTAAGGAAATCTAAAAATCAAAAAAAAAAAAAAATTAAAAAAAATTATTTGATTCTCCTTTTGCATTTCTATCATCATTCAAACACCCACATGCATAGATAAGCACAAATACTTATGTTCAACATTTCCATTCATGACAGGTATTTAAAATCAATACTGAATCCTACTCCTCTGCTGACTAGGAAACATGCGTTACACCAAATGTTTCAATGTCTCATTGAACATATCGAAGCCATCTTTAATCTATTGAGGTAAAAGTTTCTTTTTTCCACTCGAGGTCACAGAAGACGAAGGATGGAGAGCAATTTTGTTGTATGTTTGGAAGAACACTGTGTCTTCAGATCTACCATCCAGATGATAAAACACAGTCCCAAACCAAAACTCTAAGAGCTCAGTTATGTTTGTTGAGGTAGTATAATCAAACACTTCTGGCCATCAAAGCAATGCTTCAGACCCTGGGGAGTATGCAACTTAAAGCTGCAGATCATATCCAGTGTTTCTCATTAATTACCTAGACTGTGGCGGCTCGTCTAATTTGTCCCGACACAGTTTCATGAACCAAAAATATTTTTACACTTCTCATAATAACTTAAAAGATCTCCAATGTTGTGTTTGGCGCCGTTAGTCACACCCCGTTGTGGTTTTGAAGCTGGTATTGAGAATCATCAAATTTCACTACCGACTACTGAAATTTTGTTATTGTGATCATGTAGCCTTTATTATACAAAGTATATCTTGCTGCAACAACATGATAAAAAAGTAGATCTCATTCCAATGAACTATGAGCATCCCTGCTGTAAATGATGACAATGGAGATTTTTCTTTATTTGACTACCATACCTAACATAAAATATTTATCATATGAAAATAGTCTCGTCCCCTACTCTGTGCAGTTTACATTTCTGTCGCAGAGAATTGAGTTGATTGCATAGTTACATAATTAGGTTGGGCATCGGTCATATTTTAGAAAAATATACACCAAACTGATTGATAGTTAGGTTACTTGAGCATGTACTGTACCTTAAATGTCCTTTTTTTCTCTCCAGACAAGTAACTTTCTACTCGGAGAGGTGAATAACCAAATTACTTGTACGGAGCAAGTATATAAGTATATTAAGCATATGACAGTGCTTAATGTCGAGCGCTGGCTCAAATGTATGTCCTAGTCAATTGTGTGTTTTGACCATTTGCAAACTGCATTAAACTGCATCTTGTTTATGCTTTGTGGGTGTGACTTTTTTGTGTCATCACCATTCATATCTATACAAACAATGGGTTTATGATTAAATTACTACAAGAGCACAAAATTGTTTACAAGAGCACAAAGTTCTTTATATATCTAGCCTCTTAATGTGCTCTAAATGTAGCTCTAAATGTGCACCAGATTGATGTATTTAACTGTGGGAAACACTGATATCTGAATTTTACTCTACAATTTACATGAGTCGACAGTAATAAAATCAGACTGCTGTGCTATCACGGTGCGGGCAAATGCAACATGCCTGAAAGATTTGAAAATGGATACAAACAGGGTTTCAACAAAGTCTCCAACATGGCTATAACATTACATAACCCATCAATAACATCTGGAAGTACTTAAAATATATCAGAAGCATTAGTTAGGGCATTATCAAAAAGGGCCATTCACATCCACAGTGGTTCATACTACCTGTCCCTACAAGCTCTGGAAAGGGTCTGTAAAGAATTGTGCACTCCCAACTAATTGTGCTGACTAATAATTCTGCAGTGAGCTCCTCATTAGCCATTCACCAGAGGGCTCTTTCCCATGGCTGAATCAGGTTCTAGTAAAATGAGATCACCTGGTTCCAGGAATCACCAGGGCCCACACACAAAGACCCTAAAGTCTTGTGTGAGAACTACCTCTAATAGTCATTAAGTCAAAGTAAGAGCTTCCATGAGAACATTCTAATGGGGAGTCAATTACAACATTCAAGATTAGAATGGATAAATGATTTAGATGGAGAGAGAGGAAGTCCTTTAAAGCCTGAGGCTGAGAGTTAAAACAGATTGGAGTTAGTGAGTCAATCTGTGTGACTGTTTAATTTCATTAACGCTCCACCAATAGACATGGTTGCTCGTGCCTTTTAGCTATTTTTTAAATTAGATACCAGTTGACCTAAAATGTTACATGAAGGCACCATATCACTACATTTTTACAATGTTTAATACTACATACCTACAAGGCGAGATTAAAGTGTGAGATTAAATTCTATTTTTACATACTATATTAGTAATTTGCTTGGCTAAGCAAAACTTGCCACCATGGTGCTTTGAGTGTTTCTTAATCAAAAGAGCCCACCCATAGTCTCTATGCTATTCTGGTCCCTAGATATAGCTCAGGGCCCTCCTGCAATGTATGTATTTGGGATTTGTTTCCACACATTTTATCATCTGCCAGGTGAAATTCTGATTTCCTCTTGTCTAAGGTATCAATCATGTCAAGCTATATGGGTAGATTTTTGTGCCAAAGTTTAACCTCTAACCCTAAGAATTAGCAATATGGATAGTTATCAGACCAAGCACCACAAAATATGGACAATTTTGGATCAAGTCAGTAAATAAACAAGATTAACACAAATATCTTAGACATGACTGAAAGTCCACGCAGGGTTAACTGTATGTTCAGCCATGTATTCTATGACAATGAGAAGAGGGGGGTAATTTACTGTTACATGATTCACAATGTCTCCTGTGTGTAGAAGAAAACATATTCTGGGTCAATAAATAAACCATTTAACAAATCTAAATAAGCAGAGATGATTTGTAATGTAGTTAAGAGGAAATTCCAACCGACCACTATTTATTTGTATTTATTTTTTAAATGAATGCTACTCCATGCACCTTTATGGGAGTTTTATTATGATAATTTATAACATTTTAATTGTATTAGTCGTGCTTGATGAATTTATTTCGGCAGAAATACATACTGTACATACACTGTGAACTCCACCTCTGTTTTCCAATCAAACAGGAAGGTCGCACTAGACCTCAAGTGTGTGTGTGTGTTCATGCTTTCATGTGTTGTTTTTGTACTGTGGGAGGCTGATTCCTGATTCCCAGTAAAGATAAAAAGGAATTATTTATTATATCAATAAAAGTATGGAAAGGGAGAAAGTATCTCAACACTAATAACTTTAAGAGAGGCTCACTGAAAGTTCAGTTTTATTTTAGTATCCAACAACAAACCAAGAAGTATTGTGTTTGGTAAATAAAAATGCAATAGGTTCAGCTGTTCCCAATAATATGCATTAATAATAACATGATGAACTGGGTGTTTCAGAGGGTTAAATGCAATGAATGTGTTGTTTTAGTTCCAAATAATATGTGTCATCAATTTCTCATTCAAAACAACAATACAAAGTCAAAAGAATGCCTGTGATCTGAGAAAGGTTAGGGGAAAGGTCCAAGAAACAATCGTTTGATGGCCTTAAAGGGTCAAAAATGAAAATTCTCTCATCATTTCCTCACCCTCATACCATCCCAGATGTGTATGACTTTATTTCTTCAGCAGAACACAAATTAAGATTTTTAGAAGAACATCTCAGCTCTGTAGGGACATACAATTCAAGTCAATGGTGGCTAGGAGTATGAACCTCTGAAAATCAGATCTAGTCAGCATAAACGATCCATCAAACTCCAGTGGTTAAATCAATGTCTTCTGATGTGATCCACTTGGTTTTGGTGAGAACAGACCAAAACATAACTCCTTTTTCTCTGTACATCTTGACAGCAGTCTCCTTGGTGATCATGACTGAATTACACTTCCTAGAGTGCCATGTAGCGCTCTGCCCATGCATCAAGCACTAGTAAGTGTCATGATCATACCTAGAGGCTGCAATGGAAAGATGTACAGTGAAAAAGGAGTTATATTTGGGTGACGACTGTTGTAATTATGTTGTCTGAGAGTCATTTAGCAACTGCTTCTCCACAAATGTGTAATGGGAAAGGGGCAGCACTCATCCAGCCGCACCCCGGCCCCATCTCAAACGGCTCTCCTTGCCGGGCCCTGCTGGCCGGCTGTCCCGGGCCAATCGGAGTCCCATGGTGCTGCGGTATCACTACGTTTGGGGGGGGATTCTCCATACGTTCAGTCATAATCAAACAGATGGTAGCTTTGCACCAGTGGCTCCTCAGCCAAGCACATGCACCAATTGTCTGAACCTGCGGTTCCTCTCATACTGAGCAGGATTACTATTGCAACAATACATCATCAGCAGGGTAAAACTAACCTGTCTAACGATGGTCTAAACCAGCTCAAGCTTCCTATTAGTGGCTGAACAATCCAAGGCTTGGTGAATTCTGCTTCACAGTAGCCTAGTTTCCATCCACTTTTCGCACTAATTTGATATCGACAAAGTGAAAACTAATTTAGCTAAATTTGCCATCTTCTGCCTGTTTCCATTCAAATGGCCTTTTATCAACAAAAATGGTGTGCGTGTTGACGTCATGCCTAAAAAAACACTTTGTCACAAATTTTGGTTTATCGCAAAATAAATCTGCCCTTAAGCTGTTTCCATATAGAAATGGGTGTTTATTGCTAATTTGCCTCCCAGATGTCCCTAATTTGTTATATTTCTGGTAAAATGGGGAGAGTATTGAGACAATTTTTAAACCAATCAGAAGAGGAGGAATTGCAATCAAAAGGGAGCAGTTGTCCTTCTGATAGGACTGTAATATTGGTCCTGATGTTGCGCCTAATGTAGGTTCCGACCCGAAAGCGAATCGCCATGGCCCTATTCAAGCTGGCAACCTGCACCAAGTAGTGGGGTAACATTTCAGTCTTCGTATAAGGACCATCCATCGATGTGTACATGCTGTGTGCACAGCTATTAAAGAAAAATTTATGCGGTGTAATATTAGGGTTTACATATGTGATTCCTGATATTCAATATGCTCATTTGAACAATCATCTAAAGCATCACCATCACAACTGCATTATGTCCTGCATATTTGTCCAGCAACTTTTAATGACCAACTGAACATGATTTTCATCTCAAATTAATTTTAGTGTCATAATGCAATTGACATTTTCTGAAGAAGCTCAGCAAATGTGATCCGAGGTAAAGAGGATTAGATTTAAAATATTTAAACTACCACGGCTACCGCAATTAATGGCTACCACAATTAATCGCAAAGATTAAAATTAATTTGTTCTTCATGCAATTGTCGATGTGCATGATATGAGATATATGTGTTGGCACTCCTGGGAGAGTCATGATTGCGGATCTATATGCCATTAAGATCAATCCATTATAACGTACAATAAATTAGCTTTCAAGGATGTATACTGTCATCATGATTGCCACAGGCAAACGATTGGAGTAAACTCTGTCATGTGACACTAAATTTTTGCGTTAATGGCAGTTTTCTCAACAAAGTGTTTCCAAATAATTTTTTTGTGACATTTGAAGTATCGACATAGAGTTTATACACAAGAAGTAAACGGAAAATACTATGTCGACACTTGTGAAATTTTAGCGATAATTTGCGTCTCCATCAGCTTTATTATGATGCACTAAAACTTTTTTTTGCAAAAAATCCTTGGATGGAAACGTAGTTAATGATAGGAAGAGCCGACATCGAAGGATCACAAAGCAATGTCGCTATGAACGCTTGGCCGCCACAAGCCAGTTATCCCTGTGACAATTTCTTACACCTGATTAAAACCCAAAAAGCATCGTGAGGCACGCTTTCATGGTCTGTATTCAAAATGAAAATCAAGATTAAGCGACCTTTTGCCCTTCTGCTCCACGGGAGGTTTCTGTCCTCCCTGAGCTCACCTTAGGACACCTGCGTTACCGTTTGACAGGTGTACCGCCCCAGTCAAACTCCCCACCTGCCACTGTCCCCGTGGCAGTGCTACTGGGGGCTCCCCTACCAGCTTCACCGGGTGAGGAAACTATAAGTGTCAATGATGCCATCTATTGTTTTTTTTAAGTACACCAGTCCCTCCTGCAGCAAAGCATCCCCACAACATGATGCTGCCACCCCCATGCTTCACGTTGGGATGGTGTTCTTCGGCTTGCAAGCCTCACCCTTTTTCCTCCAATCATAACGATGGTCATTATGGCCAAACAGTTTTTGTTTCATCAGACCAGAAGACATTTCTTCAAAAAGTAAGATCTTTGTCCCCATGTGCATTGAAAACTGTCGTCTGCCTTTTTTATGGCACTTTTGGAGCAGTGGCTTCTTACTACAGCCTTTCAGGTTATGTCGATATAGGACTCGTTTTTGTGGATATTGACTCATGTACCCGTTTCCTCCAGCAACTTCACAAGGTCCTTTGCTGTTTTTCTGGGATTGATTTTCACTTTTCACACCAAACTACGATAATCACTAGGAGACAGAATGCATCTCCTTCATGACCGTTATGATGGCTGTGTGGTCCCATGGTGTTTATACTTGCATACTTTTGTTTGTACAGATGAACGTGGTACCGTCAAGCATTTGGAAATTGCTCCAAAGGATGAACCAGACGTGTGGAGGTCAACAATTTATTTTCTGAGGTCTTGGCTGATTTCTTTGATTTTCCCATGATGTCAAGCAAAAAGGCACCGAGTTTGAAGGTAGGCCTTAAAATTAATTCACTGGAACACCTCCAGTTGACTGCAATAAGCTAATTGGCTAATTGAATAAAGGCTTGACATAATTTTCTGGAATTTTCCAAGCTGCTTAAAGGCACAGTTAACTTGGTGTATGTATACCTCTGACCCACTGGAATTGTGATACAGTCAATTAAAAGTGACAACCCATTAAACAGGTGACAGTTTTTAAAATTGATTTATAGAATGTAAAAAACATTTCTTATTCTTTCCTTACTATGATGGGCACAGCCAAAGAGTCCTAAATGAATAAAATCCCAGATGGAGTTGATTGTTCAACCAAAATCCCAAAAATCCAATAATCATGCTTTGCCCAAAAATACAGATTTGTTGAATAACACAGGACTTTTGTTTTTTGTGAGAACACCTGGGTCTCTTATTTTGAAATGATGTAATGATGGAAAAAACTATCCGCAACTATCACCATAAATTTTTGCTGATGACGATAGCTCCAAAAGGCAACTATCGGCATTGATTAATCGGTAGTACCAATATATCGGTCTACATCTAGCTCAAGCATTTAAAAAAAACACACTGCTGCTCTCAACTAAATGTTTGTCGAAATAAGGTAAAGTGAAGATTGTGGAGTGTTAATATGAAATATTAACAAATTAAAGAAAAGTAAAGATCTTGTAGCAGAGAATGATTGTGCAAGAGAACTCAAGAGCTATTCAAACACTAAAACTGACTGATTCAAAAGGACTTCCTGTGGATTAAGGGATAAACTTGACCCTGAATGCAAAATCCATTTTTGCTTTCAATATGCAAATAAAATGATAATACCCAAGGTTGGGTCAAGAGCCAACAGTTACAATCCAGCCGTGTCAGCAAAAATTGAGCTGGGCTGAAGGCTGTTGCTCAGTAAGAGGTCTTTGGCTATGCTCCTGGGGGTTCCCAACTCTTGTTTAATAGGGCCAGTAAAAGAAAAGGAGAGGGCAGACACTTTATAACGAGCGTTCTGAACTTCTACAGAGAGATGAAACAGCGGGTGTTTCACTCTTGTCTTTCATCCTTATCTTTTCATTTCTGTCAAAGTGGATGTGAATATGTCAGCTAAATCAGCTGGCACAAACTTTAGAGCATAATCTTGATTTACAAAAATAAAATTTGCTATTGAGACTGCCTTTCTCCATTATTTACAGATGGACAAGTGTACCATAAATGCATGGACTGTGTTAAATATAATGTCTTTAATCATATTTAATAAACTCTTAAGATAATGCATAAAATTTAGCAGCCCTTTAAATTCTAGAGCATCCTGAATAGGGGGCACAAAAATGGGTGTGTGGCCATTTAAAACGACAAACCACTCTTCTCACTTACTTTACATGTCCTCCAATCAACTGAAATAAAATGTACCAGGATATGTTTCGAACCTTCTCAATTTCTCGAGCCTTTGCAGCAATAGCTTGAGCTCGTCGCTCCTGAAAGTCATCCATGACGGAGGCGGCTTCATCTACAGCGGGCCGAGCTTCCTCTGAGGGCCCTTCCACCGATGGCATGTCCTCCTGCAGCACACATAAACTAGGAGTTATTTAAAGATAAATAAACTGGATTAATTTTTAAGAACAAAAACACCTCCACAAACACAGGAGGTCAACTGAGAGGTAAGAGCAACATCATTCAGAAATGTAGGAAAAAAAATATGTTCTGTTCTGTTTCCCAAGCTGAAAGGAGGCAAAACAGCCCCAAGTTACTTTGTGGCAAAATTAAAACAAGACAGAAAAAAAGAGCCAGATAGTGGGTATTTAGATCTGTGACTCTGACTTGAAGAAATGGTTGTCTCAGAGAATGACGGCCAGATTAAACCATGTCAGGTTTGCTTTGCTTATGGTCCTGAAAATGTAAATGACTAATAGGCCTGGAGTGACTCAAAATAAACCCAGATATGTTAGTGTTGCATCCAGTGGGCAGTCCAACCTATGATATATACCATAACTAAGTATATGAAATGCTCATCCATACCAAGAAAAGAGTTAAGTCCAACATAGAAGGGGGAGGTTGACTTGTTTAAGTCAATCATACCCCTTCAATGTTGTAAAAAAATATGGAAATAAAAATTGGTTGGCTAAACATAGTTCATGCAAAAATTAAGATTCTTCCAAACCAAAATTACTCATTCTTCCATGGAACACAATTGGGGAAGTTCCGCAGAATGTTCTTGCATTTCTTTTCAAAACAATGAAAATTTATTAGATACCGTAAAAAAAAAAGTACCATAGAATTTGCCCAGATGACTTGTATATCAAGTTTTCTGAAGCCATTTGATGGCTTTGTGTGAGGAATAGACCAAAATAAAAAGAAATGTCCTTGAAAATCTTCACTTCCATTGTACCTCTCATTCATATTTCACATATTCAAACAAGAAGCATTCCAATCGGTCATGAAACACAAGAGCCAATGGCATTTAAAATCACTGATGCATTTTGACGCCCATATCTGAATTTATGCAAACACAAATGAGGCTTGGAAGCTGAGGTGAAAGTGATTTTCAGTGAATGATGTTCCAAAACTCATATAGCATCAAAAGAATGGGAACATTTTGCATTAATCGACAAATTTAGATTTTTGGGAGGTGAGCTATTACATTTACGTTGCATGTATGCATTTGGCAGATGCTTTCATCCAAAGCAACTTACAGTGCACTTATTACAGGGACAATCCCCCCGGAAGAACCTGGAGTTAAGTGCCTTGCTCAAGGACACAATGGCGGTGGCTGTGGGGATTGAACCAACAACCTTCTGATTACCAGTTATGTGCTTTAGCCCACTATGCCACCACCACTCTTAAAGCTATACCTTTAACACTGCGATTAGACAAGTGTGGCCATGAGTAGAGTGCAAATTAAATACAATATTTAAGCAAAATAACACTAATATTGGAGCATAAAACTCCAATCCAGGTGGAATATTTACAGTATTTAAGATGGGATCTCCAAAAGGAATTACAGACAAATATGAGCCCACCATGGTGAAATACATGCCCTTTATCTATTAACAATGAATTTGAGAAGCGGTCCCCACTTGAGACCGCCTATTAGGCCCAATTTACACAGGCAAAGTCTTTTCATCTATGTCACAAGGTTACGGCTTATGTCCCATGAAAAGAGTCATGGAGGGAGATCAAACACTCAGACTGAGATGTCTACTGATCAAAAACAACTTTCAACTGAACAAGGTTTTAAAGGTGAATCTACATGATGCACAAAAGAAGCAATGTGTATTTTAATAAGGAATTACTTGTTTCTTTGCCTTGAAATTGATCTAATCAAACAGCTTATTCAGGGAACGGACACTTTACATTTTTAAACTTATATTATATAAACATACTTGGCTCAGTAATCTTTCATCAAACTCACTATTTTAATCACTAATTATAATCACTTTGCCTTTGCTTTTGGCTGACATCACCAATCATCATTCATCAAAAAACAAAAACATAACAGTATTTTTGAACCCATCGGCATGTGGTTCCATTCTGATTTGAAACGCCCACTTTTCCCGATCCAATCAAATCCTTTAAAATGATTAATTCATGTCCTAAAATTTTTACTGTTGTACAACCTGATTCATTCTACTGATTCTACTCTAAAAATACATCAGACTACATAAATAAATCATTTTAATTCAGTCTTATCAAGACTATTAAAGCAAACATCACCTACAGCTAAAGGTTTAGACCGATACTGTTCATGACTGCTAAGAGATTATGCTAAGAAGCAAAAGAGGAGAATGGAAAAGGGAAAAAGTGAAAAATGTATTTTAGGCTCCGAGTGCTCTGGGCCTTCGATAAGATCTCGTGATGAAGCCGAGAGTTGAGTTAATGGATTTCACTGTGATTTCTCAGCCTTTCCTGGGTGACCAACGTTCCAAGATATACAAAAACTATATTTCTGCATTGACTGCATTGTGTGTCAGAATCGTGCTTTCAGTTAGAATAAACATGACACGGACTGCTTGCCTTTCATGCACCAAAAAGGACCCTTTATGACTCACTCAGTCCCATAAATTGATAGAGAATAAAGGATAAGCTAGAGGTTTTCAACCTTTTCAGGTTATGGACCCCATGGTGTATACAGAGAGACTGAGCAGGCAGAAATTAAGAGTGTTGCATCTTAAGCCTGTTACATAAATACAAGCGCATATTACCATAGTAATGTATTTACATACTTTATGATGCAACCATTAAAAAAAACATTATTGATAGACAGAGTCATATCTTTGTACATTATATTCAAATTTTACATAAAAAAAGGTTAAGCATTTGTAGAAGTTAACTTAATTTTGTTTTATTTTTTCACAAAAAAAATTTTGAGATCAAACAAACTAATGTAAAAGGTTAAACTAAAAACCTTTACAAGATGTTTAAGGCCGCTGGCGTAAGGAAACAGCTTTTGAAAAGTGGAGAATGCTGTCACACTTATTATTTTAGTTGATGAAAGAGGGTATAACGGTATGCACATCTGTTTAAGAGCACTGTGTGTGTGTGCTGTGCTGCATGCAACTCACCTTAGATGCTGATACGGAGCTATGAGGCGATCCATCCTGTGATGCACTTACGGAGGGGCCGGGGGGCCTTTCCCTGTCTGTGAGATGAAAGACAAGCATAAAAGGCATCTGTTACAAGACATAAGCCAACAATGCAGCTATAGTTGGATGCGGATCAACATCACCCAGAAATCCATGGAATATGGTGTTGCGTCATTTGGTGGCATAAATGTTTTCACATGCTTGAACGGATCCTGCTAGCTTTTTGAATATCCAGCTGGTGTTCAGAACCAGGTGGTTCCTTTACTGAAAATCAGGGCTCTTCCCTGCAGGCAAACTACAGCCAGGTGCCTATGGCAGCACCTACGGATCTGTTCAGCTAGAAATGAAAGAGTGCTTGCTCAATTGATTTACAGCTGAGAGAATTCCACAACCAGAAGTTAAAGGGATAGTTCACCCAAAACTGAAAATTCTCTCATCATTTACTCACCCTCATGCCATATCAGATGTGTGAGATTTACTTTCTTCAGCAGAACAAAAACAAAGGTTTTTAGAAGAATATCTCAGCTCTGATGATCCGTCCATACAATGCAAGTGAATGGTGATCAGACCTTTGCAGCGCCAAAAATCACAGAAGATATCAATCCATAAAACTCTGGTTAAATCCATGTCTTCAGAACAGTATAAAATATGTGGATAAGAAACAGATAAAAATGTAAGTCCATTTTAAAATCAAAATCTCCACATTCACTTTTACATCTGAAAGTCACATGTAGTGCATGTTTAGTTCACTTTTTATTCACTTGTATTGTATGGACTCACAGTTAAGATATTTTTCTAAAAATCTTTGTTTGAAAGAAAGTCAAACACATCTGGGATGGCATGAAGGTGAGAATTTCTTTCTTTCTCTCACTTTTGTTTTAATAACATCATAGAATTTGCACTCACAAAGACCAACTGCTAGACAATGAAATATTCAGGGCAGAGAAAAACTAAAACACACAGTATATATATTCACCATAGAAATTTCCATGACTTTTTAAGGCCTGGCAATCACAATATTAAAACTACCTGGTGATTCAAGATTTTCCATGACCACGGGAACCCTGATCATGGTTTAACCAATAACCTATTAACAAAAGATGAATGTCTAAAAATAACTCTCTATAAACTTTATATGCTCTACAAAATAAAGCATGTGGCAAAGTAAAAGGGGGAAAGGATAAATGCTAGAAGAGAGTAAGCACTCCAAAAAATGTCTTTGGCCTTTTTATGATCCCTGGCCAAAGGATGTGAGAGGAGAGCAGACAAACAAAACGAGGCTCTACGCTGGCCCGATTAGCAATGCTTTCTCTCAAGTTACGGTGACTGCAGGCTGAACTTTCACATATATACCAAAGAGAAAACATTTCCTTGTGTGTGGGCCATAAATTCCCTTTATCAGGATTCCAGAAGAGCACTATTTTTCATTCATTTAAAACAACACATTTTTGTTTGTAACATATTCGCATTAAAAGAAACGTGAGGCGGCTGTAAAAGTCATCTCCTTGATTTCCCTCGGCAAGATGTGCAAATGCTCTTTGCTGACGTGAGCCATTGCAACTATGCAAGCAGCGTATCTTCATGCAGTTTCTTAACATAGTTGTAGTGTTACTTGTTCTCAGCCTCAAACAGAATTTGAGCTAAGTGTACTGCAATGTTTTTGGTAAACTTTGTGAATGATTAGACATTTGCGAAGACCATCCGAGTTCTGCATTGAACCGCATTGACCTGTTCACGTTCATAATGTCTAGATCATCTATATCCTCTCAAAAGACAAGTGTTTTACTCACCTGGTACACTACCTGGCACGACTGGCTCCTCGTGTCCTGAAGACATAAACATTTTTTTTCCTGATTTCCGCATTTATAAAAAACACCCTAAACAAACTAGCATACGAATTGTACTTCTTTGGTTGTCACAAGCAATAATTGAAGCGTGTTTGATTCTTCTCTTTTGTCAATATTAGAGGTTAGAGTATATGACCTCAAATAAGACTATTTCCATCATTTTAAAGCAGTATATCTAAAAAGGCTCACTTGGGTATGTTATCCCAAACATATGAATCCAATATTGGCTGTTCTATCCATCACTCTGGAGCTTATTTCTGAGGATCTCATTATGGAAACAGAGAACAAGGACACACAGATGGGAGTCTTTTAGGGCAGGCTTTGAGTGACATCATCCGTAATCTTGAATTGAATGGCAGAGAAGAACTGAGTTGGACATTTGAGTATAGTCATTTTGACCAAGACTGTCTAAATCCAAACATGATTAATCAAATTAAACATGGGAAGCATGTAGAATGTTTATTGAGCTCATGAAGAATGAACCTACTGAGGAAAGCTTTGAAGTTTTTCCACTCTGCAGCTCAGCGCAATAAAATGTGATCTCATGCAAATTAGTCAAGACAGCCTTTCAATTAATTGCAGTAAGTCAATCAATTAACAGGTTTTAAAACATTTCAAATAGTCCATTTCAGATCAGATTTTACACTGCAAGCTGCACAGTGCACTGACCCCTTGTACAGTCTGCGGTCTGTGAGTCCCCACCAATGAGAGTTCTCCGAGGGAAATACAGCAAGGCATGGCATACATTCTATACCTGAAAACACCATTTTGCATAAAGCAATTTTATATATACCGAGCAGAGATGCAGATTGATACGTGTTGTTGAAGGTAGAAAAAAACTTCAGTCATCCAAGGGCCCAGTTTGTAAGTTTCAGGGCCCAGTTGCAAGAAACCCCTTAAGTTATGACCCTTTTCTTAATAATTGCAAGTGCCTTGTCACAAAGGGTTTTCTTAGGAGGTTTTTTTTTTCGGCTTCAGACTGAAACCTCTTCATTGTACAAAGCAGACGTCCAGGTGTGTTTTAGGTGAAACTGACTGAACAGGTGGGCTGAGTTTTGCTGTGGATGAATTTTCAAGTAGGGCCATAAACTACAAATTTACATTCATAGACTGACACACCCCATCATAAATAATTTAACATAGGGATGCACCAATATGAATACCAATAACTAACGCACATTGTGGCCGATACAATAACTGATATTTAAAATAATAAAAAAATATACGCTTCATCTGAAACTGCTTGCAAATTCATTAAAAGCTTCTCATTTTAAAATAGATGTCATTTAAAAGCTTGGAATTTGGACTGGTATTTCAGGTTTGGCAGATGTAAAATGAACCATAAACTATATTACAGATGTATGCTGATTTTAATGAGAAATAAATAATAATGCACTGGAATAAATTATGGTGCCCATTTATACAGGTGTTTATGGTAGTCCTGGTGAATGAGGTGATAAACTGCATGTAACGTATAAACAACAAATCACAAAAAACAAACCCTAATCTCTGTATACATGGTGTAATATTGATGCTGGCAGTCAGACTGTGAGTGCAGTGGTGGTTTGTGTGTGTTATGAATGTGCGTTCTTGTGTTTATGCATGTCTCATCCACAGATGCTTTCTACAGCGCTCATCTGTGACAGCTCCACTGTATAACTTATTAAATGTGCCCATTTATGTTGTGCTTGGACTTGTTTGTTTGTTTGTTTGTTTGTTTTTAATGCCATGCCAGCTTCTATGGCTATTTCCACGTGTAAGGAATTCTATAAAGGGTTTTTAAAATCAATTTTTCCTAAAAACTCTAAAATTATGTTCGGTTTGACTTTGTTACAAATTTCTTCCAGAGTGCTGACTGAATAAAAAAGGTGCCTCACGGGGTTAAGACCAGTACAGTCTAATAAAACATGTTTCAGGGATAATGGATTCTGGCAGAAGGTACATGTTGGTGAATTTTCTCTTAATATTAAAAACTTGTGTCAACCTGGAGTGACCAATACGACAGCGGATGTAGTCAATCTGGTCCCAGTGATTTAAAAACAGAGAGGAACTTCTTTTGCCAGCAATAGGGCTGATTTCATGGAGTTTGTTCATGATGCATTGATCCCAATCAGTTTGCCATTTGTTTTTAATATACAAATCTATTATGGGATTTAGGTCAATGGGAGGTATTGGACACTTTTTGAAATCCTGATTATGAACTGATTAGGCTGGAGATATTTGGAGATATTTCATACTTTTCCCCTGCTGTGGCGGGAAGGGGTGCGCTTTCCCCCGCTCTGGCGAGTAGCTGCGGCTGCTGATGCTGGACCCCCGACTGTGGGGGGAAGGGGGGATGTCACGCCGAACTGGAGAACGCTCACGTACTGGAGGAAAAGGAGCCTTTCGTCTCAAGTTGTCTCGCTCTTCCCTGTGATGGAGATGACACACATACAATAAATGTTCTCTTAAGCATCTATATAGTCTTCTGGTAGGACATGACTAAAGAACCTTAATTGTAAGGAATCTCAGATAATGTGTTTGAATACGAACCCCCGATCCAGGTTCATTATGGCTTGCATTAGGGTGTCATCTCCAGCATCAGGGCCCAATGTAGAAAGAGACCTGGGTGCTGGGTAAGAACCCTGGGCTCGAACGTTTGAGGGAGGACCCGCTCGATTGCCCTGTCTGCGACAGAGAAAGAACAAAAAAAGTTCACACTATAGATCAGTACAGTCAGAAATATCTGAAAAGGATATTCTCGTTAAAAGATACTACATCAAAACAGACACAAATTAAGATGAAAATAATAGACAAAAATCCAAGTACAGTGCTGTGAAAAAGTATTTGCCCCCATCCTGATTTCTTCTGTTTTTGTGTATCTCATAATAAATTGTTGCAAAAATTCTAACAAAATCTAACATAAAACAAAGGAAATCTGAGTAAACACAAAATACAGCTTTTAAATGATAATGTTATTTATTGAAGCAAAAAAGTTATCCAATACTAACTGGGCCTGTGTGAAAATGCAGTTTCCCCAATCTCTGAAACTGCATTAACAATGGGGTTCAGCTGCAATAGACACACCCAGTCCTGATTACTGCCAGCCCTGTTCAAACAAAATTGAACTTTTCTGCAGCATAAAATTGGCTAAAAGGTCTTACCCAGCAGAATACTATGCCAAGAAATTCCAGAAATGAAGAGGAAAAGGTGATTGAAATACATCTGTCTGGGAAGGGTTACAAAGCTATTTCAAAGGCTCTGTTAAAGAACCACAGTGAGAGACATCATCTCCAAATGGAGAAAACTTGGCACAGCAGTGAACCTTCCCAGGAGTGGCCGACCTTCCAAAATTCCTCCAAGAGCACAGCAATGACAAATGCAGGAATTCACAAAATAAGCCACAGACAACATCCAAGGAACTCTGGTTTGCAGGCCTCTCTCGCATCAATAAAGGTCACTGTTCATGACTACACAATCAGAAAGACATTGGCAAAAATGCCATCCATGGAAGAGAGGCGAGACAAAAACCACTGCTAACCCAGAAGAACATTAAGGCTCGTCTGAATTTTACCAAACACAAATGGTTTGATCTTCAAACCATTTGGGAGAGTGTTCAGTGGACTGATGTTCAGTGGACTGATGTGTCAAAAGAGGAACTGTTTTGGAAGACAGGATTCCCATTACATCTAGCAGAATTCAACAAAAAAGAACATCATACTTAGTAAGTTCGTTTTTCACATGGGTGATATAGGTGTTGGATAACTTTTTTGCTTCAATAAAATATATATATATTTTTGAAAACTATATTTTGTGTTTACTCAGGTTGCCTTTACTTTATATCTCGTTTGAAGGTCTAAAACAATTTAGTATGAAAAATACACAAAAATAAAAAGAAATCTGGAAGGGGGCAAATACTTTTTCACAGCACTGTATGCATGATTTTACTATGTGTCCACTGAGGTTAAGAAGGGTCTTAAAGAGAAACAGTCTGCTCATCTGAGATGAGCAGTTTATACGAGTAGTGCCCCCCTGAACCTGTAGGGTCAGATGCCGAGTGTGCTGGGCTGAAGGGTCGAGGGTTAAGGGAAGAGGTGCTTCTACTACCTTTAGGACTGGGAAGGTAATTTTGGACACTAGGTCCAGCAGCTTGGAAACACGATACCCAGAATCTCCCTCCTCCAGTAAAAACCTCCCCATAAACCCATCTCTTTTCCTAAAAGGCAAGTTAAAGCTTTTCACACCTCTTTTTTGTTTTTATTCCTCCCTTTACGGACCAGACACACCAACCAACATCAAAGAACTAGTGGCGACAAAAGCCGACTGTGGTATCGCCTCATGTAGCTAGCGTCTGAGCCAAAAAGTTGCTCTTGAACACAATGCAAAGACTACACCCAATGGCTAACTATCAGACATGTTCTGTGTCTGCGTGAGAGGAAATAGCGGTCCATACCAGCAGGCGGCATTAGTCTGTATTCATCATTCAAAAAGGGAAACCGGAAGAGCTAGCACTGCTGATACACAAACCATAAACAAAGCAAAGCTTGCTTGCCATTTTCACACCAATCTCACTCACCACAGATGGATTTGTAATATAGCTTCTTCGAATATGTCTGATAAGTTGCAAATGGCACTGGCATTGTCAGGCATTGTCAGCCCGTCGTCGTTTGCTTACTTTTGTCATATCCATTTTTCTTCTTGTGCACTGGTTTGCTAAGCTGAACAGCCAATCAGAATGATCTGTCTCACCGACGGGCTCCGCCGCTGATTCAACATGCTCAATCGGCCAAAAAGCTGCTGATGGGGGTCCGACTAGTGCCAAAAACTAGGCCGACAGATGTTCAACGACGGCCAAAATTGGCAAACTGTCGACTTAGTGTGTTACGGCCTTTAAGCAGAGAGAAGCAGATCACACACACGTGTTGCAAACCCATTTGGCAAAGGCTTCAAGGCAATTGTGAAACAAATTGTGACTTGAAGGTACACCTCTTGCATTCGAAGTGTCCTACTTGCTATTCTGAAACGAGACAGCCTCGATGATGTATGCAGCTGACAATGTGACCTCCAGAGGATGCAGCCTTTGAAACGAAACACATTATGTCAGTTGTGCTCTGGCACTGCTCTTCTAGTGGATGAATCACCCAAATTGAGTTTACCAGAACATCGCCTGTATGTGATCATGACTGGAGCCGGAGCTAATTTCATGTTGATATTATGTTATACGATTAAACATTTGACAAGGAATTATTACTTTCATGAAGACAAACAACTCTCTTATTTACATATTTGAATGAATTTTACACTTGAATCCTTTTCTGACACTAAACTCAAAGCACTTTTAAATATAGAACAGGGGACTTTCTGCCACCACCAGTATATCAAATACTAATGTTTGAATTTTACTGTAATTTTCAATTTAAGAGAATAAACTCATGATATGGCTGATACGAGTTCAATAGAAGATTATTATAATTTTTATTCTATACTATCCAGCCTCAGTTACCACAATAGTAAGTCTATGCAATGCACACAATGATGGGGATCAAATATACTTTATTAAATGTAAAAAAAATAATATGCTTAAATATGCAATATACCAACTACAAAAAGTACATTTCAGAAGTCATACATATTATACATGTCACAGTAACTTCACCGGACAACATAGATACATTGCGATCGGTTAACACACAAGTAATGTTCGATTCATAAAAGCATGTCAAGCAATATAAGCTTCGACAACCCTACCAGAAAACATATCCAACATTATAACATGTAAACAACTTCAGAAAACAGATAAACATCCATCTAGACTGCAACAATGCTGTCCTGAACTTTGTGAGTTTTACTGAACTGAGCTGAACACCGTAGGTAGTTTCTCCAGCCGGAGAAATGACGCAAAGATGAACGTCATCAGCCCACAACTTAACACCGAATCGAACCCAACAGCTTAAAGTAGTAATTATTTTTATAGCCTTACCGTAGTGAATTGGGGTATGGTAAGGTCAATGTTTTGAACACTTGATTGTTTATGTACTCAATCAATAATGGAAATTTGTTAATTTTTAACCCAAAAATCTTACATAGCACAGCTTTAAGTGTTTTCACCTTTTTTTACTTGCATTTAAACATCCAAATACTTTTTAAGCAAATCTATATTAAGAAAGGTACCTTTAGATATCTGATATCTTTTGATTATACAAGATAACCCTCACACAGAAGATCCAATTAAACCGGTCTCCATACTGGGATATGCTTCATTTAAGACTTTGCCTATTTGCGTTAAGATCATGCCAGAGGCTTCACATCCTGCTTGTAAAGTGCAACTCAATATAAACTGCACAAAGAAGAGGGCAAAATGAGCCTTGTAAAAAGTTGCAATGCTGCCTAACAGAGCAGCACCGCAGCCAAGACATTCATTAACACACATCTGTTCTAGCGGCTGTAAAACCCCCTTCAGTTTACTCTGCCCCCCTCGACTTGGTTTCTCTGTGGGGGCTCTCCGGTCATACAAGGCTGATTATATGCCACTTCGGCCTGCCGTGCAGACGAGCAAGGGGACGTAAAAGAATCAGAGGCACCTGGTCCGAGTGACCCTGGCCTGAACCCCAGCCAGGTCCCTCTCTCACAAACACACACGAAAATGTGTGCGCACACAGTGACCTCGCAAAAATTTAATGACCCTCACATCCGTTTGAAGTGCAGGTGACCCGGTCTGCCCTGGACTAACAGAGCAAATTACCACATGTCTGTCTTTACTACCAATATGAGGACAGGATATTACCCTGAGCCAATGAAAGGTTAACTTCGAAATCCCAATCACAACCCATCAAAATTGATTAAAGCACTTAACATGTCAAAACTAAAAGGTGAATTTGTAAAGCATACTTGATGTGCACGATCATTCTAATTAGCAGGAAAATCATTTTTAGGGCCACATAAAGGACTTGGAGGTCAAACATTGTACCTATGAGTTAATATGGGAAACCTCTGATTTTAATACGTAGTGTAGCATTAACAGATGGTGCTGCTCTACTCTACCTGGTTAATAAAGTGCCACCAAGTGGTGAGATTGGGCTGTGCTGTTCACAATTGAAAGAGATACAGTTCGGTCCATGTGTATTTGGACCTAGACCTGATTATCATAATTTTGGTTCTGTATGTCACCACAATGGACTTGAAATAAAGCAACAGTTTAGGAATTACAGCACTTTTTATATATAGCCACATCTTCATATTGAGAGTTCACAGCAACAGCTTCTAAATAAGAACTCCACAATTAACAGAAAAAAATAATCGAGATTACAATTATAGCGCAAGTATATAATTGTGAATAGTGTCAATTGCAGTATTCCATTTTGGTATACTCCCATTGTGCCAAAATGTACTATTTACAAACATATTATTTTGGGCCGTTGTGTTTCAAGCAAAAGGCAAATTAGAGGTGTTTAAATTAGTCTAAAGACGTAATGCTCACTTTTTAAATTATATTGTTTATAATTTATTAAAAATGTGAATGACACACTTTTTTCATGCAATTAAAATAATAATGCAATTTAAATTCTGGATAACGGAAAAAACTACTTTAATTGCATACTTAGAGGCAGGATGCCCATTTATGTTGGGCACCATGCTAAAATGATATAACCAGCTAAACACTACTTTTACTGAGGACAGTGTTAGGGACTGGTCCCTAGCGCACCTTTAAATTCATTAAATTACGAAAACTTAGAACAGATTTGGTGATGCTTTCTCAGAATGGGAATTGCAACACTGGGTTCAATTCCTGCTGTAAACTGTTACAATTCATTATCGGAGAGAGACAGATAGAGATATAGAGATACAAAAACCTCTGGGAACCTTACAGTGCTCATCTTGTTGGCAGAGTTACTCCCTCTGGGTAATTCCATGGGAGCTGAACCACAAAACCATTACAGAGAATGTAGGACAACTCCGAGTTTGATTTATGCTCCTTATTAAGAAACCTGACTTGTGTCCTCCCTCCTCACAAACCATAGACACAAGGAATTAAAGCTGAAGGGAACGTAGCTGGCTTTCAAAAGGAACAGTTCTGCCATCTACTGGAGCAATAATTGTCTCTTTTCAACCATCAGGCCGAACGGTTCTGAACACAGTGAAGAATGGTTACAGTAGTTTTTCCACCTGGGCACGATTCGGCATGGCACCATTAGAAAACGCTCCCGGCCTAGAATTCTCACCACAGTTAGACAACCGTGCTCAACTGTGCAGGTGGAATGCCTGTAGTGACGACACATCTCACGACTGGTCACGTGTCACCTGACGTATTTCTTGTGTACAATCAAAGTCAGCACCACAGTGGGAAAAAAATCTGTAACCATGCCGGCTGGCCCGGATCGGCACAGAACAGAATGACAAACCTAGACTCATTATAATAAGTGCTTGTGAAAATGTTACAAATCTGTTCAAACTTTTTAATAAAAACAAAGCATTCTGTATGTCAGCATGTGAATTATATAAAATCATTAGTTCAAGATATCTCCCTAGAGAGATATTTTTGGGAAAATCCCTCCCTTCACAAGACTACAATATATGACAATAGAGAGCATTACTAGTATTTTCAGAATAGAATAATGAGAAAAAAAAAGTGGTGGCTTAGTTCATTTGGAATATGCTGATTACAATACATAAAGGAAAATTACATTAGGTTTTTTTTTTCTAATCTTCTCTTTATTTGTATTTTAGGAATAAAGGCTTAAGCTAAATATGAACCTTGATTGGAAAATGTCAAAGAAGTGAACAATGGTTCTTAAAGGGATAGTTCACCCAAAAGTGAAAATTCTCTCATCATTTACTCGCCTTATGTCATCCCATATGTGTATGACTTTCTTTCTCCTACAGACCACAAATTATGATTTTTAGAAGAATATTTCATCTCTGTAGGTCCTTACAATACAAGCAAAAGAGCGCCAAAATTTTGACACTCTAAAAATCACATAAAAACAGTATGACTCCAGTAGTTAAATCCATATCTTCAAAACTGATATGATAGGTGTGGGTGAGAAACAGATCAATATTTAAGTACATTTTTGCTAGAAATTCTTCTCCCTGCCCAGCAGGGAGCGATATGCATGAAGCATGTGAATCACCAAAAACACAAGAAGAAGAATGTGAAAGTTAAAGTGGACACTGACTGAGCAGGGAGGAGAATTTATAGTAAATATTTACATAATATTGATCTGTGTCTCACCCAAACCTATCAAATCTCTTCTGGAGACACTGATTCAACCACTGAGTCTTATGGATTACTTTTATGCTGACTTGTGTGATTTTTGGAGCTTCAACATTTTTGGCACCCATTCACTTGCATTGTATGGACCAAAAGAGCTGAGAAATTCTTCTAAAAATCTTTAAATCATTTGTGTTCTGCCGAAGAAAGAAAGTCACTCCCTATGATGAGAGATTTTTCATTTTTGGGTGAACTATTACTTTAAGGCTTCTAAGTAGCCTATTTTCTGGAACCGTCCTTGAATGGTACCTTTGCATTGCACCAAAGAGCTAATTAATTTCCATAATGCACATATTCTTTTGCTTCTCTCCCCCCAAAATCAAGCAATTAATAATGCACCATTTCCCTTGTAGCAAGATAAATGCATGACATACCTTAAGTCCATTTGACGACCAGCATGGGGGTCCTCTCTCGGGCCTCTGTAGTATGGGAAGTCTTCCTGTTGAAATGCAAACACATGGATATGATTTAAATTTGAATTATACACCTGCAGTTTTGAGTTGCTGAATGTTTTCAGTATCTAACATTTGATACATACCCTTCGAGAAGGTGGCCCACCCCTGTGCTCATTTGGAAATGAGTGATGGCTGTCTCCATGAAAACCCCTTTGATCTTCTCCAGGGTAGTTACGAGGCGCACCATTCGGGTAAAACCGAGGGCCATCATAATCAAAACCACGGCCATATTCCTCGTCCGGCCGCCCGAAGGGAGGTCTCCTTTCTCCTTGGCCCCCTCTTGGAAATGGACCCTACAAAATATAGATTAATGCAATGTTGCTGTATTCTAACAAGATAATTTTAAAATAAAAAAGTCAGATTGTAGCTGAAACATCTACTACAGACAGGCCTACAGATCATGTCAGTTAACTGCTTACCCCTCTTTCTGGAGGAAACCGTTCCTCATAAATATCTCTGAGGTTTCGATCTCTCCTAAAAGCCACTGAGATAAAGACACACAAGACATGAGCACCATAATAACCTCAGACTCAAAAATAACAACTGATGTACAGAGAAGATATCAACATGCAAACAAACACTTAGTTAATGCAAGCACTTTTTAATTCTGAGCACAAAATAAGAGGCTACTTTTATCTTAAAGGTGCACTCAGTAGCTTTTTGCTTGTGTTTTCTTGAACTTACAGTGACATCTTGTGGTGTGAAAGGAGCATAATTCAAGATCAATAGTTTTCAATTACAGATTCCATTGTAGAAATTCACTATTCACAATCAGCCATGATTAATCTAAGAGCAAAAGTGTCCTATAACTAGACAGTTAATCAGATTAAAGGAATAGTTCACCCAAAAATGAAAATTCTCTCATGATTTACTCAACCTCATGCCATCCCAGATGTGTATGACTTTCTTCAGCAGAACACAAAATAAGATATTTAGAAGCATATAAGGGAGTAGAATTTATAGTATAAAAAATGACTTAAATATGTATCTGTTTCTCACCCACACCTTTCATATCACTCCTAAAGATATGGATTAAAACACCAGTCATCTGGAGTACCTTTATTTCACCCGTATGTGGATTTTGGAGCATCAAACATTTGGCACCCATTCACTTGCATTGCATGGACCTACAAAGCTGAGATATTCTTCGAAAAATCTTAGATATTCTTCAGAAGATATTCTTCTGTTCAGCAGAAGAAAGTCATACACATCTTGTATGACATGTGGATGAGTAAATGATGAGAGAATTTTCATTTTTGGGAGAACTATCCCTTTAAGTGTGTAATTTTCAGCTGGTCATGTGATTCTAAAATGACAGCCCCCATGGGGGTGCAAATACCCCTTGTAGAATAAAACAGCTTTTATAAGGTTACTGATATGGCTAGTGTCCCCATCTCATGAGAGTGGTCATGATTTTATACATAAAAATTACAATTAATTTAGGAGTATAACTTTTTTAAAAGGGAAAAAAATTATGAGTGCACCTTTAAACTGGAAAGAATAAGTTTAATGTATTAACAAAGTTAAGAGAAAAATACAACTATTTTGTATAACTTTGAGCATACTGAAGCAGTATTAAAAAAATGATGGTCTATTAGAAATAATTTCCAGACTTCTTAAGCTGAATCTCAATGTGTGACCTTAATAAGTAACTTACTTTTTATTTTCTGAGTTTGAAAGAAATGTCTTCAACTGTATGATGTTGGTTACCTAATAACAGGTGAGAAATTAAGGTTAATAAGACAGGAACAGTGATGTGAATAGAAATGTTTGCCCAAAGCCAATAGATGACTACTACACTATGTTATGGCAGCGAAAATGATATACTAATTTGTCTGTTTTTAAACGTAAAATACCATTCACACAAAGAGAAATAACATACTGCAAGTGAAATGAACCATCAAAACACTGCAAAACAGTAGAAAATAGTTAAAATAATTATTTGAGTAGACTGGAAGCATGCACAAATCTTAATCTTGTATTTGAGTAGTTCAAGCTTATTAAGCTTTTTTGGTTGTCCTGCAATTTACAGGGAACGAGGAATCACCTCAATGGATCACAGGTCAATGTTTGTACCCATATGTGTATGTCTCCAGGGAACAACATCTCTTGTTCAATAAACTGGTTTATATCAGACAATGTAATACCGTTTTTCACCAGCACATGCCTAGGACACATACATTATCCAAACAATCATATACATACCGTTTACATCCTCCACTTTACATATCTGCTGTCAAAATATCATAAATAAATCTTTCGTAGCTAATTACTTGATATTAAGCATTAATCACAAAAATAAGGTGGCACGCTCAGTCCGTTTTCCAAACAACACTGCACGGCCACAATGAAACACTAAAACGCTTCCGGGTCATAATCAAATGTTTTGTTTTTCAAAATAAGATAAGATTAACATTCATCTGTTAATGAAAGTTTCATTAAGAATTAAAATGTATACAACTAACAACTTTAAATTCGCATTGGAATACTTCTTATTGGTCTTTTTTATTTTAAAGGCATTGATTAATAATTATTTTTATGGAGCGTGTATTATTTTGACAAGGTAGTCCATTCGCTTCCGGTTCGCGCTGCTCTGATATTTAGAATCAGATGTACAAGTGTGTCATCTTCATTTAAATGAATTAAAGTACGACAAAATCAGTTTTCATCATTAATATAAAGATGCTTAAAAACGGTTACAGTCTTTCAGTTTGATAAATCCAGAATGTGTTTTCTTGGTTTGTACGTAGGCTCTTTCAGTGTCATGTTTTGCTTATCAGTTCGTTTGTATTATGCAGAAAAACGTGATAAACATCTATTTTCTTCTTTTTCATAATATCAGACATAAATATGAGTGGTGGTTGAGCCCCCAGCAAGAGCACATTCTATGTGTCTAATATACCGTTTTCCTTGGCAAACAACGATTTGCACAAGGTGGCCTGTTGCATAAAACACTTAAATTTATGTTGACATTATGTTTTCATTGCATTCTTGGACTATAATAATTTATGAACTAAATTTTCCAAAAAATGTTAACTGGTCTCTCCCAACCCTCATTTCCCCACAGTTATGCACTAAATATGGCATGGTATTCAAGTAAGTATCCTTTAATTTTTTGTCACCACTTGATTGATTGCACTCCATTATAGTGAAGTCCAGGGCTGGTTGGCACACTTTTAATTATCTTTTAAATATTTCAGATGGAACAAACATTAAGATACCCCAGCTAGGTGCAAATGAAAGCACAAGTTCTTAGATAAAAAAAACAAAATACACACAGTTAATGCACATATGAGTAATACTGATTATTTAAAGTAATTTGATTGATTGATATGATAAAGTTTTAGTTTGGAATTTATATGAAAATTTTTCACTGATACATTTTTTTTATAAATATATCAATCCTAAATTATAAAAAATAAATGGAATCATTGGCTTGTCTTGAACCGTGTTTGTGTGGTAATAAAAAATATTATAATAACTAATAATTAAACACACACACACACACACACACAAATATGCTAACCAAACCCACTCAGACTCTTTGTAAATAATATTAGCCTGGTAACATACACTGATCAGCCACAACATTAAAACCACCTGCCTAATATTGTGAAAGTCCCCCTCGTGCTCCCAAAACAGCGCCAACCCGCATTATATACTTCTCACCACAATTATACAGAGCAGTTATCTGAGTTACAGTAGACTTTGTCAGTTTGAACCAGTCTGGCCATTCTCTGTTGACCTCTCTCATCAACAAGGCATTTCCGTCCACATAACTGCCATTAACTGGATGTTTTTGGTTTTTGGCACCATCAGAGTAAATTCTAAAGACAGTTGTGTGTGAAAGTCCCAGGAGATCAGCAGTTACAGAAATACTCAAACCAGCCCATCTGCCACCAACCAAAATCCATGGTTCAAATCACTGAGATCACATTTTTCCCCATTCTGATGGATGATAACTGAAGCTCCTGACCTGTATCTGCATGATTTTATGCACTGCACTGCTGCCACATGATTGGCTAATTCACATGGAGGATTGTTGGTGATAGACAGGCTGGTTTGAGTATTTCTGTAACTGCTGATCTCCTGGGATTTTTGCACACAACGGTCTCTAGAATTTACTCCGAATGGTGTCAAAAACAAAAAACATCCAGTTAGCAGCAGTTCTGTGGACAGAAATGCCTTGAGGACAACAGAGATTGGACAGACTGGTCTAAACTGACAAAGTCTATGGTAACTCAGATAACCACTCTGTACAATTGTGGTGAGAAGAATATTATCTCAGAATGCTATTCTGTCATCTGGGTTGGCGCTGTTTTGGCGGCACAAGGGGGACCTACACAATATTAGGCAGGTGGTTTTAAGGATGTGGCTGACAAATCTTATATCAAAATATAATTGATTCTCATCACTATTAACAAAAATTATTAAATAAAAAAAATATATCTATTTCTCTTTATTACTTTAGTAACATTTTTAGCAGAGGGTTTATTTTTTGTTTTGACATAATCAAATGTAAAATGTTTCACCTTTGACTGTCGTCAAAGACAAGCAGACTCGAATGAGCAAAGGAGTTGCGTTTGTGCTGTTCCTAGACAGAGAGTCAGCTCATAACTGTGCCCGCTCATTGAACAACAAACAGGTATGCTGTTTGAGCATGGTAAGAAGATTTACAGACTCTCTATCAAAAAGCACACATGGAGTGCTTGATTGCTGCTCTCAACCTGCAGTTGTTTGGGAGGACAGTGAAAGCTAGCAACGGGAGAGCTACAGAATTCATCAAGAAGAGAAACTATACAGACAAGTCCAAGTGTTACGAGTGTGGTGTAAGTATTCTAAATGCAGTACATCCAGATAGGTTGATGCATGCATTTCTAAACATGTCATCAGATTACTGTGTCAACACACTTATTTTATGTTTGTATCATCCTGACAATTGAGTTTAAATTATATGGAGACATTTTAAGAATAGAATAGAAATGTTTGACAGTACTATTTTTATTTTGATATGTTTGTTGTCAAACTACTATGATCAAAGTGCACACGTTTTTGCACGTGCACTTTATATAGGTATTTTATTTAGTCTGTGTAGTCTCATGTGGATCTGTGTTTGTCCTATGTTGTTTTATGTAGCACCATGGTCCTGGAGGAACGTTGTCTCGTTTCACTGTGTACTGTACTAACTGTATATGGTTGAACGACAATAAAAACCACTTGACTTGACTTGAAAAATCAGCCTGTCTCGTACAGCAACTGCTTACTTCTTCCTCAAAACTATATTACAAATACTTAGACCATAAATTTCTTGGATCATTAAGGTGAAATAGATTGGAAGGTGCATGGAGCATAACTTTCTATTTGAATAATTAAAGGAATATACTGGGTTCAATACAAGTTAAGCTCAATTGACAGCATTTATAGCATAATATTGATTACCACAAAAATGTTGACTCATCCCTCCTTTTCATTAATAAAAGCAAAAATCTGGGTTACAGTAATGCACTTACAACGGAAGTGAATGGGGCCAATTTTTTATGTTAAAATACTCACTGTTTTAAAAGTTTAGCTACAAGATGTAAACTATATGCATGTTAACATGATGTTAGTTTCATGAAATCACTTACTAACCTTTTCTGGCCAATTTTACATCTTCGTTGCCATGACGATGTAATGTCAAAAAAGCTAAAATCCTAAAACGACTGTACAAATTATGATTTAAACAACTTTACAGCTGAAATAATACATGAGTTTTAACAGAAGAATGAATTCAACTAAGTGTTTTATAAAAGTATATGCTTTTAAACCCTCAGAAATGGCCACATTCACTTCCATTGTAAGTGACTCACTGTAACCTGAATTTTTGCTTTTTTAAAGAAGAAGAGGGACAAGTCCAAATGATTTTTTGTGGTAATCAAAATTATGCCACAAATGTTGATGATTGAGCTTAACTTGTATTGAACCTAGAACATTCCTTACGTGAGTTGTATAGCTTCAATGGCTTTGATAATACTTTGCTTTCCCCAGGAAGAAGGGCACTTAAGCTACTCCTGTCAAAAAAAAAACTTACTTGGGGAGCGAGAACCACCTCCTAAAATTGAAAAGAAAAAGGCCCAGCAGCATGAAGAAGTGTAAGTACTGTGTAGTAACAGGATAATTAGATACTGGGATTGTTTATTATATGTTAATATATGCGAATGATCATTTATATGCACATAATTGTAAGTAATGTCAGAGAGAGTGTATAATATGATTATTTTCTTTCCAGAGGACATTGAGGATGAGGGAGAGGATCCAGCACTGGACAGTTTAAGTCAGGCAATTGCTTTCCAGGTAAGTGTCTGGTACCACGAAAAGACAATACTTAATTTTCACCATATATATCCTTTTGACCACAGGTGCAGTCTACCCTATTTTCATAATATTTATAATGGCATTCCTTTTACCACATACACCATAGTGGCACAAAGTGTGTTTATGACTAGATAAGCTGATAGTTTTGCTTTGGTTGAAACTACCAATATTGCTATTTATATCCAGATTACCTGATATGGTTAAATATGGTTGCCTATAAAAACAAATCAACATCAAATACAAAACCAACATCATTAAAATCTGCAAAAAAGTAGCTGTAAATAATGCACAAGATATAAAAACGTGATAAACACTCATTTGACATACAGTATTTTCTTCACATTCTTCACGTTCAATGTTTTCAGAGGGGTATTTTTTTTTCATCAAAGATTACTTTAAATTCACTATACACATTCAACAACACTCCCATCTGAGGGGCCTGGGTAGCTCAGCAAGTACTGACATTGACTACCACTCCTGGAATCTAGGCTGTGCTGAGTGATTCCAACCAAGTCTCCTAAGCAACAAAATTGGCCCGGTTGCTAGGGAGAGTCACATGGGGTAACCTCCTCGTAGTCGTGATTAGTGGTTCTCGCTCTCAGTGGGGTGTGTGGTAAGTTGTGCGTGGATCGCGGGGAGTAGCATGTGCCTCCACATCCGGAGACTCCACGGTGTCATGCACAGCGAGCCACATGATAAGATGTGCGGATTGACAGTTTCAGAAGCAGAGGCAACTGAGGCTTGTCCTCCGCCACCCGGATTGAGTTGAATAAACGTGCCACCACGAGGGCCTACTTAGTAGTGGGAATTGGGCATTCCAAATTGGAAGAAAACACTCCCATCTGAGACAGCAAAAACAATATGATGCCACTACGGTCTCTGTAAAGGCATTAAACCCATAACTATATAGGCCTGGAACTGAGTATAATTAAAATGTACAAAAAAATTGAATTCACTACAGTAGCATTTTGCCCACACATTTTAAAAATCTGGGACATTTTTGCCCCAAGCCCTGTCTGCAGTTCAATCATTTAACAGTAATATTTCCAGTGAAATTGGATGTTCAAAGGATTTTTTATGTATTGTTATCAGCAAGCACACATTGAAGAGGAGAGGAGACGAAAGCAGGTCACAGAGGATGCATCTCAAGCATCTACATCAGAGGACACCCACAAACCCAGGATCAAAAAGAGCACCTACTTCAGTGACGAGGAGGAGCACAGTGACTGATTCATACTTTCATGTGCTCAAGGCACATCTGCTGAACTATTCTTACCCATTAAGGATGTCACACATTGGTCTAATTTTCATTTTCATCAAAGTGTGTTTATATCAAAATAAGTGTTGCCATCCATGGCAGGAAAAATCATATCTCAATCTGAGATGAGATATGAATGCTCCTCATTCAAATAAATACTCTTCAAAATATCTGGAAAACAGTATTGTCATTTCTATATCACGCAGAGCACCTATATGAATGTGTACTTTTTTTTATCCTGTAAATATAGTTTAGTTTTGTGGATTTCAAAATAATATTATTGTGATTGTTTCAGGCAGAATGGAAAATAAAACAGTTTTTAAGCAACTTGTATCATCCTCTGATCTGTTTTGATTTTTTTGTTGGACCCAATAATTTTAATATAATTAAGATTATATAATGAATATAGTTAAACATAAAGGTAAGCAAAACAAATTGATTCACAAAAGTTTAATGTGATCACCAAGGTCAAAGTTATTCTTATAAAAAACAGTGTCTGCATTCTCAGCAAGAAAGACATCAAACGATGCCAAGAACAAGAACATTAGAACTGAATAAAATTAATTATTAGATTAGGTTAGATCCAACTTTATAGTTATTGTGCAATGTACAAATCCAAAGTCAATGAAATACAGGGAGCGCCTAGCCAGTAAATTATTTATAGTATTTCAATGGAATTAAGGTACAAGTGCCAATGATAATAAAGTAAAAAAGGCTATTTATACAAATGTCCATAAGCCTGGTTTAAAAATGGCAGAAGTGGTGTGTACTGATAATGATGATTATTAATTCTGATTTTGTAGATATTATTTTTTATTTTTTAACTACTGTATATTTTAAATATGAGACAGAACAGAGATATCAGGGCTTACAAGCCAGACCTACAGTAACTGAATTTCTGAATGGTCAACTTTGTGATTGTGAACATATTAAAAAGCAAAGGGTTAAAACAATTATAAATAAAAACAGCAATGAAACTTGATTTAGCAGCTCTTGCTTAAATATTTTCTTGATTACGCTGTTCTTTTGGTTACTTAAAGGAATATTTCGGGTCCAAAACAAGTTGAGCTCAATCAACAACATTTTTGGCATAATGTTTATTACCATTAAAAATAATTTTGCGTCATCCCTCCTTTTCTTAAAAAACAAAGACGGGGGGAAAAAACAAGGTGAGGCACTTAGATTGAAGTGGATGTGGCCAATTTTTGGAGGGTTTCAAGGCAGAAATGCGAAGCTTATTTTATTCGAAACACGTACATTAAGTATTCTGTTAAAACTTGTGGCCAACAGGTTGTTTAAATTGATATTTTTATGGTTGTTTTATGGTTTTAATGTTTACAGTGTTACGTCGTCATTATGGCAACAAGGTTTAAAATTGTATATCATTACACAGAAAAGTTTAGTAAGCGATTTTATCACACAAATTATATTCGCGAATGTTATGTATGTCTTATGGCCACTAATCAGTGAGTTTTTAACGTTAAAAACGGAATTAGCCCCATTAACTTCAATTGCTTAACGGCCATATTTTTGCTTGAAAAGGAGAGTTTTTTTTTTTTTTAATCAACGTAATGCTTCAGAGTTATTTATTCGGGCTATAAAATTCTACAGGCAGCTCAGTAAACTTAAATAAAAATGTTCTTCTTCTTTTCTTGTTTTAACACTCAACAGTGATGTTGAAGGGACTTCTCATTTGTTGGACAGAAACCAAAGTGTATTTCCAAGTAATTTAGGAGGGGTGATGACCGACACCTCGCGGTCACCGCGCTCGGTGAATCTGGGGTGAACACGACGGAGAAGTGAAGCACGACCCGTTTACGTAAACTCGACGACCCCGACTTTAGAGAAAATAAATCAGCACTGGATTGGGCGAGACCGCTCACGTGATCACCGCTGTGCTGGAGTTTCTTCGACAGCCGGGAGCCGCGCGCAAGAGGACAGAGCGCGAGAGGCGGCAGTGCCTGCAACCCTTCGCATAAACTTTCTGCAGCATGGGAGACAAGAGGAGTCCGACGAGGTAAAACCATAAACCACAAACTCCCCCAGGTGTGGCTTCAATATACTCGATGCGCCCATCTCAGGGCTTGAAACAAACCATTAGTCTGAGTGTGTGTGAATGAGAAAGACGCAACAGAGTGGCCACCATGGCGGACTGCCTGTTTTATGAAACTAAAGTGTCAAATGATAAAACACCGCTTCGCGCACACAGGGCTTGGGCTGACTTGCATGGAAAATAACAAATTAGTGTGTCGGAGATTCCTACGGTTCGATATGTGATGTTCTGTGTATTTGTTTTGCTTTTTGAAGGCCGAAACGACAAGCGAAGCCCTGCTCTGACGACGGTAACTGGGACTGCAGCGTGTGTACATTCAAGAACAGCGCCGAAGCGTTCAAATGCATGATGTGCGATGTCAGGAAGGGCACGTCAACGAGGTGAGTGCATTACGATGTTTATATGGGATCCCTGGCTTGGGAGAAATATGTTTATAGGTTGTGGCACAAAAGCTAGCAAACTGCCTATCAAAACAGCGTTTTGGGTGTTTATTTACACGTTAGAGGGTTCCTGCCTACGATGACCAAAGTGCTGTCTAGGTAGGGAACTCATTAGGTTTTGGAACATAGCCATAGTTATATTTTCTTTTCTTTATTTGTGTATTTAGAATTATTCAATTGATATAACTTTTGCTATGTTTTGCAATCAGGGTCACATTATTAGAGAGCTCTGTTATAATGGTGTGTGTGTATAATATATATATATATATATATATACACACATTGGCGGTCAAAAGTTTGGAATGATGTACAGATTTTGCTGTTTTGGAAGTACATTGGTACTTCACAAAAGTGGCATTCGGCTGATCACAAAGTATAGTCAGGACATTACTGATTTAAAAAACAGCACCATCACTGTTTTAGACCGGCCCCATTTCCAGCAGCCATCACTCCAACACCTTCTCCTTGAGTAATCATGCTAAATTGCTAATATGGTACTAGTAAATCACTTGCCATTATATCAAACGCAGTTGAAAGCTATTTGGTTTGTTAAATGAAGCTTAACATTGTCTTTGTGTTTGTTTTTGAGTTGCCACAGTATACAAAAGACTGGCATGTCTTAAGGTCAATATTAGGTCAAATTTAGAAAAAAAGAAACAGCTTTCTCTAGAAATTCGTCAGTCATCATTGTTTTGAGGAATGAAGGCTATACAATGCTTGAAATTGCCAAAAAGAACTGAAGATTTCATACAAAGGTGAACACTACAGTCTTCAAAGACAAAGCACAACTGGCTCTAACAAGGACAGAGAGATGTGGAAGGTCAGATGTACAACTAAACAAGAGGATAAGTACATCAGAGTCTCTAGTTTGAGAAATAGACGCCTCACGTGTCCTCAGCTGACAGCTTCATTGAATTCTACCCGCTCAACACCAGTTTCATGTACAACAGTAAAGTGAAGTCTCAGGGGTGCAGGACATATGGTAAGATGGCAAAGAAAAAGCCACTTTTGAAACAAAAAGAAAAGGTTAAAGTGGGCAAAGAAACACAGACATTGGATAACCGATAATTGGAAAAGAGTGTTGTGGATCTTAACCCCATTGAGCTTTTTTGGGATCAGCTAGACAATAAGGTGCGTGAGAAGTGCCCGATAAGACAGCCACATCTTTGGCAAGTGCTACAGGAAAAGTGGGGTGAAATATCACCTGAGTATCTGGAAATACTGACAGCTAGAATGTGAAGGATCTGCAAAGATGTCATTTTTTTGATGAGAATTCTTTTTAGTAGTTTAAGAAGTTCTCAAAAACAATTTTTTTTAATGTCCTGACTGTACATTGTGAGCAGTTGAATGCCACTTTGGTGAATTAAAGTACCAATTTCTTTCAATGAGAGCAAAATCTTTACATCATTCCAAACTTTTGGCTGCCTGTGTGTGTGTGCGCATATATATTAGGGCTATCGATTTAGCGCGTTAATTCAGTGTGATTTAATTTGACAAAATTTAACGCATTTAATCACATGCCCACGGACCATTATAAGGAAGAGTCCTGAGAAATGCAAGCTTGTAGTACCACTTGTTTACTCCAGAGGACAGTAAGTGAAATTTCAGCTGTATGAGCAACACACAGTTTATACAGTGAAGAAAACACTTCAGTAGGCAGAACAACGCAAACATGCGTTACGTTCTTGCGTTCAAAACACTCGAAAGAGCGCAAATGCGATCTAAGGGATCTCAAGATGTTTAAAGATTGAGTATTAAACTATATTTAACTTGACATTTTATGTTTATGACGCAACACACCCGAGACGTCTGACGTAGGTGTAAATTGACGGGACCTTAAATAAGCCCTCATAATAAATCTCCAACTGATTGACAAATTCACTTGTGAAATGGATTGCTGTGAACTAGATGCCAATGATTGACTTATGATCAATAATATGGTATGTAGAACAGTTCATTTTCACGGGCAAGGAAGAGGCGAGAAACCGGCTTGACATATAAAATAATACGTTTAATGAGGAACTCAAAATACAAACACATAAGACAACGGACATGTCCGTGAACGATCTCTCTCTCATGCCCGTCTTCCGCGGTCGCCCCTTAACCCTCTCGGAGGCTTGATTAGCCTAATTCGGGACCGGGCGTGTTGAGTCACGACCCGGCCCCGCCCTCCACCTTGCCACATGGTAGTAAACAATACATTGTATTCTATAGCCGCTTTTGGTATGGCCTTATCATTGATTAACTCTTCTGCTACAGGAATGTGAAGCATTTTAATTATATAAATAAATATATATATATAACATTTTTAACTATTTAAAGATAACTATGTATAATTATATATTATTATAAATATGTATACTCATTATATATTAAGTTATTGTTATATGAGGAGCTTTCTTAGCAAATATTTGTATATGCGATTAATCACGATTAATTATTCGGGACACCATGTAATTAATTTGATAAAAAAATTTAAACAATTGACAGCCCATATATATATACATGCACACAATATATACACACACTGGCGGCCAAAAGTTTGGAATGATGTAAAGAGTTTGCTCTCATTGAAAGAATTGGTACTTTAATTCACCAAAGTGGCATTCAACTGATCATATATATGTGTGTGTGTGTAATATATGCAGATATTACATTATGTATTATGCGGTTGGTATTGCAGATTAATTTAGGTTTGATTCAGTTTATCTGTAATAGTTCTCAAAAATGCATTGTTGCATACATTTAAAGTAGATTAGTTGTTGTAAGTCATTTATGGAATCAAACAGCCCATAAGCAAGAACTGTACTGTCACATTGGGGATAATGCACATAACTTAGTGGGCTGCAAATTTATCTGTATAAATGAAATCAGAACTTGGTTTTGGATGTTTAAATGAGCAATCTCAAAGTTATATCGTCTGTTAAATGTTAAATATTAAGTTTTGCGTAAACTTAAAGTTCAAATCATAAATGTTGCACTTATCACAAAATCTTGATGGTTTTCATATAAAAAAGATAACGTGGCATTCAAATTTGCATTATGTAAACTTGTTCTCCCTGTTTTGATTTAAATGGAGCTATCCTGTGGCAGAGACCCAGGTGTAATGGGCTTGTATTTTCTCACCCTCATCTCATCCATCATAAAAATCCTCTTTGGCTGTTTTGGAACAGTCAGGGACTGCGTCGGCAGTCTGTTATTTCCCTTATGTCATGAAGATGAGATCAGGCCAGGAAGTAAAACATTCCTTATCGTCATTTAAAAGCAGATGATAATGATGATTGCAGATCTCGGTTCTCAACAGTACCAGATAATGTTTATTTTAAGAGTATTTATATCATTCAGCACTTGTATTACAAATTTGAATTACCACTGCTAAATTAAGGTGTTGTAACATTTATTTGGTGCAAACTAATATTAGTTTTCATTGCAAATCTGTTTGTGGGATGGCGGAGGATGGCATAGTTTGCTACGGGGGTGGGGAGCTGTCACCCATCCAGGCTACCACAGCAGCTGGCGTCCAGACGGCCTGAACTTATTTGCATTCAATGGCTTAATCAAGAACACTGTCATCAGAGGCATCATCACATCAGGATGCATACACAGATACATGCTCATATCCATAAATAAACTCATGGTTGCGCATCTGCCCTGTTATAATGCCTTCGAGACGGCCACGAATGATGAGTTTTAATGATGATGTACCCTCGACTGTGTGATAAATACAGGTCGTTAATTTACGAGTGACTGCACCAGAAATGAGGACTTCATGACACATTCTTAAAGGAATAGTTTACCCAAAAATTAAAATTCTGACAGTATTTACATGCCTCATGTTGTGGGTAACCTGCGTGACCTTTTTAAGATTCGACTTTTATTGTCATTGTGCAGAGTACAGGTACAGAGCCAATGAAATGCAGTTTTTTTGCATATCCCAACTAAGCTGGGGTCAGAGCGCAGGGTTATCCATGAAACAGCGCCACTGGAGCAGATAGGGTCAAGGGCCCAACAGTGGTATCTTGACAGTGCTGGGGCTTGAACCCCCAACCTTTGGTCAGTAACCCAGAGCCTTAACCACTGAGCTACCACTGGCATGGAACATCAATATACCTTAAACATTAAAAGTGTAGCATATATATCTCCAAAAGAACAGTATAACAAATTAGACTGCCGTATTTCAGCTTTCATGCTAGATTTACTGAGCATTAGTATGCATAAACGCAAAAGAACATGCTTTTTTATATTGGTACTGACTGCTGCTTTCATCCCTGTTATCCTCCTGAGCATGCAATGAATGTGAATGACGATGAGAGTTTTCGTTTAGATTGCAGTTGCGTGCAGCGGACAACAGATTAATGTTTTGTACGGCTATGATTTAGCCGAGCCTGACTGATGTGTGGTGAATGATACAAGGGTTAATTTAGATCATGTTTTCAGGGCATCTCATAAAAAATGTAATTTCGGTTAAAAGAAATCAGTGGGCCGTGTATCTTCGCCATGTTTTTCAGCATAACTGGATGAGAAGAACTGAATTTCCCAATCAAATCATCATATTATGTGGAAATCACCACAAGAGAATGGGTTCTTAATGTTACTTTGCCATTGGCGGCTATATTTGCTCCTGTTCGAAGAGTGATTTGTTTACCTAGTTGTTACCTTGTGCTGACAGACTGACAGTTAATTGATGAAGCTGCTGTGCTTAATGTGGAGCGTTTCAGGTCATTCCCTCGCTGACCCCGAACTAGCCGGCAAACCTCTAATTTCAATGTACTGACACACTCTGCCACCCAACGAAAATAGTCACTCTGCAGGAGAGCGTATTATACCATTCAATTACCACAAACACAGAGAGAATGTCCCTTCACACCAGGCCGGTTTTTACTCAAGCCCTCGCATGATGACAGATTGAGCAAAAGAAGGCTGGATTATGTTTTGTTTCACCAGGCAAGCATAAGAGTTCTATTTGACTGGACACTAATGGATATTTGTGTTGTCACAACTAATTTAAGGCTGTCATTTATAATTTGTTGACTTAAACTGTGCGCTCTTGGGGTATCGTGGAGAGATTTGTATACATCATCCTTCATAGCTGTCATTGTCAGTTAGGTGATAACAAATGAAAGATTTAAATTATGAATGATTACTGAGCAAAGCATAAATCTTACCTGGACTCAGACTCAGCAGTTACATTTTTTGTAGTAGTGACTTTTCTTTATGCTCAAAGGTGCGATTTTAAATGTGCAATGTGGTAGGGATGTGCTAAACAACATATTTTCAGAATTGACTAGTCGTGGTTTGCCTGAATTTGTCAGAAAATCCATCCTAAGAATGCACTGAACTATGTTTGTATTAAGGGCGTAACTGTTCTCAGTAAAAACCGAAATGTATGGTTCACCAACCAAGGTTCAGCAAGCATTTGTTCCGCGGTTCATCTATAGTTTAATAACGCATCTGGATCATACAGTTTGGCGAAGGAAATAAAGCGCCAAATAGACATGCACTGTTGTAACCTCCGCTAATGCACCTGTATGGCTCTGTAAATGGACACACTCCACTTGTGTTTCATGTGGGTCAACTTTCTACAGAGAGAAGCTGTCTTAACTGTTTGTTAAATCAGTTGATGACATCACAGTTCTGCGTGCATTAGTTGGCAAAATGGCAAGCAGAGAAAACAAGCCCCAAGAGAGAAGCATCATTTAAGTCTCCTGTCTGGGAACTTTTTCTTTATACAGTAAATTACAACAGTAAGGCACTGTTTCAGGCATTGCTCGATGCTAGTGCCGTTTACTGGTAATACATCAATATTTGATTAGCTATTTACACTGACATCGCCTGAGGATATATAGTGTGTGGTGTGCACAGAGCCGCAGGTGAGCCCGAAACTGCACACACACACACTCCGGTCTGTCTTTGAGGAGGCACTCGGTGCTAGTTCAGACAGACGTGAAACAAGAACTAAAGCACTTGGGGTGTTCATAGCCAAAGTTATGTTGCCCTATTCCATTGATGAAGATGTGGGATTTCAGCATATGATTAAAATACTCGAGTCACGTTACGACATCCATTCTCGTATTCATTTTAGAAGTTTAATACTTCTATAGTGATATACAAATTCTGAACGTTGACTATACGTTTTGTTGACTTTGAAATGCACTTTGTTGATCCATGTAGTGTAATAATGATGGTATTAAGTTAAAATGTTGAGTTGGTAATTTAGATTTTTTTAGTTACGGACCCTAATGAAAATTAACCATGGTTTTACTATAGTAATATTGTAGTAACAATGGCTGTTGTCACAGTGGTTTTCCTTGCAGAAATTGTGGTTTTGCTAGAATTAACCATAGTTTTATGTAGTGTTTAAACTATGGTTACCGTAGTAAAACCATGGTGATTTGTAGTGAGTGCAAATCTCTTCAAGTGTCTGTTGCCAAATAGAAGATGTTTACTTTGTATTTGGCAGTATTATTTTAATTTTTTTCCCTGAACACAACAAATACTGAACTGTGACCCTAAATCCGTGATACAAACTGAACCATGAGAAATTCGAACCATTACATCCCCAGTTTGTATGGGTTCACATGGAATCAATAAGGGGTGTTTTTCAAAAGATGCCTTGTGTTCAGAAACGGCTAGACAGAGCGCAATGGAATGTAATGGGAGCAGGGGTCTCAAGACACATTTTTAAAAGTTGAGACATTGTCCTAAAAATGCAACACTCATGGCGGGATGCTCAAAAAAACAGCACAAAATGCACTGCACCATCCAAAAACGTCCATTGTAATGTGTATGCCTGTGGCAACTGTACTTTAAAAGGGATGAATTTAACAACGCAACTTTTCCAAGTCTAAAAGCATAAGCACACTAGTTAAAACACCCTCTCTAAAAATAAGTAAAGAATATATGGGAACAAATCTAGATAAACTAGTCAACCTCACTAATAGAGTACTTGGTTATTGGATAATTAGCCAACCATTCCTACATTGGCGTTTAAAGTAGCAAAAAAAACCCAGTAAAATCCTCCCTAATTGCATGTGTGCAGAACCCCTGAGTGCTGCACTGCAAGCTCTTGTTTCTTTGCCCACAAAGGCAAAACTAATAGAGTTTGAGAAAATATTCCCAGCATGCCACTGCCAAACAAACCAAAAGCCACATAAAACAGCCACATTACCCGGTAATTACAAGAGCCTGTTATCATTTATTAGAGATATTTCTGCATATAGTTTGCAAAACATGCAAAGGCGCATATTCTGAGTGGACTATCTGAAACAGATTGACCTCATTTTGATTCAGATACAGTTCTGGGCCCTTGATAAAAGAAGGAAAAGATGGAAACTGAAGCAAGAGAGAGGCATGTGGATCCGCAAATGGCGGTAATACTTTACAATAAGGCTGAATACGTTAACATTAGTTAATGCTTTAGTAATCCCTTTAAATAGGAATATTTATTTACTCATGCTCATGCTGTTATAAACCCAACTGGCTTTCTTATTCCATGGAACACAAAAGGAGATATTTGGCAGTATGTAGTCTTAATCACTTCACTTTTATTGCATCTTTTTTCTGTACAATGAAAGTGAATGTTGACTGATGCTGTCATTCTGCTTAACGTCTCCTTTTGTGTTCCACATGAAGCTATTCCTTTAGCTAATGTTAACGGATGCAACCATAATGTAAAGTGAAAAGCAAATGCTTGGAAAGAACAGCAGAAAACAGTGTGGAGAGGAGAGGTGGGAGGCAGAGGGCCATCTGTCAAACATGGGGGTTTGGCAGTGGAGCAATGCATGGAGCAGCGTGGAGACTGCATGTTCACACAGTGTAGCGCATTAATCATGTTGTCCCCTCCCATCACTCTAGCCCCCGAGTACACAATCATCCTTAGTACAGTCATTACGCCATTATACAAACATGCAGATATGAACACATCTGAGAGACTCTTGGCTCAGAAAATGCAGCCCTTGTGTTCTTCTCTTTTGCATAGTAATTGTACAGTGAAAATTATATTGTTTTTGCAATGGGTTTCCTTATCAAGCATTTCTGTAATAAAAGAGGCCTTTGTAGATGTTTGCGATGATGTAGCAGAGTGCTGGCAATACCAGCATTGCACAATCTTGAATGCCTTATTGGTTTTATTAAATGGTTAGTTTTACCAAAAAACAAACTGACAAAAGTTATCAACTCGTAGATTAATTTGGTGTGCAGCAGACCATTCATAAGTAATTTGGTACAAAATATACGAAGGGAGTATACGGTTGTTCATTCAAATGTTGATGTAATAACTATTGCTTAATATGCACATCTGTCATGTGTGCCTGTTTTGTTTGCCAGTAAAGACCTTTCTCATGCCTTTTTGACCACTTGTTTGATTCATGGCTTATTGGTTAACCAGTTAATACTGGTGGTAACTTGGTTAAAAGAATTTGCCAACATTTGCATCCATAATCCTTCTGCTAGAAGATAATAGTCCCTGATCTGTAAACAAAGGTTTATTGTTGGCATCTATATTTTCTGTGTAGTGATGAACTGTAGCTAGGTGTACAGGTGTTTCATTTCATATCTGTTACAATAGATAAAGGCAGTGTTTACAAAGAAACACTGGGCTCTGGCACTTCTGGGTTGTTTTGGACTAAGCAGCCCAACTGTTAACTTGATAACTTACTAACCTTTTATGTGCAAAGTTACATCTGATATTAAAACCTCCATTGCCATGACAATGTAACGTAAATTGGTTTTCGCTGAAAAATCCCTGATTTTGCCACACTAAAATCATCAAAAACGTAATGACCTTGACACCTCAAAGTCATCAAGACTCATTCTTTTACCAGCAGAACATTCATTTGGTGTGCCCTGGGCTCTAAAATGTCATCATGGCCAAGATTACTGTAATGAAATGTTCACTGGCACCTCTTCCATTTGGAAAGTGCTGGAAAGTGCCAGAAACAGATGAAAATAACAATACAATCCAAATATGTGGGCTGATGAGAGAAATGGAGAGCCATTTTTACAATACAGGCCAAATGCTGCTTATAAAATAAAACGGGTTTTGCCAAATAGTTCAGAAAGAGCCTACACATATTTATTTGCTCTAAAGGGGTCATGATCTGAGGAATACAATTTCCCTTGATCGTTTGACATATAAGAGGTCTATGTACCAATAAAAACCTACTGTAAGTATCAGAACTTAAAACTTCCTCCTCACTGCAAAAAGAGCATTTGTTGAAACTAAGCTGCCAAGATGACTCGTCCTCTGCTTCCTCCACAGTGTGACTTCACAATGCGGGTAGATAGACATTTGCTGGAGAGAACAGGTCAGTAAAGAGCAGAGAGCCAATCATAACTGTGGGTGTTTACTGTCAAGTCTTAATGGAGAAACCGCACCAAAACAAAGCGTTTTTGACAGAGGGCCAGGAAGAAGGTGAAAAATTATCATGTTTTACAAATATATCTAATATATTTTTTTGCAAAAAGTTACTAATATTATAAGTTAACAATCAAGGAACATATTAAAATAAATAAAAAGGCATGTTATGAACCCTATAAACCATACATATTTCTTTATAATATCTTTTAGAATTAACACACATTAATACATTATATAATGCTTCAAAGATTATTAAAACTGCAGTGCTGCTCTTATCCAACATTGAAAGCTGCTGCCCCTTATTGTTACAGTGATATCATCTTTACTGTCTGTTTATCATGGCTTGAACACTGTATTGATCAAACAGAACAGTATAATTTATTAAATGTTTCTTTAGAATACTTGATTCTGAATTGTTAATCACAGTATTCTGCAGTGAAATATTTTCATATACTGACTGCCAAACTATGTTTGACAGTTGACCTTGCTCATTGATTTTCTTCAGATAGTATACTGTATTTACAAATTATATATTGATTTCAGCTGTTTTTGTTGTTTTTTTTGTAATTAGCCAGTCATAAGTGGGATAATGTACAGTCAGCCAGTCATTATTGCAAAGTATACCCAATATTGACTGACTGACTGTGCATTATCTTTTATTATATCAAAGGCACTGAAAGTTACAATAGCAAAAGAAGCAAATTAATAGCTAGGATTATATACAGCTTAGTTGCAAATATATGTGTGAGACAGAAAATGAGTCATTTCATAAAATCTCTCTCTCATGATGAAGCTTCCTAAGTAAGCAGTATCAGCAGCTATTAATTCTGCTTATTTTGTCTGGCAAAGAGTAAATGTAACAAAATTTAATAGATTGCTTTCCTGTGAATGGAGATTCTAATAGTGCTAAATGTGAAGGGTGTCAAACAGCAAGCATCCTGCTCTTGACATGCAGAAGGGAGATAGTTTGCCAGACCAACAACTAATAATGGCTGTTTTCACTTGCCTTCTCCTCAATTTGGTATGCCCAAATCCCAATGCGTTCTAAGTCCTTGTGGTGGCGTAGTGACTCGTCTCAATCTGGGTGTCTGCGGACAAATCTCAGTTGTCTCCGCATCTGAGACAGTCAGTCCACGCATCTTATCACGTGGCTTGTTGTGCGCGTTACCACAGAGACATAGTGCATGTGGAGGCTATTACGAAGAATATTCGCACTTTTCTTCACAGCATTCATGCACAACTCGCCATGCACCCCACCGAGAGCGAGAACCACATTCTAGCGACTACGAAAAGGTTGTGACCATGTGACTCTACCCTCCATAGCAGTTGGGCCAGTTAGGTTGCTTAGGAGACCTGGAGTCAGTCAGCACACCCTGGATGAACTCACGACTCCAGGGGTGGTAGTCAAGTGTCTTTACTCGCTGAGCTACCTAGGCCCCTGTAGCAGCTGTTCTTGACATTAAAGCAATGATCACAGTTCTTTGCAACAGTCTATTGGCAGGAGTTGCCCATGTGCGCTCATCTGATATCAATGTTGTAGTTCATGTATTACCTGTAATTGCTGCAGCTGTCAGGTCGTTACTTAGGAGTGCAACTTCTGATGCAGTCAAATGATAAAAGCTTTACAATATCCTAACAGACATTTGTTAGTAGGACAGAGGGTCTATTTGAGCAGTTGCTGATTGGTCATGTACACCCATCGCTCTTTGAGCAACTTTTTACCTGTTTTAAAATCTGACAGACAAAATTTTTTATTTTGATTGCTTAGAAAAGCAATAGCACACCTGTCCTTAACAAGCTGCACAATTTTAGGTACTACTCAGAACCATAACATATAGGATGAGTTATGCAGAGAAGTTAGCATAAAATGGAAATTGTCACCAACTGTTTTTCCATATCATGCTGTATTTCCAAGTAAAACGCCATATTGAACAAGAAAAAAATGTAGGGAGGGGAATTCATTTTATCCATCAGTTGTTGATTGAATTGTGAAAAGTGGGCGTTGCATAACGGAAAGGAGGCAGACCTGAATGCAAGTTTGCAGTCAACACACACACACACACACACACACACACACGCACACACACACACACACTAGTGTTGTCAAAAATACCGGTACTCCGGTACCAAATCGGTACTCGAACAATAAAATGTTTACGATACCAGAATTTCTGAAGGTACCGGAGTACCGAGTACCGGGTCTACCCTGTTCTCAATCAGAATCAGGAACTATCGAATGCTCTCAACAAGCAAAAGATGACGACAAGCAAAGTAGCTGCTGCTGCAGAGTCTCAACTGAATCTTGTCGAAAAGAAAAGTGGAAAAATCCAGGTTTGCAAATTCTGATGAAAAGGGAAACGTCATAGATCAGCAAAAACCTATTTGTAAATGCTGCTTTCACAATTTTCTGATGAAAGGAGGAAACACATCAAACTTAATAAAACACCTGAAATACAGACACCCGGATTTATTCAAGCAAATACAGCAGGTGAGTTTAAAAGCATATTATCATTTGCATTAGGGCTGAAATGTTTAGTCGACATTATCGACAACGCCGAAAATACAACATTGTCGTGAAATTTTCATTGTCTAATAGTCGTTTGATCTCATTTAACGTAACATGAAATCACATTAAACTTTAATGATGAAGCACGAGAGCAGCACTGCAGTTCACGCCTGACGGAGGTGAGGAAGAATTACACAGATCAGTCCAGATGCACTCTAAACTTTCACAGTTTCATCTTATGTAGATCCCAAAGTAGCAATTAATTAAAAGTAGTAATTCAGAAGCACTCTCGTTGTGGAATAAACGGAGTCAGAGCTCTTCAAAGAAAACATGCGTTACATCTTAAATGCAGTTATATTTAATGCGTTATAGCTTTATTAAAGTTCAAATAATACAGAAGCAGCTCATGTAATAACTATAAGCTCAGAAACTGGCATTTCTCTGTGTGGTCGGTGCCTCTTCTATGAGTTGCGCGAATGTCCCAATCTAGGGGAGAGATTGAAATTACACCCGGCTGAGAGAGACTCCGCCTCGGGGACGCTCATCCCTCGAGCGCGCACGTTTAATGCAGCTAGATTAGAACGCGATTGCTCGCAAATTATTTAATCATAATATATGATGTCACACAGAGTTAGCAGTAAGAGGCTTCTCTTTTTGCTAAAGGAAATCAATAATATATCTTTCTAAAAGACATTGTGTGCATTTACCCACTGTGCATTTCTTATCGTGAAGAAAATTCGCAATATTCAGCTTGATTTAATATGATAGCACTTTAGTTTGGAAATTGTTTTTATTCATTCTATTGTATGCTTGCTTATTTATTTATTTTTAGTACTTGGTAAAATTTTTAAGTAAAATTTGCAGAAGTTGAAGCAAATCTTATGTAAGTGTTCAAAAATACTTAAAGCATACATTGTTCAGTTTTGTTATAATTCAAAAATAATATATTTAACTTGAAGTGTTGCTCAATGGTATATTATTGTTCTTAGTTCTGCTGCTAATGTTTTGTTAACTTTGTTAATAAAAGAGTGTTGTTCAGTAACCTGTTTTTGTGTTTTGCTTTGGTACCGAAAATGGTATCGAGTACTGTGAAATTTCACTGGTATTGGTACCGACTACTGAAATTTTGGTACCGTGACAACACTTAACACACACACACGCCCCCTTTCCACCATGACATTTTGATAACAAAATTATGAGGTCATAAATCTATATGCATTGTGTTTCTCTTTGGATTCCCAGTATTTTATCTTCCTGCTATAGAAGGGAAAACCGCTGAGTGAATTTGCTGTTGTTTTTCAACTGTTGAGAAAACAACACATTCTTCTTAGATTACTCAATGTAGGCAAGATTACTCAACTGGCTTCCACTCTTGCCTGTTTTAACTTGCTGTTTCCCACACAATCCTTTTCATCAGGCCCTATTAAGTTTGGATCATGTCATCTCGATTTGAAATGTTTTCCTTTCTCACCTCTGATCCTTGCCTATTTTCTTCACTCTTTTTTTCCACAGGAAACCTCGTCCTGTTTCCCAGCTTGTAGCCCAGCAAGTCCCACCACAGTTTGCTTCACCCACACAGCCCAAAAAAGAGAAAAAGGAGAAGACGGAGAAAGACAAGAACGAGAGAGAACCAACGCTGAAAAAGAATAACCACAAGAAAATGAGGTGATACAATTTCCTGTGTTCTGGAATTTTCTCCACACATCCTTCACCCTAAACATATTAAGTGGCGGTGGCTTTTGCAGTTTACATAGAAGGTATCTTACTATATGAAAAAGTATCATTTATGTTTGCCATCCTTTTGAAAACTATTTGAAAATATATGATTTTTGTGTCTGCAACTATTATTGATAATCAGTGAGAAAAGGGTATCATGCAAGCTGTGATTGTTGGTTACTGCACATTTTAAAACCAAATGAAAAGTTATTTGGTAATTTAGTGAATGGGGCCAATCCATAAATGTTAAAATACTAACTGTTTTTAAAAGTATAGCCTAGGCCTGTAGCGGATCGCGGTTATTGTGCATTTCAAATTCTAATCACATTTTATTGCCCAAAATAAGGGAATTCTAAGCAAATATATGCACCAACGATGCGTTTGTGTGTCATTCATTTGAACTCTGAGCATCACTGAGCGGCACAGCAGAATCTCTGGAAGAACAGGTGAACCGCTTCTCAAGTGCTCTGATGCATACGTTGTCAGCAGAGGCCTGCGCCAAACTCCCACGAAAATATAAACGAACAAACAAACTTTGATAGTGAATGCAAAGCTCTCCGGTTTCACTTTAAACGATCGTGTAATGGCAAATGTTAATGGTCATAGTGGGTTCATACACACAATAGCCTAGTTTCCAACCACCTTTCACGCCATTTTAGTTATCGTCAAAGTGAAAATGCGAAAAATACAATTGTCTTTTAACATGGTTTTAATGTGATAAAATCACTTCTTAACCTTTTCTGTGTAAATTTATATCCAATTTTACAACTTCGTTGCCATGACGTAACGCTGTAAACCCTAAAACAACTGTAAAAACAACGAGAAAGAAAACGCAACTAACAGTCCAGACACACTCCAAACCATCCAAACAGCCTTAAAGGTGATGTAGATTGCAAAGTATGAGGGAATTATTGTACAAAAATTCTAAATAAGTAAATACAGAAGCAGTGTTGTCCTGACGTGGAACCTTACCATGGCGTTCCACTTGAACAAAACTTTCCTGCCAGAGCATCTATAAAGGTGATTCCCTGGCATTATATCTTAAATGTATCCTTTTATTAAATTTAAAATAATAGGGAACCGGTTGTGTAAATAAGCACAAACTCTGAAACTGACATTTCTCTGTGTGGTCAGTGTCGTGTGGAAAAATGGCGAGAGAGAGTTTCAAACTTATCCCAGCTGATAAACCCTCTCACGCGGAGTCAATCATTCCTCGCACCTGCTTGCTGCAGCTAGATTATAACGTGATTGCTTGTGGCATAGTGAATCATAATATACTGTATGAGTTACGGTGTGTATGGTATTATAAATAAAATCTGTGAAATGCTGCTCTATTAAGAGGTGTGTGTGGTTTTTTTTTTTTTTTTTTTTTTTTTGTGTGAGTTTTTCCATTATAAATATCTAAAACTCCTTATGCACATTTACTTTAGGAACTATACTGCAGAATAAAAAAAAATTGTTATCAGAGAATGATGAACAATATTTTAAACATTTTCATATTTTAAAATATTTATAAATCCTTAAAACAAGCATATAAAATATTAAGACTTTTATATTTGAAAGTATATTTTGTCTTTACTTCACTGGCAGAATTTTGAACAAGTGGAAAAAAATACACTTATATTCAAGATATATACTCTGATAGCAAGTCTAAATATCTTCTATGTTTCTTGAAATATATTGCTTTAAGGATTTTTTTGTAAATGGAAAACAAGACAAAAATGCTTGATAACAATAGGATTTTTGCAATACAGTGCATCGGAAAATATTCACAGCGCTTCACTTTTTCCACATTTTGTTCCGTTACAGCCTTATTCCAAAATTATTAAATTCACTATTTTCCTCAAAGTTCTACAAACAATACCCCATAATGACAACGTGAAAGAAGTTTGTTCGAAATCTTTGCAAATTTATTAAAAATTAAAAAAAACGATGTATATAATTATTCACAGCCTTTGCTCAATAATTTGTTGAAGCACATTTGGCACTGATTACAGCCTCAAGTCTTTGTGTATGATGCTACATCCCATGCTCATTCAACTCCTCGATACATGCATGTATCTGCAGCTCACTCATCATACTCCTCGGTAATCCATGACAGACTTCGACAGTTAGTTGGACCAGCTCATTCGGTTAATCCAATTTAATTCGATAACACAACCAAAAAGCTGACTTTCCATTCTGCCTAATTTGATTTGTTCATTTCAAACGGGTTCTTTGGTAAATGGTCTGCACTTATGTAGCGCATTTTTCTAACCTCAGAGGTTACCAAAGCGTGTCCCAATAACCCATTCACTCATACACCAATGGCAGCAGAGCTGCCATGCAAGGCGCTAGCCTGCCATCAGGAGCAACTTGGGGTTCAGTGTCTTGCCCAAGGACACTTCGGCACGTGGAGTCATATGGGCCGGGATTCGAACCACCAACCCTGCGATTAGTGGCCAACCCACTCTACCAACTGAGCCACAGCCGCCCCACAATAACTAATTTGGTTAGTTATTTGGTTCTTTAACTAATCTAGTAACTCATAAGAGCCACCTAGCCTCTATTAGTCTAACTTGTTCATTTCAAACTCGGTCTCAGGCTACTAGTCGTCTGCATTTAGCCTTGTTTAATATGTTGTTGCTGATACATAAGTTAATGAAATTCAGATTTCTTGAAAAGTTCTTAAACTCCCACACAACACAACTAGAAAACTAATATATAAAACATTTGTAATGGTAAAATTATCAATTAAAAATGCCCACTTAATTCTTGAGACATTCATTTGCAAAAAAGTTTTAAATAATTCAAAAATAACAGAAAAACAAACATCTGAATGTATAGAATTTATTTTTATTGGGCTACTGCCATTAATGTGTCATAGCAAAGTCCTCTGTAATCCTCTGCAAACTTTGACAATTTGTGGAACTGGCTCATTCGGTTCTTTTTGAGTCGTACAGTTCGACGTGCTATGCAACAAGTTCAAGTACTTCAGCTATGTGCCTTGCATCATCAAACTGGAACTAAAGTTAGTTTCAGTTCGATTTTGTTGACCGGTTATTTTTTGAGAATCCGCTCAAAAGAATGATACTTGCAAGAATCGGGCATCACTAAAAACAATCTTAATATCTTGACTTTTCTTCTCATGTAAATGTATCTTGTTTTAAGGATGTTTAGATATTTTTACTGGAAAACAAGACTGAAAAAATACTAAATGGGAAAGGTTTTCTTTTTTGTACCCAGTGTAAATGCTGAACGCTGGCTTAAGACCGGTCTAATTTGTTTTCCATTTTTCCCTACCTTGCAGGCCCAGGTTAAAAAATGTGGACCGGAGCAGCGCTCAGCATCTGGAAGTGACAGTGGGAGATCTAACAGTTATCATAACAGACTTTAAGGAGAAAACTAAGCCCACTTCCAGTTCTTCCTCCAGTGCAGCATTTGGAGACCACCACAGTCAGAGCGGATCCAACTCCGATAACACAGAAAGGGGGATCTCCAGATCCTCATCTCCACGAGGAGAGGGGTCCTCACTCAACGGGGAGTCTCACTAAGAACCCTTGGATTATGATTGTTACTTGTAGTCTCCTGCCTTTTAATATATCCATTTAGCCTGAACAGACACAGGAGCAAGTTTATGTATGCTAAGACTTACCAAGACAGACTTAACAATTCAAGCCATCTCTCACTACTACCACAACTATAGGATCTGAACATAGGATTTCCCAGGATATGGTTTTCCTGGTTTGTTACAATGCCCAGTAGGTCATCTTGAGATAAACTGTAGAGTTTTTAAGCAACTTTGTGTACAGACAAAATGAAAAGAAATTTTGACAATTCCCGATTTTATTTCTGTATTGCAGCAACATTATGTGTAGTATTATGAATCAGATCAGTGTTGTCTGTTTGGATTCAGACATTGACATCAAGTCTTGTTCTCTTTACAATCATGGCATCATTTGTAATCTTCTTTTAAAACACAATCTGTAATTGCTGCACTCAGCTACACAGTGGTTGCATTCTGGGAATTAGCCCTGAGGTTAAAAGAGCTTTGTGGTTAAAAACGTGTTGAGTCAACTGGCATGTTATTGTAAACACATTTACTTCAACATTAGTGACATGTCAATTGCAGCAGTTCCATATTGTAACTTTAATACACATCAAATGCATTAGGGGTGAGTGTTAGGCCATTTATTAATAACTGTGACAAAACAGCACTTCCCCGCTTAATTTTTAATTGCACCTGCTGGTACTTGGTTTGTTCTTTTGAAGCAGAAATTCATTGTTCGCCTATTTGTTCATGTCATTTTGGACATTTGTTATGGTATATTGCACCACTTGTGCGGCTAGTTGTTCTACCAGCGATGTTTTGTGTTAGAATGTCTTTATATAATTCTGTTAATTCCACAAGACATAACTTTTATGACTTGAAATGAAAAATTTATTTGTAAGAGGTTGACTTCATCCCCTACTTAATGATGGACAGTGCTATATAAATATATTGCAGTATAGGAAATATCTCTTAATAAAGTTTAAGATTTAGACTCCTGTTGTCAACCAAACAAATTTATTTCACAGGAAAACTGGGATTGAATGGTAGTGAGTTTTTTTTCTTTCTATTCTATACTCTTAAATTCACCTGTTTTAATTTCTCTAAAACTCATATGCACGAGGCTAATATTCACTGTGGGCCCTCCAAGTGTTTCGTTTAACTTTGCAGTGGGGAGTGATGCAAAATCTGGCACATGAGTACAGTAACACTATGAGATGGCGTGTTCCTTAATTTACAACTCCCTACAACAGTGTCTTAACACATTCTGGCCTTTTATTTCTAAAAATAAATTGTCTTGTACAGCAGCAGGAACTTTTTATGGATGTTCTAGTCAAAATAGGTCAAGCCATAATATTTAGCCATAAAAACATGCTAATAATTATTTTTAATATACTCATACTTGTTTAGTTTCTGGCCACCATTTTGTTACTTTTTAAATTAATTTTAGATTACATTTTGTAATTTTTTTTTCCCTTGACATTTATAATGATGATTCCAAATGGCTGCTTGATAATGGGTCAAAAATATTTCTAGAACAAGTACTAATGCTAACAATTGGAATTTGTATAACAGATATGCAGATACGCTAAATAGGTACTAGTAACTTAAAAGATTAAGTATTGAGGGATCAATGTTAAAATGGCTTGCCATAGCAGGAGTCTTTCTCATGCCATTGGGGGAGAAAACTATGTATGTGGGGGATGGTGGTGGTCTTCTAGCCCGAGTACACAGATCCCCCCGGATTCATATCAAGAGAAACCAGTGACCGTATGTTTTAGAATGCGGGTATATTGCCAAACATTTGGCTTATGTGTGGTTATCGCACTTTTATCTTTACTATTTTTGTTTAGTAGACGTGATGTACAAAGTTTTTCGGCCGGTGTTAAGTTAGTTACGGCGCCTCAGGCACGTTCCGTCTCGAAAAACTTCAATGGAGCAAAACCAAAACAACGACACACCACGACTGTATCACACAGATTCGGGTAATCGGATTTATCTCAATTTGTTTTACAGGCATTCTAGTTAGCGTGTATTTTGTCTGTTTAAATTTGTGCGGGATTGACAAAAAATACGACTTCATTGAAACTTAGAATCCCAGTTTATGTGTTGTTAGAAAGTTACATAGAAGCATTCTGTGACAACACTGAAAGAATTAATGACGTAATCATAATGTATCAAAATGTGACATTCGATTTCAGTTTATGATGCAGCGGTAGCGAACTTTTCTACGGAAAGTTTTCTGAACTTTGAATGTTTGGCGTCATAAAAACAGGAAATGTAATACTCATGGTATACACATCAAAGAGAAACGATGCATATGACAACAGCGAGAGTAATTCCACACAAACTTGAGAAACTCTTTATGGTGGAAGGTGTTCACATCACACCTACCTCTGTCAGTTTGATTAGATGTTTCATGTGAGAGAGTTACCAGCAGCACTAACACAACAGAAATAGCCAAACCAGGCCACTCTCATATAACACCAGCGTTTCTCGTGACGTGTCGTGAAGAGCTTTGAGCTAAAAAGTGTTATGAAATGTCAATTCAAATATCTCAACTTCATATACATGACTGAAGGTGACAGTCAACAAGAATCTGAAACACAACCTGGTTTTAGCTGATATTTTCTGTCGATGTTTTGCTTGCCTTACCTACATTTTCACTTGGCCCACTACATGCGTGTGTGTGTGTGTCCGTGCCTGAAAGATATTGGATTTCTTTTATCCAATATCGATTACCGATATGGTGGCAGATATAGTTCATTTTTGAGCCGGAATGAAAACAGACATTTTCGATGTGGATTGTGCACCGATATGACTATGCAAAGGTACTCAGAAATCTCCTTTCTTAAGCACATTTTTTTTAATCAAAGAATATTCACTATTATTATTATACATCGTCAACAAATTCTAGAAATGAACACTGAGGAAAATAAAGAGTAAATAAAAATACAACAAATAGTTAAATAAAATTCAGAACTGTATGTTCAGTATCAGTCAATTGCTGACTATTTAAATAAAGAATAAATAAAAATACAATAAATAGCTAAATTAACATCAGTACTGATTAGTATCAGTCAGTTGCTGACCATTTAAATAAAGAATAAATACAAATAAAATAAATAGCTCAATAAACATCAGTACTGTTGAGTATTAATCAAATGCTGGCTATATTAATACTGGCAGTCAATTAGGGGCAGGTTGTAAAACAAGAAGAATTTTCATCTGCCGAGTCAAGAGATGAATAGCGGCAGCGGTGTTACGCCATATTCTGCTATACAAGTTCAGGGGAACTTTCAACGGTGGAAAACCAGACTTTTAAATATTACATTTTATAAATGCAATGCTTGGAATTGTTCGGTTGAAGGGGGTACCAAACTGTGAATCCTGAACAAAACAATTTGGTGAATACATGTTTACTCCTTAGCTTCCAATCAACTGACAAGCAATGAAAGGAGCTATGCGGTTAATTAGTTAGCTATAAGCTCATTGTCATGGAGAGTAAAAGATGGACTTTATTTACTTTCCAGCATTGCGTCTTACCAACTAGGTAACAATGTAGCATGAAATCAACACTCAACAGACACATTCCACCACCGTACCGTTGTCTGCTGAGCTGCAAAAAGATGCTCTGCTTACCTTTCAATCTGCTACATTACTGACAAACTATAGCTGGCTAACATAGCATAAAAATGTGATAAACATGAGTGATATGGTTGTCAGGGACAGGGTTAACGTTATATTGGTTATATTGATAAGGGAAAATGATGAGGTCATTGTTTATTAACTTTCAAGTATGTATTTCATAAACTAGATAGCATCTTACCGAGAAGACACCGCTTAACTCCGCCCTGTCTGCAGAGCCACATCAGTTCAGAGTCAGCTCTGTAAACAATGGAGTCGGAGTGCATTCTGCTGGACAAACTACATTATGACACCAATTCTAAAGCATTGTTTTCTGCCTTATATGTTCAGAATTGTTTTTTTATATTTGCGCATATCGGTAAAAATATATGCCGATACCGATATATCTGTGAAAGGCTAATATCGACAGACCGCTAAATTGGTCAGGCACTTGTTTATACTACAAGGATAGTAAAACCTGAGATCACATACCTTGTGGGGCCCAGCCCAGCAGTCCCCATGAGGGAAATTGCTTATTAAACATACTAAACTATATTTCTTTGAAAATGTAAATAGGTTTCTGTGAGGGGTAGGGGATAGAAATTATTGTAAGATCTGTATAAAATCCACAAAATGCATGGAAGTCTATAGAGAGTTCCCAAAGTGATATAAAACAAGTTTGTGTGTGTGTGTGTGTGTGTGTGTGTGTGTGTGTGTTTGGGACTAAAAACGGTTCAAACCGAAAATTCTGATAACCGGTTATTAACTGTTTTTTATTAATTTTGTTCTGATCCCCCCAAATGCCAAATGAATCTTTAAAATATTTGAAATATTTTGGAATACAGTATATATTTTATATTAAGAATACATTTAATGAAAAGACATTATTTTATTTTTGCTAATGTATACTATGCTTGTTTTGATTTCTATCCTGATAATTCCCCCACATGGGAAAACATTTTATCACTTAGTTTTGCTTATTTTGGGTGAAACAAGTCCCTAATTTTGAGCTTGTTTTTTCCAAAGCAGGTGCCTTGTTTCTCTTGTGAGATCTGGAAACAAGAAACCTATTGTGAGCCAGCAAGATAATGTTGCTTTTATAAATCAACATAATTCACATTGTTAATGTTTTTGTTGAGCCATGCCAGAATACAGAATACTGTACCCTCCATCTAACTAGTATATGAAAAAGAATACAATCATAGAGTAATGTTGGTCTACATTTATCATGTATCACATGTACTGTACTGTATTGTTGCATTCAAGACAAAATACAATACAGTTAAAAGTCTTATTCAATCAAGTCCTTAATAGTGATGATGACTGGATTTATGACTTTCTGTTCAAGTTTTGGTCTTATTTGTGTCCCTATCCATCCATCCAGAAATGTTGAACACATAGTGAATTCTGCTGGACAGCAAGAGGCATTGATGCACCTGGCTGTGGTGGCGTGTGGACAGAGACATGGGGAAGCTGTCAACATGCTCAAGACTGCAGCAGTGCTTAGCAGCCATGCCATGAGATTTCACATCTTTGCAGAGGAACAGTTGCACACCAGTATAAAGGCAACAGTCAGTATGAGCCTTTTAGCTGCTGTTTTTGACATGTGCATGCATATACACTTGATAATCTGCATTAACGACATAAACCTGCATTTTGTGCCCTAGAATCTTAAATTTGATTATTTTTATTTGATAAGCAAATTCATGCAGTCATAGTGTGTTTACTTTGTTGTGCTACAACATTTAACATATATAGACTTCATATATCGTCTCAGTGTCACTTTACCACTGAGAAAGTAAAGAGAGTAAAGATTTACTGATTTCCAATCGATTTTCCTCTTGTGCAGTTGGATTCCTGGCCAGCTTTCATCAGAGTGAAATTCAGCTATGTTGTTCATCCCATTTCGTTCCCCCACGAGAACCACGAAGAGTGGAGTCAGCTTTTCAAGCCTTGTGCATCACAGAGACTCTTCATCCCAGTGTGTATCACTGCAATGTTAGAAATGGAAATAGCACACTCAATTTAAAATATTTGAAGCATGACCTGAATTTTTGCTTGATTATGCGATTTTGAATTTAAAATATCTGAAAAAGTTACAGTGATAACACTTGAAACACTTTTTTCACTTTTAAAGGGGAAATGAGTAATACAAAATGTCTTTAGACATATAAGAGGTTATTGTACTATAAAAACACACACAGTTTCAGAATTCAAAACTTCCTCCTCACTACAAAAATGTATCCAAATTTAATTGATCAAACTGAGCTGCAAAAATGACTTGTTCTTTACTTATTCCACATTGTGATGTCACACTGAGTTAGACATTTGCATCTGACCACCACCACAACAACACATAAACGCCTTCTTTACCTTGAATCCCTTCTGTAGCCGGCTCAGTAGTGGTGAGCAGTGAGGATGTGAGGAGAGAGCAGGTCAGTCAAATGCAAAGAGCCAATCATAACAGTGGGTGTTTATGTCAGGTCTTAAAGGAGAAACAGCACTAAAACAAAGCGTTTCTGACAGAGCGTCAGAATGAGGGTGAAAAGTTATCATGTTTTACATTAAAATTATTTAAAAAGGCATGCCATGACCCTTTAAGTGTGTTTTTTTTTTTTCCAACACAGTGTGCCATCCATTAGTCAAATACTTCAATTAAATATCATGAAATGTTAGATAACATAACTAAAAAACAAACAAACAAAAACAGTAATTTACTATGAGAACTAATATTAACATCTTAACAAATTAACAAATTATTTGTAATAAATGTTTCCCATTCCTGTCTTTTCTCCTCTATAGCTGATCCTGAAAGAAGTTGACTCTTTAATCTATGTGGACACAGATGTCCTCTTCCTGCAGCCTGTAGAGCTAATCTGGGGCATGTTGGCACATTTTAACTCCAATCAGTTGGTAGCCGTGGCACCAGAGCACGAGGAGCCTCAGATTGCCTGGTACAGTCGATTCTCCCGGCATCCATACTACGGAAAAACTGGCATCAACTCTGGTGTCATGTTGATGAATATGACCCGTATACGAATGGCACAATTCAAGGTGAGAGTAGAAGGTCAGACCCTAAAATTTCTTCCTCAATGTATTTGTAAGGAGGTCTAATATACCTGATGTGAGCTATCTGTTAGTATCTTAATGACAGCTGTTCAGCTGGTGGAAGAATGTGACCCATCTTTGCTTCATGGGCACTCAGTTCTGAAAAAGAAAACTTTTGGACACCAGTGTGTGTATATATATATATATATATATATATATATATATATATATATATATACAGTGCCTTGCAAAAGTATTCAGACCCCTGACCAATTGACATTGGTGACATTGTTTTTATGTTGGGAAATATAAACAAAGCAAAAAAAAAAAAACTGAAATATAGCATAAGTATTCAATCCTTGGAAGCTGCCATGTTACACCGATGAATGAAATTGCCCTAAAGAGGACACAGTTACTTTTCCATTGACATCCACCTGTGAATCATTAAAGTTGCAATCACATTTTCTGGATATAAAACCCTTTGTTGAAGGATCATTGGTCAGGCTGTGAATCTGAAGGAAAATGAAGACAAAAGAGCATTCCACAGAAGTTAGAGATAAAGTAATACAAATGCATAGATTAAGGGAAGGGTACAAAATAATATCCAAATGTTTGGATATCTCAGTGAGCAGAGTTGGATCAATAATTCTGGGTTAGGTTAAAAGTTTAAAAAAGGCGATCTATAAGTGCAGACCATTTACCATAATCAGGAAGTGGAATCTGCAGGTGCACCACACCACCCAGGTACTGCCAAGAAAAGGCCGTACTCAAAACTCAGCACTCTAACAAAAAGGAGAGTTGTGAGAGAAGCCACAGAGAGTCCAACAATCATTTTGAGGTGGAGTAATGGTGCACCAGTCAACCATATCAAGAGCACTGCATAACGCTGGCCTGTATGGGAGGGTGGCAAGAAAGAAGCAGTTACTCAAAAAGTACCATCTGTAAGCACATCTGGAAATTGCCAGAAAGCATGTGAGTGACCCAGCTGCGATGTGGGAGAAGGTTTTGTAGTCATATGAGACCAAGAGGGAGCTTTTTGGCCAAAACATTTTTGTTAGAATTGAAGGAAGAATGGATGGAGCAAAATATAGGTAAATACTGCAAGAGAACCTGCTTCAGTCTGCTAAAAAAACTGAAGCTTGGGAGGAAATTCACCTTTCAGCATTACAATGATCCCAACCATAAGGCCAATGCAACATTGGAGTGGTTCAAGAACAAAAAGATAAATGTCCTACAGTGGCCAAGTCAAAGTCCTGATTTCAATCCTATTGTGAATCTGTGGCGCTATAGGAAAATTGCAGTCCACAAGCCTCACCCAACCAACCTGAACAACCTGGAGCAAATCTGCCGAGAAGAATGGAACAAAATTACATTGTCACTGTGTGCAAAGCTGGTACATATGTAACCCAAACAACTGCAGTTATTGCAGCAAAAGGTGGCTCGACCAAACATTAATGTGTGGGGGTTGAATATTTTTGCAAGCAAGAAAAAACGATGTCACCTTACAATAATTTATTTTAAGATTAAGTGTTTTAAAATAAAATATCAATCAGAATGAAATTTCAGTGTACCATTTGTACCATATATATATACACTGGTGGCCAAAAGTTTGGAATAATGTACGGATTTTGCTCTTATGGAAAGTAATTGGTACTTTTATTCATCAAAGTGGCATTCAACTGATCACAATGTATATAGTCAGGACATTAACAACGTGAACATTTTTATTACAATTTGAAAAAAAATAAATACAAAAATTTAGAACTTCTTTAACTATTTTAAAGAATTCTCATCAAAAAAATCCTCCATGTGCAGCAATGACAGCTTTGCAGATCCTTCACATTCTAGCTGTCAGTATTTCCAGATACTCAGGTGACATTTCACCCCACTTTTCCTGTAGCACTTACCATAGATATGGCTGTCTTATCGGGCACTTCTCACGCACCTTATAGTCTAACTGATCCCAAAAAATCTCAATGGGGTTAAGATCCATAACACTCTATTCCAATTATTTGTTATCCAATGTCTGTTTCTTTGCCCACTCGAACCTTTTCTTTTAGTTTTTCTGTTTCAAAAGTGGCTTTTTCTTTGCAATTCTTCCCATAAGACCTGCACCCCTGAGTCTTCTCTTTACTGTTGTACATGAAACTGGTGTTGAGCGGGTAGAATTCAATGAAGCAGTCAGCTGAGGACATGTGAGGCGTCTATTTCTCAAACTAGGGACTCTGATGTACTTATCCTCTTGTTTAGTTGTACATCTGACCTTCCACATCTCTTTCTGTCCTTGTTAGAGACAGTTGTGCTTTGTCTTTGAAGACTGTAGTGTATAACTTTGTATGAAATCTATTGTTTTTTGGCAATTTCAAGCATTGTATAGCCTTCATTCCTCAAAACAATTATTGACTGATGAGTTTCTAGAGAAAGCTGTTTCTTTTTTTCTATATTTGACCTAATATTGACCTTAAGACATAGTCTTTTGCATATTGTGGCAACTAAAAAACAAACACAATGACAATGTTAAGCTTCATTTAACACAGCCAATCACCTAAGCCATAAATGCCATGTGACTAATCACTCTGCATTAGAATTTGCAGCAGACAGACATACTATTGTAATATAATAATTATATTTTTTTATTTACATGTTGTTTTCAATATATATATACACACAGCTACTTTTGAATGGTCATCAATAGAGAAACATGCTTTTTGTATCTGCTATCAGGGGCTAACTGCTAAATTGAATAAGCTTTAACATTGAACTTGTGTGATCGGCCTCACTGTGGTGTTTTGAATATTTTATAATACCATTTTAGTCCAGAAGAGGGTGGCAAAGCTATCATTCAATTTTTTACTTGGCTACTTGGGTAAAGGCTGCATTAGAAACTGTTCTGCTCTTGTGTATGTTATATTCTGTGTTTATATACTTCAACCCTATACTTTGTTAATATAATTAGAAATGTTGTATTTTTGACTGTTTATGTGGACAGAATGACATGACATTGGTTGGTCTTCACTGGGAAGAGCTTCTAATGCCTTTACTACAGAAATATAAGCTTAACATTACCTGGGGCGATCAAGACCTCATTAACATCATCTTCCATTATAATCCAGGTAGGCCTTTATGCATTGATTGCATTAAATCAACATTCTTTGTAGCCTCAGGGCTGTTCAAGTCTTAGTAACAGATGTGTATGTGTGTCCACCCAGAGATGCTATTCATCTTCCCCTGCCATTGGAACTACCGTCCTGACCACTGTATTTATGGCAGTAACTGCAGTCCAGCTGAGGAGGAGGGAGTGGTCATGCTACATGGCAACAGAGGAGTGTTTCATAGTGACAAACAGCCTGCGTTCAAGGCTGTGTATGAAGCTTTTAAACAGGTGAGTTACCTGCCAGCTTTATCCATGCATTGGCTATAGTTAGATCCATCATCAAGCAGAATTTATGAAATTACATCGGAGCAATTTTTTATGGTAACTGACATTCTATAGGTGCAAAGAATCAAACTTTTGCTACATCCCTATTGCCAAGTTCTAGTCACATTTCCCATGCATGTTCCACAATGGTTATGCCTTTCAGACAGAGCTGAATCTCTTTTTTTCTTTTCACTGGCAGTACAAATTTGGAGAGGATCTTGTAAAATCCTTCTTGTTACCCCTGGAGGATGCGCTGAATGGGACCACACACACATACTGTGGGAAAGTTAGTAATTTATTTACCAGAGGACTTGGAAAGACTGTTAGAAGGATCCAGAGAATGACTCCACCAGGTGGCTGAGCTGTGATACTGTGACTTTAAAGCATATAATTGATTCTCTGAGACTGGATAGAGCTCATGATGTTCCAGTGGTATCTGCAATCTGTGAACTTTCCATTCCAGACATGCAGGTTTAAGCTCCGACAACATAAAACGGGTAAAAACTGGATGGTCACCTCAGCTGGAGTTTTGATATCTTAGCAAACTGACAAGTACATTTTTACAGATATCTGCGATGGTGCTTCTTTTGTTAAATTGGTGAAGACCTTTTTTGAATGTAGTGAATGAAGACATAAAGTGGGAAATACTTGAAAATGTAAATATGGGTTTTTTTTGTGTTATATTCAAATAAATCAATTAAAATTATTTCACTGATCAGATTTAGACTTTGCCTTTGTTACTTCAATGTTATTTTAACAAATACAGTTTTCTTTTGGAGAATCCAGTTTCAGTTTCTGAAATAATGTTTTACCTTAGACAAAAGCAAACAGTAAAAATCTAAAATAGTGAGCAGAAAGGTCTAAAGTTTGAACAGTCATGTAAGTGGGGAAGATGCACTGAAAAACTACAATTATTTCTCAACTCAACCATAAATACACAGATAGGTTTTACTCAGAAATGCACATATTTATACAATTTTTAGCTCTTCTTAATTTTCATGAACAAATATCAATTGTAAGATGAACTTAGAGTGACACATAAAGAAAATGTATAATAGTGAGTTCCTTCAACTTCTGTAGATTTAAACTCCATTACGTTATGGTTTTAAATCCTACTAACTCAAATGATCAAGTGCAGAACTGAGTTTGTGAGGAATACCCATAAGCCATTGCGCTCAAATAATTTAAGCATGTTTGTTTGGTCAAAAAGAACGTATTTGTGCATTTAATTTGTTATTATTAATTGAATAGTTCACTCTGAAATGAAAATTCTCTCATCATTTTCTCACCCTTATGCCATGACTTTCATCTGCTGAACTCAAATGAAGATTTTTAGAATTTCTGAGCTCTTTTGGTCTGTACAATGTGAGTGATTGGGTGCCAAAATGTTGAAGCTCCAAAAGTTAAAGTAATCCATAAGACTCCAGTGCTTAAATCAGTGTCTTAAGCGATATAATAGGTGTGGGTTCAGAAATTCTAAAAATCTTCATTTGAGTTCAGCAGATGAAAGAAAGTCATGGTATAAGGTGAGAAACCGATCAATATTTAAATAATTTTTTTCACTATAAATTCTCCTCCCTGCTCAGTCAATCTCCACTTTAACATTCTTCTTTTGTTTTTGGTTATTCACATTCTTCATGCATATCGCCACTACTGAGGATGGAGAAGAATTACTTACAAAAATGGACTTAAATAATGATCTGTTTCTCACCCACATATCACTTCTGAAGACATGGATTTAACTGGAGTCATATGAATTAATGTTGCCTGTATGTGCTTTTAGGAGCATCAAATTCTGGCATCCATTCTGGCATCCATTCACTTGGCATCTTCTAAAAATCATAATTTGTGTTCTGCAGAATAGTCAAACACATCTGGGATGGCATGAGGGTGAGAAAGGTTTAGTTCACCCAAAAATGAAATTTTTTTCACATATTGAAAAAATGTATAGAGATTTTCACTCTATTAATATAGTTGTGCTGACATAAAATGACCATAAGTTGAATTTAATAAAAATAAAAAATAAAAATAAAAAATGAAGCAAAAATGGCAAATATATATTTTAATGAAATCCAACAGATTTGTTTTTTGTTTTTGTTTTGTTTTTTTCAGTGTGGGAATGTGGAAGTTTAGATGGTTATTTTAAGCTATATGCAGAAGTTTCCTTATGTTACAATTGCCTTTCTCATTTTCAAGACAATGATAGATAGACAGATAGATTTTTTGTTAATGTATAGCATATATTGTGAGCCTGAAGGAACTGTAATTCAAAACTAGAAGATAATGTGAAAATAAAACCACAAACATCTGTCATAAAAATTAAAGACCTGCTTCTAAACCATCAAAGCTGCTAAACATAATGTATTATTTACCTCTGTTCTCCAATTGTATTATCACAAATTAAAATAACCAACTATCCAAAATGTACACTAAGAGCCAGAATTTACAATAATGTCCACTAGGATGCAGCATTGTTTCAACTCAATATAAAAACTGTTGTGTCTTTGAGAGATAACAGTGTGGTTGCTCTGTGAAAGCACAAAAAGAAAAGATTAAAAAAAAAAAACAATTGCATCCCCAAACTTACAGTAGGTTCAGTAGGAATCTGTGGATCTCCACTAATTATTGAGGGAAAATTGATTTAAACATTGTAAAATGGATTTAATCCATTGTGGAATGGATTTAAACATTGTAAAATGTGTTAAATGGACCTGAAGATACTGCATTCTCACTGGGAGATGAAAGCATTATTATCCAATAGATGGAAACTGACACAGGCATCAACTAGCCAGATTAATTGCTAATGCACAAGGCTTCATACAGTTCATTTCAATCATTGACAACATTTGCTTAAGAAAGTCAAAATGACTTCACAATCTACAAGCCACAATGAGGAGACTAATGTCACATTTCATAGTTAAATCTCACAGATCAATGTAGTCACAAATAATTAATATTAGGACCACCTGAGGCTCTAGTGCTGATATAAAAGGATGTGCAGGTCACAGGCTGGAACTTATACAACAATTATGAAGGCCTGTAAGAGCTTGTTTTAAAAATAGTCAGGATAATAATACTAGGACACAACAATGCAGTATTTGAGTTTTAATGGGAATAAATAATAAATTAATAACTGATTTGTTCTCATTGACTAAAACAAACCATACTAGAAGCTGTTCTAAATAAATATCAACCTTTGACCAGCTCAGTAGGTGCTGATGTACATGAAGAATGCGAATCGGCAAAAAAAAAAAAAAAAAAGAAGTGGAGATTTATAGTAAAAAATAACAAAAATATTGATTTGTCCACATCCACACCTATCATTTCATTCTGAAGACATGGAATTATCAAATGGAGTTTGATGGATTACTTGTATGCTGCCTTTATATGCTTTTTGGGGCTTCAAAGTTCTGGCCTCCATTCTATTGCATTGTATGGACCTAAAGAGCCAAGATATTTTTATAAAAATCTTTGTTTGTGTTCTGCAGAAGAATAAAAAACATCTGGGATGGCATGAAAAAAGAAAAAAAAAAGAAGAAAAAAAAAAGGAGAAAACCTTTTATGCTTTGTAGACTTAAAGTTAGTGTATAGAAATGGTGAAGAAAAAGAAACCATTATACCAATTAATTTGTTTTTAAATTATATGCTTATTAGCTGAACAACTTCCAACCTTGTTGCCCTATGAAAAACAAATATAAAAATGTTCAATATATTTTCGTACAATACCATTTGTCAGCTTCTCCATTCTTTGTTATCAACCTCTCTACATGGAGGCCAATGCAAAAAAGCACTGGGTCTATTGTGCATTCCCTCATCTGTACGTCCTCTTATCAAACAGAGCCTGTCTGAATCAGCCTCTTGTTCACAATGGATCCCCATCTTTACTTTCCTTCCCCTCATTTCTCCCTTGGAGAATATTTACCCCAAGTGGCAACAAATAGATGTTTTTTCTGGTCAACAGAAAAGCAGCCAGTGGTTTGGAAAAGAGACCCTATCTCTCTCTCTTATTTCCCCCCAGCAAGCTTTTCAATTAGGTAATTACAGCCATGTGAATAGAGCCTCGACAGAGAGCGCTGCTGCATTGTGGGAGCACCTGGCACCCGAATCATTCCATTGTGTGGTCACTCAGAGGAGTCCAAGACTGCAGGAAGTGCAAACCCAGCCAATCCAACATCTAATCAACAGCCAAGCAGAGTCTGTGTGAAACAGGTACAGAGGCAGGGGAATAAATGAGGGGGATGCATCTTTTTTCTGTTGCATATTTATGCTTTTGTATTGAGATAGGCAGACTAGCTGAATGTGAAGCTTAAAATGAATATAAACTGATATGAATGTACTGGTATTATGAGAAACATTTTATTTGTATCATCATCATTGTACTCTGTCAAAGAAAACGTGTGTTTCCTCTTTGATCAAAAATGTTCATGTTAAATTGTTACTTTTTATGTACCATCATGTACCAGCTGGCTCCGCTTACACTAACTCTCTAAGCCTTACTCCCATCCAGGTCACGGCACCACTGTAACTGATCCTGCTTGACCTGCACAGAATGGGATTCGAACCGGCGTCTCCAGCATGGGTGCATTTAGTACGCTAACGAGGAGGCTAAAGGCTGAAGTATACTTGCCGTATCCGCATTGCTGATCGCTCCACGCACATAAACGTAACCGTGCTCATGGCATGGGTAACTTGAACATCTGTGAGGGCACCATTAATGCAGAAAGATATTTGAATAATTTTGGAGCAACATTGTAATGAGGAAAGGAGACGGGAACTGGCAGAACAGTCAACATAAACTTATGACTAATGACAAACTCAACTTAAAACAAATACAAAAAATTGTTCCAATCAAAATGTGTTTTTATGCTAAAATAGATGAATGTACACAAGAAAAGTGTATATTTTAAATGAAAGAACTGGTCATCAATTCCTTAAATTTTTGCCACTATTTCCACCTTTTTTGCCCTTACAAGTTCATTTAAATGCTTCTGCAGTGATAAAGCACAGTCTCTCAGTATGAGGTCTATATATGATGCTTATAAATAAGAAGACTATATGAAGCTTTTACTATACAGTATGAGATTAATATGGTGCTTCATAATCATGAAAGAAATGGAAAAGCTTAAGGTATTTTCAGAGAGAGCATAACGCATCACATCGCATGATGCTACGGAAACTTGTCATGTCAACTACCCAAATATATTTGAACAAATTTGTAAACCAACTGGTTTTCAGGTCATAAAACCTTATTAAAATTCAGTAAAGTGAATGTTGTTTTGAACACAAAGACACTTGATGATGTCTGATAGCAGCTCTGGATCCACATAAGGGGTGAACAGGTTTAAAATGAGCTGTGCTCACCAAAATTCAGAGCATTCCAGTGATTCATAGGATAATTTAAAGGGGAAAAAACTCAACAACATCCTCTCAACACTGTAAATGCATATCTGCTCTCACTGTGACTTTGCACCCATTCCATCTTCATGTTAGGCAAAGGTAATTAAACTGTCACTTTGCAATACAAAAATGCAGCAGTCACCACATTCCACTAATGCAGAGGAGTATCCATCACTTGTAGATGACTTTTGAATGGCTTCACTCCGTTATCTGCACCTTTGATTTGTGCGAGGACCTGTGCCGATAAAGCACCCCCGCCATGCACTCTTCCACACACTGCAGCTGATATTGTCTTAAAATGAACATCTCCAATTAGAAGGGATTAATCATTCATTTGATGGCTTACTGTTTACATTCATTTGTTGCAATCTGTGTGCATGAGTATGCGTAACACAAGTCTTTATACCTTGAGGGAAATCTAACTCTTAATCACTGTATGAGAATAATTACGGCTCCTATGCAATTCTGCTGATAAACACATCATCATTTGGCACTGGGCCCTCAAAAGACACTGCTTCATCAAATCTTAGACATGACGACAGATTAAAAACAGATAAAACTGCAATTTGAATTGTAAAGAATGTCTCTCTCATCTACAGAATAATGAATTCACTGTTGTCCCATTTACTTCATCGAGGCACATGAATAGGGGCTGCTGTAACATTAGCTTAGCTTTGTGTTTAGATCTTTAGTTCCTCAATGTGATTGACTCAAGCACATAAACAATGGGACATGGGACTTCAGGGGTTTTCTGTATTCACCTGTGCCTGGATACAAAATCTGACATGCATGCGCAAGCATTTGTTTAGTCTCTATATTCCTACGCAATGGTTTCTTTGTATTCCCTGCTAACTGTAGCTACACAAACATGTCTCCCCTTCATTCAAATATAATTGAATGGGAAACAATTGAGCTATAACTGATAGTCCTCTCTGTTCATTCTCGTTACACTCTCTCTTTATTTGGCACATAGTCTTTTCTGCCACTTTTTCAGCTCATTTAAGCTTGACTGGTACCATTGTTCTGGCCTTGGCCTGATAAGGCACTGATAATGTTAACCGGTTATTACATTTGCAGAAAAGAGGACAAAATAAAAGACCCAAGACAGCCACCAAATTAGAGACTTTGATGAATCGTCGGTTTGAACGCGAGAGATTAGCATACTGATTGGACTGATTATTTGTAATTGCAGTTGGAAGTGAAAGAGGGCCACACTGAATCGTACTAGTTTCCATTCCAACTTGCTGAAATCATGAGCTTTATAATGACGGTGCTGCCTCAGACATTGAATTAATCTTCCTAATCCTCTTTTTCATGGTTAATAGTATTCCAATAAGAGGTTTTGTTTGAAATAAATTATCATAAAACGCTCATACGGCAGCAGATGTTTTTCAAAGTTCATACTTTAGGGCTTCTCTGGAGTAGACACATGCAGAAGTGCCGTGCCCATTCCAACTGGTTTTTTAGCCAAGTGGATTTTGAATGCAATTCAGCATAACTAAAAAAAGTGTATTGTGTATCGGTAACACTACAATACGTTCCATTTGTTAACATAGGTTAACTACATACTTTGGCAGCATTTATTAATATTGGTTACTGTTCATTTCAACACATAATCATACATTTTAAAATCAAAAGTTGTATTTGTTAACATTAATGTGAACTAATATAAACAAGAAACAATAGTATTTTTGTAAACTAATTTAAACAAAGATTAATAAATGCTGTAAAAAAAGCATTGTTAGTTCATCTTGTTGAGCAAATCCTATTTCTATTTGGCAGAACCCTTACCTGAGCAGAATATTATATTATATTATATTATATATATATATATATATTACACATAAAGGATTGGGGAGTAACAGAATTCATGTAACAGGACTTTGTATTTAAAATAGAAAATATAAGTAACTGTATTCCACTACAGTTACAATTTAAATCATTAGTAATTAGAATACAGTTACATTCAAAAAAGTATGTTGATAACTGAAGAGATTACTATCCATTTTATTGTCATTTTTTTTAATTTAATATTGAATCCTTTCAAATCATTTATACATATAAATAATGTGATCCAAAGTGCTTTTGAACAGCGGTGAAACACTTTCTTATGATGTGTTACATTCATACGAACAGACAGAGAAGTAAGTTTGAAGTAAATTTGGAGCAGAACAAATAGAAATAAACCTTGCAAAAATTGTCAGCTTTATGCTAAGCTAAAATGCAATTTCTAGCAAATGTTACCAGACACAATCGTATTTTTTTATCAAGAAAATTCACATTGGATAATAATTAATTTTTTCTAGTAAGATCTTTGATATTCTTGATGATAATGTTTGTATTGTTTTCCTATTTAACATGTGTATTTTGTCTTACTGTACTGGCAGAGTTTTTATAGTCAAAACAAGTGAAAAAAATCTACCAGTGCAGAAGAAGTAATCCAAAGTATTTAGAATACTTTACTGACCTTCTATTGCATATATTCTGTTATCTGAAGTGGAATACATTTCTGCTTCTAAAACAAGATAAACCAAACTGATCTTGTTTTAATGATTTTTAGATATTTGACAGGAAAATAATTATTATCAAGAATAACATTTTTGCCCTAATACCAAAGGTCTTAAAAAAGACATTATGATCTAACATGAATTGTCTTGATAAAAAAAAAAAAAATCAAAAGGGGAAAAATCAAAGTGTGCCACCGCTGTTCAAATGCACTTTGGGGACCACATAATTTATACGTATACATGTTTCCATCTGAAAGGACTAAATATTAAATGAAACAAATGACAATAAAATGTAAAGTAATCTCTTCAGTAATCAAAATACTTTTTGAATGTAACTGTATTCTAATTACCAATTATTTAAACTGTAATTGTAGTGAAATAGTTACTTATATTTTGTATTTTAAATATGTAATTCCATTATATATATCTATATATAACCTCTGCAATTCACTCTGGCATGCTGTATATCAGCTTCTTCGCCAAATCCTGACTGATGGCAATCCATTCTTGCCTTATTAGTGCTGGGAGTTGATCACAATTGGTGGGCTTCTGCCTGCCACTCGCCTTTTGAGGATTGACCACAGGTTCTCAATGGAATTAAGATCCGGGGAGTTGCCTGGCCACGGATCCAAAATTTCAATGTAATGATCTCCGAACCAACTTCATTATCACTCTTGCCTTGTGACATGGTGCTCCATCACACTGGATAATGCACAGATCATCACCAAATTGCTCCTGGATCGTTGTTAGAAGTTGATCTTGCAGGATGTTTTGATACCATTTTTATGGCAGTGTTTTTGGGCAGAATTGTGAGAGAACCCACTCCTCTTGGATGAAAAGAAACCCTACACATGGATGGTCTGAGGATGCTTCACTGTTGGCACGATACAGGACTCATTCACCTTTTCTTCTCCGGACTGCAGATGCACTCACACCAACCTGTTGCCAATATTGAGCAAGCTCTGCACTGGTGGTGACATGATTCCGTAACTGACTCCTCAGGAAAAATGGTCCTGGCGCTAGCTGGACACTCTGGGACGCCCTGAAGCCTTCTTCACTGCAGTTGAACCTCTCTCCTTGAAGTTCTTGATGATCCAGTAAATGGTTCTTTCAGGTGCAATATTCCTTGCAGCAATTTCCTTGCATGTGAGGCCATTTTGATGCAAAATGATGATGGCTGCACGACTTTCTTTAGAAGTAACCATTGCTAACTAGAACACAATGATTGGAAGCACTTCTTCCCTCCTTTTATAGCAATCAGTCTGCTCTTATAATCCAATCAGAATGATAGAGGGATTTCACTAGACTAGTACTCGTTCACACTTTCCCAGGTGCTGCTGATATTATTAGTGAAATGATGTTAGCTGGCCATTTTGTGCCAGGGCCAAAAAACAGTTAATTTTTTGTGATAAAGTAAATTTTTTTGGCCAATGAAGCTTTTTGCAATTATTTAAAATATAATCTGATCCCTCTGATCACTCTGCACAATAATCTAGAAACAATGTGAATCAACACCACAACAACTGAAGCAGAAAACTTTGCGAATCACAAAATTTATGTCACTGCCAATACTTTTGGCCACGGCTGTATATATACATATATATTCCATATATAGCATTCTGAGATGATATTCTTCTCACCACAATTGTACAGAGCAGTCATTTGAGTTACCGTAGACCCTGTCAGTTCTAACCAGTCTGGCCATTCTCTGTTGACCTCTCTCATCAACAAGTCCTTTCCATCCACAGAACTGTCGCTCACAGGATATTTTTTGTTTTTGGCACCATTATGATTAAATTCTATAGACTGTTATGTGAGATCATCAGTTACAGAAATACTCATACCAGCCCATCAGCTTCGAGGCAACATTGCTCAAAAGCTAAATGACTTTTTTTTTCCCAAAATGTAAAAACTGCTCTTTTCCATACAATGAACATGCATGGTGATTGGTGATGACTGGCTGTAATGTTCATTTTATAATAGACATAGACTAAATACATTAGAGCAGGATTTTAGCCAAGGTCCTCTTTCACAATAAGCAAAAAGCAAAACACTGCATCACTGAAAGACTAATGTGTATTGCAACTGATTCAAGTTTTACTAAGTTGTTTTTTTAGGTCATGTCTGAATTTGCCTAAGGCACAAATTGAGTCAGGACTGCCACTTGTGCCCCCTTAAAAATAATAGGTGTATGACAACCCCTGGACAAATTGCATCACGTTAAGTGGTGAAAAAAAAATTGTGACATGGGAAATCTATGTGAATTTGTAAGGGAATGCTATAAGCAAGTGCTTTCACAAAAAAGCAGAGCAAGTGTCCTTCAAAGCCATCTGCCAGTGTTTGCACCAGCTAATTAATTTGTCCTTCATTGGATGTGTAGATACTGGTGAGAGAATACAGATTCAGACAGACCTGATGCTCCAGGAGATGTGGTGTACTGTCTAGAGAATATCGAGACACCTAGGAAGATCAATCAATCTTGATGGGTGCATGATGATGTTGTTTCGAAGAAACGAAGAAAGAAAGACACTCAAGCTGGGAACTTTGAGTCTTATCAGTGTGTCCTTTTTGAGCCTTTAGCATTGGATGCATTTACATAATATGCATTTCCAACAAAACCAACTACAACAGCAATCATTTCTTTGTAAATTGTGAATGAATGATATTTGGTGGAGGAATTGAAATCAACTCATCTACCAACAGGGTGACTGCCCGAGAACATTATCATAAATTACTTTCGGTAAACAAGCTCTGCCCGCAGCACAAACCAACACAGACTGCTTTTCCCCATACACAATCCATTTATAGACACCTACACCTCCAGCAGTTCAAAAGAACCACAGCAGATTAGAGACTTCAAGCCATTCAACTTGTGTGAGAAGTTCAATTATCCATGGGAGCTAGTGGGTCTTGTGTAAACTGAAACCAGATTAAACATTTTTACACCTGAACATTTTGACTTACTAAAAACTATTTAATTATTACCAATGCATCCTGAGATTGCTCTTCTCGGGCCATATCATAGATCTTAAGTCTTATGATAAAGGCATAAATCACCCAAAAATAAAAATTATTTGATCTTGTACTCTCTCATGGTTTTCCAAACCCACATGACTTTATAATGAATGTATCTAAAGCAATAACATGTACTTTTATTTTAATAAATGTCTAACCATTGTACATACATATGATGACCATAATATATATAGCTGTATTTATTTTTAATTTTTTTGTGATGTATGTTCATCAAGGCAATAAAACATTGATTGCATTGCAGGGAATACCAGAGGAGGCTGACATCATAATGGCTCCACTCATTAGCGAGTTGACCAATCAGAATAGATATTCAAATAATGCAACGTAAATTGCTTACATTAAAAATGCATCCAAAAAAGGCTGAAGGGAGGCAAAATTAAATTTGCCTTATTCTGCATAAATAACCAATCATAATAAAAAATATTTATCAGCCGTGCCTCAAAGCTACACTATGTAACCTTTGGCCCTCTAGTGATTAATGAATAGAGCTGCAAGTTACTTGAGAGGAACATAGTTTTGGTAATTACGTGAGCTGGTCTTTGGCTCTGCTCTTCTATGCGGATGACTCTGATGGTTTGAGGAGTACTGGTGTAAACATGGTTACAAGTGATCAACTTTTCAGAGCGAATGTCACTAACAACAACAAAACTCACCCCTTCCCCTAAACAAATTATTAAATAAATAACTAAAGGAAGAAAAAAGTGGATATCCATCTATATCCGTCTTATTAACAAGTAGCATATCTTCCGCTGTTGTTTTGACTCATTGAAAAAAACTGTTTCAAAATAAATAACGTTAAAAAAGTTCTTGCTTTCTCTTCTCGGAGTTGTCGCCACCTCTGAAAAAGCCAAGCCGATGTTTCTTCGTGGTATATTATTAGGGACTCACTTTCCCTTTTTGCTTGCAGACACTTTTTGGTTCGAAGCTTCTTTATTTTGAAAATGGCTGATTCCACAGAGGGTTGCCTTTTTAAATGATACATGGCCAATGTTGCTCGTGTTGTGACTACAAGCTTTCTGCTTCAAACTACTATGACACCTATCACCGCACATACACACACTCTGTATAGCTGGACCTTCTTTTCTTTATTTATGGACATCACTTGCACAGAATACTGATGGCAGTATGCAATTTCCTGCCAAGTCCATCCTGACAGCTCTAACATATAAATGATTATTATAGGCTTACCATAGTGAATCGGGGTAAGGCAAAAGCATGGCTTTGAAGAATGTTAGTGTACTTGCTCATGAATTAAATTTTGTTCATTTCTAACATAGTGTAGCTTTAAACCAATTAGCTTTCATAATTACATTCAAGCAAACCTGCTATTGGTTACTAATAATGAGAGCAGCTAAGGCTCACTGAAGCCAACATTGCTGCGATTGTAAGTGTGGTTTATTACAAAACAATTTTTCAAAACTACCATTTGGAAAGGAATTTGAAATAAAAAATGCTGGGTGACCAACTCAAGAGCTTAATATTACTCAACAGGGAGGATGGACCAGTTTCCACCATGGATTACAGTATTGTCTGTGTTGAACAGATTTTTTTGTCGGCCTTGTCTACTGTTTGAATGGGACTCGGGTATCCCATGAGTGAAAGATGGATTCAACAATCTAAGTAACCTATGGAGAGGGATAGACAGACATGACAAATCAAAAAGTAAAATACTGTGTCATCTACTATGAAGCTGAAACTGTTTGGGAAAGTCAGATTTGACATGGCCTTCAGTCAGGCTACTGCATTGTTGGTGAAACGTAATGACCAAGTAACACAAATTCATGACATTTTGAAAAAAACTGATGAATGCCATTATCTATCTTGGAATGTAGGAGCTCTAGAACTGTTCTAGGAAAGGACATTTCATAGAACATGTTGGCAGAATTTGACAACACTCTGGCAGAATATTTGGGAAGTGCAACAGTGTTCTGAGGTATGTCAAAGTCAATTCAAAATGACAGAACTGACAGTATTGCTTGTGTCACACAGGACGAAGTAGACACAGAGTTGAATGCTGCTCCTTTCCTTGCTGTTCAGGTTGATGACACCACTGACATTTCTTGTTAGTGTCGGTTCAACATGAAACTGAGATATGTTAATGGACAGGGAGAAATATAGCAACTTAATGTGCCAGACTTATGATGGGGCGAGATGTATGAGTGGACAGCACAGTGGTGTTTGTGCTCGCGTGAAGTCCCAGTGTCCCCACGCACTGTTCATTCACTGTTATGCACAAAAATTAAATCTGATTTCATCAGAAGGAACTAGAGGTATACAGGATAAACTGTGGAACACAAGAGATGTTAGACAGCATGTTTGTCTCAATCACCATTCACTTTCATTGCATGTTTTTTTCATTACAATGGAAGAGAATGGTGACTGAGGCCATCTCCTTTTGTGTTCCATGTTCTAAATGAGATCCTAACTGAAATCCTAACAGATAAGATTGATAAATTGCTTAATACGGCCCCTGGTGAAGATCTTAGGCCGAAAGGAATTTTTAGATGGCAGATATTAATGTTACAGACACACACACACATCACAGAAAGATACTCATTTTGGTGCAATACATCTTTGTCACATACAAAGGATAAAGAGCATTAAAAATTGACAAAGGTTTCAAATGATTCAGATCTGTTCAACAAGAGTCTTCCCAAAATTGTAGAATAATGCAACCACACACACATACAGTTCACACTAGCTAGTTTTCACACTTCTCTGTATCTAGGTCTTTCTATATTTGCCCAGTATTGCTTTCCGCAGCACATTTTCTGAATAATTTCTCCCTTTCTGGTTATGAGCAATACACTCTGGTTCTTAGAAAGACACACTCAGCATATTGATGTCTCAGGAAGCCCAGAATGTATATTGATGCAAAAAGGGATTATTTATAAAAGGCTTAATGAGTATTTAGCACAAATGGACAAAATGTGGAAATCACTTAAAGAACTTTCATACATCTCCAGCCCGATGGCTCATTGATGTTTGAGCCGAAAAGTGTTTTTAGTGAACAGCTTGTCCTGAAAGACATTTGCTCTAATGAACAGTACATCATCATAATACTGTAGTACATTAGAGGCTGTCAATGTGTGTAGGCAATAAAAGTGTGGGTGTTCCCTCTAATGCAACAAATTGGGCAGAAACTCGAGAGGAAGGCAACACTTTATGAATACAAACAATACAACCCTGATTTATGGTAACCTACTTATACTATGCATTAAAAGTATGGACTTCGCTGTTGATGGGAAAGTACACTTGTCAGCATTGGGACATAGCAAGTCATAAAAGTTTCTTGACATCACAGACCCCTTTGTAATGCATCGTTTCATGCTAGCATTAGTATCTAGCTAAATAAATGGACTTTAAATTCGAAAATATAGTCACAAGTGGCAATCATCAGGGTCCAAGCACGTTTGACCAGAACATGATCAAATGATTTGGGGGCACTGAATGGATTCAGAATAAACAGATTTTTATATTCTAGCCCTTTTGGTTTGGAAATTATTAGCAAAAATTGCAATTAGCTAATTGCAGTATAGCGCCACCTTCTTGCCGATTCTCTCCAAATTTAGAATACAGCCAAACTTTGCCGACCTGTTAATTCACTGTAAATTTCATAATGATCAGCAATTCATTACGCAAGTTATTAGCAGCTTAAATTGGATTGTGTGTTGGCGTCTATATATGTTGATACAGCACGTTGAATCCTTTTTATAAGAATATGTTAGCACGTGACCCCAAAGATGATGCATGCAAAACTCACACAAACAAATGAAGAATTCAATCCTTGTTTTATGTAAAAAAAAAAAAAAAAAAAAAAAAAAAAAAAATATATAAGATAAGATGAGAATGAGCTATGAGGATGTTAGTGCATTCATTTTAGCCTAAGATGCTAGTATTGTACAATGACTATTAGTAAAGTAACTAATGTTAACAAATACAACTTTAAACTTAAAATTATTCGTACAGTAGATGCTGAAACTAACATTAATCAAGATTAATAAATGCTGTTACAGTATTGTTCATTGTTAGTTTAGTAATGTAGTTAACTCATGTTAACAAATGGAACCGTATTGTCAAATGTTAACATTATAAATGTATTTGATTCTCTTTTTCAACAGAGCATCAAAGTACGCCAATAAACTGACTTCAAATTCAATATAACTAAGCTGTTTGGTCAATACATTTAAATACTGCTGTGGCTAACCAATTCAGCCAATTTAATCAAAGACACCCTCTCTAATGTCTGGCTATCTGCTTCGACTATGCACTAATAGAATGTACTTTGCTGGTGAGTGCAAATTACACACTTTTGAATGTGTAGCAAAACAACATACCAGTATTGGGACTAATGTGCCCTTCAGTTGGATTTGGAAATATTGTTATTATGAGTGCCGAGCACATGAATGATCCCGCAAAGTCATATTAACGAGTGGGAAACTCTGAATTCTAGATGATACACAAGTTTCCAAGTTGGGATGTTGGAAAGGATGTGTCTACATGAAATATGATAGGAAGTAATGATTTTACAAAATTATTTCAATTTCTGTAATTTATTTCAATAATATTAATTTGTTTTATATGACAGTCAACTAATGACTCACCCTTCACGGTTTATGGTATGCAAATTAATTAATTATATGTTAGATACAGTGCATTAATATATCATATATGTCATTTGTAAGTGATGCAGGGTTATTCACTCATGTTTATTCACTGGTACAACAGAAAAAAAAATGTTTTTGCCATCGTTCATTTCATAATTAAGTTTGGCTTCTTCCGTATTTTGTTTCCCACGTGAATGCGTGACATGTTGTAGTAACGAATGCCTGACTCAGAGGTACAAGCTTCCCAGGTGCACTTGAAGGCAGCAATAGCATGTTAAAAGACTGTCTCAACAGACCCCTTCGTCATATAATCTTGCATGCTAGCATTAGCATCTATCTAAATAAATTGACTTCAAATTCAATATTACGTACCTTTTAGGTTGCTTTACTTAGCTTTGCAACTTTTTTTTTTTTTTTAAATGAAACTATTGGGGAAAAAAATCCTCCCCTGTTTACATTGTGTAAGGAGTTGTGGCGAATATTGCTAAAGTATACACTTCGAAGACCCATTTTAAGAAGTATATCATCAGGGCACCTTTCTATGGCTAACTAGTTTTAATGTACTATTATCTGGAATTTTTCATTTCTGGCAAACTGAGGTCATGAAATTTTCAACAACTGAATTCTGCTGACAATATTTGTAATTCATTATCTAATAATACAATGAGCATTTGATTTGACTCACCTTGCCTCAAGCCACTAATATGACATCACCTTGTTGCAGCAAATGGTGAGTTTCAATTATGAGCTGAATGATTCTCATCCAGTGATGACTTGATTGTTTTCAGATGGCTCTGATCTCCTCAAAGGAGGTTAAGATGGTCTCTCTCCGCTGAGCTGTAATGATGAGAAACCCAAACAGCCTGTGAGTTAGACAGAAGATACATTTATAAAAGATCTGAGCTGGTGTAATCAATTGAGGGAACTGAACTGTTAATCACAGGTTGTCACAAGGTGGGGATTTCTAGGATGACCCCCTAAATTAACCCAATTTTCCAGAGAAACTTATCTTGGGACTATATAGGTGTGATGGAGGATCTGCCTCCTCTCAAATCACGGCCATTGCTGGCTTTACTGTCACAAGTTCAGGTCCATGATGGAAACAGGTGGCAAATGGGTGCAATACACCTGATTCTTAGTGTCTTATCAACGCTGCCCTAAATCCTTCAAGAAGATACATTTTTACAAAAGCATGCATCAGGTGCACTCAATATAGATATGATATTACATAATTAAGCTGCTACAAATAAAAATTGGTGTGTCCCATTTTACCTAATATACTACGCACTAGTGGTGATGTGAAATAGATACTTTTTGGGTATGTACAAGGTATAGGACATATGCAATTCCTAGAGGCACAGAAAGGGGGGCACCAAATGAACCCAGAAATGTTCAAGTGGGATTCTTTTTTACTCCCTCTATCATTTGTACTTGAATTAAAAAGAAGTGCTTCTCCAAGGCATGACTCCATTGTGTCTGTCTTTGCTCCCAGCACAATAAGTTACTCAAGAACACTCTGGAGTCTGGAGCCAAAGTAATGTGGATTTATTTGGCGCCAAAATATGTTCAATACATGGTACACAAATGCAACAAGTCTCATTTGTAGAGTTGCTTCAATCGACTCACATTTTGGTTATCATTCCAATCGCAAACACAACTTTCATTGAGGTTAATTAGCTAAATCAATATCTCCACGTGGGACTGTTTATCATTCTGTCAGGTAATCTTATTAGTCCACACACAGAGTGGTTGTGTGTTCACTTATACTCTCACATCCTTTCCTGAAATGAATCTTTTATTGATCAGAGATGTGCATGTCCAACTCTTGCATTATACATAGTGCAGTTTGTGCACTTTTAGAGTACTTTAACTCTTTATTTATTGTGGAATACATTGCAGTATCTTTCAATTAAATGGATTTAAAAGAAAACACATATGGCACTGGTGCTTGTATTATCTTTCCTGAAGTCAGTGTTTAAGCTGAAGTGTGTTATACATTTTTCAATTCCATCATAATATGCAGAAATGTCAGCCAAAAGTAAAAAAAGAAAAATGTGGTTCTATCAAACATTGCTCTGTCCTGATACAGTAAAATTGGCTTAACCAGTGGTCTGAGTTTGGGGTGAGACTATCTGTTTGTCGACCAGAGGAAGACAGGTGTGTTTAAGAAAACTTTTTGAAGATGATTATTATTTATCACAGACAGTTAAGAAATTCTACACTTCTGCTTCAAGCATACATCAGAATTGTTAAAATGTCTACTGGCAAATAGACCCATCTTAAACAATAAAATAAAATAAAATAAATCAATAACCTGCCTCAATGTGAAATATCAAACATCAGTCTCCTTTTTGCAATAATAGTCCAGGAACCACACTTCTGTTTCTTGTAAAGTCTGCATCAGCCAGTTCAATCATCTTGAGTGGGGCCCTTAATTTATTTTCACTTGCTCTTCATTTTTCATGGCTTCTTAGGGGTTTCAAAAGGATTTCGGTGAGTGGGGCACCATCTGCACTACACAGTAGAAACATGCGTCTGCCATCAGGCCTCACACATCCTTAGAGAAGTTTATCAAGGGAGAGAAAAGCGGAAGATCAGCCACATTCATGTTTTAAAAACAGAAGTTTTAAAACACAAGTTCGTGGGCAATGGAGGAATCAGGAGACAGTGAACAGTTGAGTATTTATTCTCTACCCACACTTCAGATTAACACAAAATAAGAAACGAATCTCAGTGGCCAACTCAAACAGGGCTTTTCAATATAGGCAGTCTCTGTGTTTTGCCTACGTTTAGCCGTGACTCCCGCCTGTTGCAGCGCTCTCAGGACAGCCCTCAGATGTTGCATATGCCACCGCAAGTCATTAATATAAATGATGAAATCATTTTCATTCAATCATCGGACCGAGCTTGTTGTTATTGCAGGCAATCTCAACGCTGTGCGTTACAGGGAAGACATCCTCCTCCCTCATGTGGTACCCTTCCTGCAGGCTGATCCTGACATGACCCTCCAGCATGACAATGCCACCAGCCATACTGCTCATTCTGTGTGTGATTTCCTGCAAGACAGGAATGTCAGTGTGAGAATGTCAGAATCTCAATCCCATTGAGCATGTCTGGGACCTGTTGAACTGGAGGGTGAGGGCTAGGGTCATTCGCCCCAGAAATGTCTGGGAAATTGCAAGTACCTGGGTAGAAGTAAGTGGAGTGGGGTAACATCTCACAGCAAGAACTGGCAAATCTGGTGGAGTCCATGAGGAGGAGATGCACTGCAGTACTTATTGCAGCTGGTGGCCACACCAGATACTGACTGTTACTTTTGATTTTGACCCCTCCCCCCCCTTTGTTCAGGGACACATTATTCCATTTCTCTTAATCACATGTCTGTGAAACTTGCTCAGTTTATGTCTTAGTTGTTGAATCTTTTTATGTTCATACAATTAATTACACATGTTAAGTTTGCTGAAAATAAAAGCAGTCGAAAGTGAGAGGACATTTCTCTTTTTGCTGAGTTTTGTTCAAAGACGCCTACAATTAGGATGTTTTTTTGTGTGTGTGAATTCTGTACCCTACAAAGTACATTTTCACCATCTTAATTTTTTTGTTATAGCTCTTGGATAAACAAGCAAACATAATCAAACCACACTGGCATACATTCAGACAAGGGTCGACTTTAAAATGAAGGTAGATTTTAATCGTTTCAATGTTTTTTTTTCAGCAATGAGTCAACATGGCACCTTACTATTCAATGTGCAGTCACAGGTGTGTTTATTTGCATTTTACAACAGCTTTGAACACTGCACATACAATCAGAATTTAGTCTGAACTATCCTATTTATATACATAGCAATTTTCCACCACCACAAAGTCACCGAACCTTCCAAGATTTATAGCTGTTCCTTTACACATTATTCTCCCTCTGACTGTTTCTATACAATTATCCTTCCATTCTGGCAGAAAATGATTCCTTTTGTTCTCAGAGTGCATGAAACTGTAATGCTGTCTGCAGGATTTGAGTTGCTACCGTGTTTGGAGGGGGATTGTCATAGTTCCAGATTGAACTCGCTCTGACTCCATCTCCATGCAAAAACAACTATTCACCGTGGGATTATATTCCATCGTTCAATGAATCTTAACATGGGCACTGTTGTATCTAAGTATAAGCTTCTAATTATGCCAAACACCATCCTCTGCCAGTTCTCTATCTTTGCCTTCAAATGTAGTAGTTTTGAGAGCCTGTGGATTTTTGAGTGTACAGGTGAAATGGAACAGATGGGAAAATTTATGGAGCCCCAATAGTTCCTACAGTAACCAAAGTTTAACCATGGTATTAGTAGTAAAACCATAGTAACCACAATAGTAACCATGGTTAATCTGTAGTGAAACCATGGTTACCATATGGATACAGTTAACTTGTTATGGTTCCGGTGAGTTTGTTGGATTGTTTTGTAAGTTTTGTCATTTTCTCTCCCTCATGTCTCACAGGCACGGCCGGCATGCATGATCAGCATTTCCATGGGTACACTGATTGTTTCCAGGGCAACACTGATCATGCCACTTATTAGCATGCTGAGCAACACCTGTTTTCCCCTAATTCATTCCCTTCTTAAACCCGTCATGTTCTTAGTATCTTTGCTAGATTGTTGTTTGATGTTGAGTACTAGCCTCACTCTTCTGCCTCGTTGGTCCTGTATCGTGTATCTGTTGGTTGCTCGCATGTCGGGTGTGTGGTTGCCTTCCAGTATTGCTGCATGTCAGCTGGTCTTCCACGAAGGATACCTTGCCTCTGCCCAAGTGTCGGGAGAAAAGTTCGCTCTTCTCTGCTGGGCGTTGTTCTGAATCTCATTAAGCATCTAAGGAGAATTCTACTAATCTGTTCCTGACTTCCACAACGCACACATTCATCCTACGAACACACTCTTCACAGATGGTCCCTTGCGCGACTATGACGTGCATGCCATTGATGATTGCTTCACACTGCTACAGCCGGTGTTGGGATTTTCTACATTCCTCAACCAAGTTACTGCTCATTATTGCTGTTAATAAATCCTTTGAACTGTTCCTCTGCTCTTGGGTCTGTTTGTTTCACTATCGTTCGTTACAGAACAATCTAGCCAAGTAAGGACCCAGTGGAGGAATCCACTCTTCGCTCTGCACTCTCAGCAGGGATTCTAGCTGGGACAACAGCAGGATTATATCGCTTAAATCGGATTTGAAGATGATGGTTTTGCAGCTCGCCAAGCTCACCTCCTTTGTTCAGCAGCTCTGCCTATCTCCTGATGCTGGATCATCTCAGGAAGCTTCCTTACTGGCTCCGGCAGTCCTCTGGCTCCTGGACACTTTGAATCCTGCATTTCCCCTCCAGCCCCGTATTCGGGTGAGGCTGAATCCTGCATTCCTTTTGCAATGTTCCCTGTTTTTCATGTTACAGCCCTCCAGGGGATTGCCCCATGCCCGACTACGATGCACGCGCCATTTGAGTTCGCTTCCCACTGCTGCAGCCGGAGTTGGGTTTTTTGCCGGGTTGGTACTTCATCCTTCATCTGTTATCCTACTACAGCTGTGGCTCTAGTGGTAGAGTGGGTCGGCCACTAATCGCAGGGTTGGAGGTTCGATTCCCGGCCCATATGCTGAAGTGTTCTTGGGCAAGACACTGAACCCCAAGTTTCTAGCGCCTTGCGTGGCAGCTCTGCCATCATTGGTGTATGTGTGAGTGTGTGAATGGGACACATTGACACGCTTTGGTAACCGCTAAGGTGAAAAAAGGCGCTATATAAGTGCAGACCATTTAGTCATAGTTACTGCAATATTACCATGATTTCCACCAAAAACTATGATTACAGTCTACAATATTACTGTAGTAAAATCATGTTTCTGCCAAAAACAAACATGGAATTGTCATGGTTACTACTATAGTAAAGCCATGTTTTTTGGCAAACAAACAAAAAAAACATTGTTGCTACAATATTACTATAGTAAAACCATGATACATTTACTGCAAGGAGATGCAAAATGTATTGCAGAGGAATGCAAAGTTATTGCAAGGGAATGCAAACTATTGCGTGGGCACTCAAAACTATTTCAGAAAAAATACATCCCACACTGTCCTCTAAAGGGCTCCATAATAATTATATATTTTTTTAAAAATGTGACAAATTCTGTCATTATTTACGCAACGATTATCATCATTATTTACAAAATTTATTTACTCATAAGACTTTGTGGAGTTCATTAAGAGATGTTAGGCAGAATGTTAGGGACAGGCAGGGTCAGTCACCATTAACTTTAATTGCATCTTTTTTCATGGAATGCAAATTAAGGGTTTTGCTCCCTTAGATATGGACCTGTTTTTCAGAAAGTTCAGAGAACTGGAGCTTCAAAAAGCATGGCAAAGGGATGTCACGCACACACACACACACACACACACACACACACACACACACACACACACACACACACACACACACCTTAGGAAGAGATAGTTAATCCCAAAATTAAAGTAAAAAAATTCTGTCAACTTCATCCTTTGTGCTCCACAGAGAAAAAAATTGTTTGAAACAACATGATGTTACGCAAATGATGACAGGTTTTTTATTTTGTTGGGTGAACTATGCCTTTAAAACAGATAAAGCTCTTCTGCTATGCAGGTGAAGTGTGTACATCACAGAGACTGACAGCAGTGCTCTCCATTATTCTTTGTAGTACAGCAGGATGAGAGACAGACAGAAAGACAGAGAGTGAGAGAGAATAAAAAGGCACTTTCTTTGATATCCCTTCTCCGTTTCACACGTCTCTGCTCTGTCAGTCATAATGAGCATTTATGAATAAATGAATGTGAAAGAGAGCCTTAACGAGGTAAATGACTGGCACACATACATAATACAGCATCTTTTCACCATATTCAGTCTGAGAGAATATCCTTCGACATTGGTACCATAACGCAAGACAGAAGAAATTTCTAGAGAGAGTAATTAAGATAAATTTATAGTTGTGAATGTTAAGCTCAGGCCAAAGTTTGAAAAGACGTAAGATGGATAGAAGGCAAAACCTAAAAAAAAAAATGGAGAGGATTTATTGAGTGTTGATTGATACACACACCTACACATGCTAACATATTTAAGAGGGTATTCTGTGGTATGACTTTTCTGGCACTCATCCAAGTTAAAAATCAGCATAGTTCACCCAAAACTAAACATTCTGTAATCATTTAACATAGGCCATGTCCACACTAATAGTTTTCATTTAAAAATGCATCTTTTTCTCTACGTTTTGGCCATCAGTTCACATTGAGATGGCGTTTTTGTCTCCCAAATGGATACATTTGAAAATGCTGTCTTTGCTTGTAATGTGGACTGGAAAAATTGATATATCTGAAAACTATGTGATCCATTCAACCAAAAAAATCAAGATGGTGGCCTGTGTTATAGTGATGCTGTTGTGCCTGATTTCACATTGATAGCGTTGTTAAAGACAAATGCTACTTTGTACAACATTCACATTGCATTCCTTCAAAGGCGACAGAAAGTGTACTCGGAATCGGCATCTGGCAACGGAACATGAGAACAATTGCGTTTCAGATCGTACATGCAATGGCGATTTTTTTGCATGCACAGTAAGAGGATTTAAGTGTTTTCATACGTTTCATCAGTGTGGATGAGCTACTTTTGGAAAATGCTTAAAAATGGCATTATGAATGATGAGCATTTCAAAAACAAAAACAGTTTTCAAATGTATCCGGATTAATGTAGATGTATCCTTACACTCATGCTGTTCCAAATCTGCATGACTTTGTCTGTGGGACTAGCAATGAGTTCATTTCAGTCTCAGTCACTTTTCTCTTTCATTACACAGTATATTATAAAAAAATGCAATAAAAGTGAGTCTTGACTGCTGTCAGTCCCAAATATTTTGTTCCACTGTATTCAACAATCAATGCCAAAGTCATGGGTTTAATGCCCAGGAAACACACAAGCTGATAAATGTATACTTTGAATGCATTTTAAGTCACTTTGGATAAATTGTATCTGAAAATTTGTAAATGTAAAAGAGTATCTGAATCAAAACTGTATCATAGCTTATCAAAATTAAATGGTTTGTTGTTTTTAAACACTAGGCAACAAATACATTGTAGGAAATGAATTTAGGACATAGGTGCAATAAAACATTTAATGAGGATAACTAATAAACTATAAACCTCAGCATAAGAATAAACTATGACCTAAGCATGGCAGCTAATTTATATAAGCTTTTCTGAAAGATCTGTTGAACAGGAAATAGACATTTTGCATATTGTTAACAGGAATGACAGTCCAGTAAGGGTGTTTTAAGGGGGTACTGGGTTGAAATTATTGATCAACTTACCCAAAACAGCAAAGGTTTACATCATCCATGCATGAGATCCGCAGTAGCATTATCACTTTGAAACAGAAGTAGACAGGTCTTTAAATGCAGCACACATTCATTCCAAAGATGAAAAACATACGACTTCAAAAAGCATCCACCCTCTCTTACTTTTTCTAACACACATGCACACACCATCCTCACATCCTCATGAGCTTTCAACCATTCCAGACAATCAAAATAATATGCACACTTTACCCTTTAAATTTGAACTGATTAAATATTTGATTTTTATTTATTTATAAAAAAAATTTTATTTATTTAAGTCTTTCCCAATCTTGGTCCTGGATAATCCCCAAAACTACACATTTTTAGCCTTCTTAATCAAAGACACCTGATTCAAATCATTAGCTCATTAGTAGGGTCTATGGTGTGTCAGATTAGGGAGACATCCAAAATGTATAGTGCTGGGGGTACTCCGGGTCCAGGATTGGGAAACACTAGGATGTATGATGCATGCAATCATAACCTTTAGCGGTTTTTGGTTCCAGTGTTCAAAGAGCTGACAACTATTTAGTTAATTATTTTGAGAATTCATCTCCATGCTTTCAATCTTTTCAGCATATATAATGAGAGTGATGTTTATCATGAAAATATCCTCACAGCCTTACAATTGTAATCAAATAGGTCTGATATTAATGTTACTGTCTGAAAGGATGTCAGTTTACCAATGACAGGTGTGGTATTTGAGTGAGATGTGAATTGGACAAAGGCCAATGTTGTCTAATTATGTAATCACAGTTAATCTTGGCAATCTTAATTAGTTCAAGCAGTCAATCAAGAAAAATAATCAATCAAATCCCTTAACTTTGTAGAATTCATTTTAGAGACTGCAGAGGATGTAATAATTGGGGGCTCGCCCAGGATTTGAACTCGGGACCTTTCACAATAAAAATACTACAATTACTACAAAATATAATTTGAGAAGGAAGGATTACAAAGCTGTTAATGTTTGAGTAATATAACAATAATTTATTCCTTTTTCCTCACGTTGCACACCTAGAACATGTAGACCTGGCTACAATGTTGTCTTATACATCAAAAAGACATTGAAAACATGACAACAATCACTCAAGGTCTCTCTTCAAAACCTGTTGTAGAAAAATGGGCCTCAATTCAAGGCACAATGAGAGTGGTAGAAATGATATATTTACTCCATGTTTATCTGTTGACTGAGATACAGACTGGATCATTTGGCATCATAAAGATGGAACAAAGGCTGCATAACTTATAAGATTTAAAAATATATATATAATGTTCATTAGTTACAGAACAGTACAAAACCTGTACGTATTGTATCCACTACCTTTACAATGTGTTATGTCAAAGAAATATGGAAACCTGATAAGCCTTTACCTATGATGACCTTTACCTATGTAGATATCAATAAGAATAAAGGATATTTACATTTCTGGAGTTAAATGACAAAATGGCAGCAAAGGCTGACATTGTACATTCAAGTACTGTTTTTTCTTAAAACCCCATGAAAACTTGCCATTTATAAAATACAAATGTATGAAAAGAAACAATGCTGTATGTAAAATCCTTTTTAAAAATGTCCTTTAAGCATTATAGTAAGAAAACACAGCGAGAGTTTGAACATTCACATTTGAGTTTTGAGACCACAGCCAGTTGAGTTGAAATGAGTTTACACAAAGTATTACTCAGTTTCACAAAACATGAAAAATATCTACATCTTCACGTTTATAAAATGGCCACTTGGAATGAGGCAAGTACATAAAAGTAAGACCACATGGGGTGGCGATTATCAGTTCAGAGTGTCACTATTTGCTAAACGGTTGTGACTGAGAGGAAGGCATTGTGGACTTTAGTGCCCTCTGGTTCTCGAGCACCATGGCTCATTAGCTCTTGAATGGTCATCCAATTGTCCAGGATCTTCTTGTTTCGTTTTTTCAGCATCTTCTTATGGCTGAGCTCCAGGATGCTTACCTCCCCACTAGCTGTCCCCATCGTTTCCCTGAGGCATTCTAGTCTGCTCTTTTGCATGAACTCCCTCCTACGCCGCTGCTCTCTCGCCCTTGCTAGCTGCTGCTTCCGCTCTTCTTTACTCCAGTATCGGCCCATCTTCAGCTCGCTAACTGCGTCGTCATCTGTGGTCATGCCACCACTTCGTTCCTCACGGATCCGTAGGGCCCGTTCCCGTAGGATACGGTCTCGCGCAGGACGCCGTGCTACGTACCTGGTTCCGTCTGCCCGCAATTTGACCTTCCATTCAAGTCGTCCAGGTTGCGAAGGACCGGGCCGACCACGGAGACTAAGGAGGCTGAGCTGGCTCTGGGAGTATTCCAGAGAGGAAGAGGAATGTTGTTGTAGAAGTTGTAGGTAGCTTTGATAGTGGTGTGTGGTGGGAGGTTGAGTCGCTGTGGTGTTGTTGTGGTAGGGTGAAGGGTGGTGGCAAGTGGTTTCAAATTTTCTACGATTCCTTTCTCTTTCACAGCGCTCGTCATCTGCAGGAAGGGCTGGGTCGGACTCTGAAGGGTTGCTAGGGCTTTGCTCAAGGCTACTGGAAAAGGCTTGGCTGGGGCCTTGTGAACCAGGACTGGTAATGGGAGTCTGTAAGGGGGGTGTGGAGCTGGTGTAGTTATGGGCACGACTGCAAGTTGGGCTACTATGGCTGGGTAAGGACAAGATGGAACTACTGTATGGACTCTGTGTGTGTTGGATGCTTTGAAGGTTCCTCTGATTGGTCAGGTGTATGCGATGCTGTAGCGAGTGGTCCGGCGATCCTTCTGTTCCCAGTGGTGTTGAGCGGGAGCTTTCAGCTGTGTTATAGGCACTAGAGCTGTCTTTATCTTTCATCTTCTCACTTTGTAGTCTTTCAGGATGTTCGTTAATATCCGCAAGCTTACCACGGTGCAAACGATTTTCCATATCTGTTCGAGGTGAGTCATGCTTACTCCTGCGCAGCTGGTGCGCCTGCATGATGCTCTGGCACTCGCGTTCGATGCTACGTAGTTCCTCGTTGAGCATGTGCAGTTCCCTTGCTACACTGCCTCCGCCCTGCTCCGTTAGGCTACATTCGATAGTGCTGCTTCGCCTGTACACCAACCCGCACTCTCTGCCATTACGGATCTGGCACTTGAGCTCTAGGAGTTGCTGGAAGCTGTCTAACCCATTCTCAGTCACTCTGCTGTCTTGACCCAGTTCCTGCCTGGCTAAGCTGATGGTGTCCATAGGAACCAAATGCGAGCTCGCCTCCCACCTGTTCCGAAGATGCTTTTGAGTCCGTGTTTGGGTGTGAGGGAGTTGTTCATGTTCTGAGCTCTCTTCAAAGCTGCATTTCACTCCACTGTCCTTCCCTAGAACGCTAGATGAACATGTTGTTGTATCTGTGGTTGTTGAGCTTTCCTCACATCTTTTGGACTGCAAAACAAATATATATGATCCCTTTAATGCCTGTTAGAAGACTTTGAGGTACTGCTAAAGAACATACATACAGTGGCCCTAAAAAGTATTTGGACACTTAAGTCTTAAAAATTTAGGAATTTCATAAGATAATAAAATATCAAACCAAGTGGCATCTGCATGATACAAGCCATCACAGTACTAACTTCTATTTTCTGAGCCATTTAATATTATTACATTTAACCAACTAGTCCCAATGTAATTTTTGTTCACAGCACACAGCTGTCATAGCTATCAGGTGCAGTTCATCATATTAACTATGGACATGTTTCACTAAAGTTTGACATCCAGAAAGTGTCCAAATATTTTTTGTCTAAATTTTTAATGGTATATCTAATGTTTGTCATTTAAAACCTAACTGTCTTTTTTATGTTTCACTTGAATAGTGGGATTGTGCTATCTTTAAATAAATGTCAATTGTTTTGGCATTTTATTTTCTAATGCAATGAAATTCACATATTCAAGTGTGACTTAAAGCTGCACTACAGAACATAGTGCTGTGGTTGAAAATTAAAATTGCAAGCAATTTGCAGAAGAACAATTTTCCTAAGGTGTGTTTCTGCACTGCTCTTCTAGCTGATGAAACTAATGATTTGAGCTTACCTGGACATCTCCTGTGTGTGATCATGACTGGGAGATATTCACTAGGACGTTATTCCGACGAAAAACATACGGATCTACCCCAACCAGAAACCCTGGGTTAACGGCGATGTTCGCGCGGCACTTACTGCGCGGACCACCGCTTTTAATTCCGGGAACGCGGAGGAGCGTAAACAAGCCAGTTATGCCCTCCGTAAATCCATCAGCACAGCCAAACGCCAGTACAGGCACAAAATTGAAGGTCAGTTCAACACCACTGACTCCAGAAGTATGTGGAAGGGAATTAACATCATCACGGACTATAAACAGAATAAAAACTCCGCCATGAACACCGCTGCCTCTCTCCCGGACGAGCTTAATACATTTTATGCTCGTTTCGAGGACAACAACACCGCCCTCGCGGAGAGAGCACTCGCGGCCGATACTACAGATGATGGTTCACTCTCCGTCTCTGTTGCGGATGTAACCCGATCCTTTCGACGGGTGAACATCCGTAAAGCCGCGGGTCCAGACGGCATTCCGGGCCGCGTCATCAGAGCATGCGCGAACCAACTGGCTGGTGTTTTTACGGACATTTTCAACCTGTCCCTCTCCCTGTCTGTAGTCCCCACATGCTTCAAAACATCAACCATTGTGCCTGTACCGAAGCAAGCCAATATCACTTGCCTAAATGACTGGCGTCCTGTTGCTCTGACCCCCATCATCAGCAAATGCTTTGAGAGGTTAATCAGAGATCACATCTGCTCTGTTCTGCCCACCTCTTTGGACCCACTGCAGTTTGCCTACCGTAACAACCGCTCCACTGATGATGCTATTGCATCTACAATACACACTGCTCTCTCCCACCTGGAAAAAAGGAACACATATGTGAGAATGCTGTTTGTAGACTACAGCTCAGCATTTAACACCATAGTGCCCTCCAAGCTTGATGTGAAACTCCGGGCTCTGGGCTTAAACAGCTCGCTGTGCAGCTGGATCCTGGATTTCCTGTCAGGCAGACGTCAGGTGGTTAGAATGGGCAGCAACATCTCCTCATCACTGACCCTCAACACTGGAGCCCCGCAGGGCTGTGTTCTCAGCCCACTCCTGTATTCCCTTTACACACATGACTGTGTGGCGACACATAGCTCCAATGCCATCATTAAGTTTGCTGACGATACGACGGTTGTAGGTCTGATCACTGACAATGATGAAACAGCCTACAGAGAGGAGGTGCACACTCTGACGCGCTGGTGTCAGGAGCACAAACTCTCCCTCAACGTCAGTAAAACCAAGGAGCTTGTGGTGGACTTCAGGAAGAAAGACAGAGAACACAGCCCCATCACCATTAATGGAGCACCGGTGGAGAGAGTCAGCAGTTTCAAGTTCCTCGGTGTCCACATTACTGAGGAACTCACATGGTCCGTCCACACTGAGGCCGTTCTGAAGAAGGCACACCGGCGCCTCTTCTTCCTGAGACGGCTGAGGAAGTTTGGAATGAACCAACACATCCTCACACAGTTCTACACTAGTACTGTTGAGAGCATCTTGACTGGCTGCATCACCGCCTGGTACGGCAATAGCACCGCCCACAACCGCAAAGACCTGCAAAGGGTGGTGCGAACGGCCAGAAACATCATCGGAGGTGAGCTTCCCTCCCTCCAGGATATATATAACAGACGGTGTGTGAAGAAAGCTCGGAGGATTATCAAAGACTCCAGCCACCCGAGTCATGGGCTGCTCTCACTGCTTCCATCAGGCAGGCGGTATCGCAGCATCAGGACCCGCACCACCCGACTACATGACAGCTTCTTCCCACAAGCAATAAGACTTTTGAACACATGATCTCTCACGATCTACAATCAGCACTGCACTTTATTAATCCTCATTCTGTCAATATATTCTCGCTCCCAATTCAGTCAGTGTATATATATATATATATATATATATATTTATACCCTTCTCTAGTGTGTGTATTCTACATTGTGTGTATTGTGTACATTTGTTATGTAAATTGTTGTGTAAGTTTATGTAAATTGTTTTGTGTAATATGTTGTTTATTGTAAAGTGGTTTATGTCTCGTCACTGTCATTACTGCATTGTTGCTCGGAACTGCACGCAAGAATTTCACCTACTGTTGCACTCGTGTACACAGTAGTGTGACAATAAAGTGATTTGATTTGATTTGATTTGATTTGATTCAGAGCCGGAGACATAACATGCTATTTTCATGTTGATAATATGTCATTTGATTAAAAATTTTAAACAGAAATATCACTTGCTTTGATGAAGATAAACATCACTCATTTGTACATATTTTGAATGAATCAATGAATTTTACACTTATAGTGATGTTCTGACACTACCCTCAAAGCGCTTTTAAATAGAACAGGGGACTCTCCTCAACCACCCCCAGTTACCAGTATATTTTAATATACTGTATTTTATCTACTATTAATCTCTATATTGTACTACACTTATCAATTTAAGAGGTGAAACTCATGATATGGCTCATATGATTTCAATGGAAGACTTTATTTTTATTTATTACATTGTACAGCCTTAGTTGATAATGCCAGTGAACTGTAATACTGCAATATTATGTCTATGCACTGCACACAATAAAACTTTAAACTAAAAATGTAGTTTTATAAACATGGCTCGGGAGGAGCATGGTAATTTAATCTGACCAATCACATCACTAGAGTAAGTGTACATAAACAGCCGCTTACCTCTACATGGCGTAGAGTCTTCTGGCATTCGGCCCCACCCATTACCCAAGAATAGACTCATGCAGTGACTCGGATAATCGGATGTAACTTTGATGCAAAGCATTCGCTTTCATCAGAACAGCTCTTCCATCCAAACAATCTTGTTATTCAAACAGAAGCTGCCACGGCAGCTAATTTGTTTTTGCAGTATTGACGGCTGCCACGTTAAATGTTCTAATTTTACTCTGTCTTTATTTCTATGCTCCGTTCGCCGATGCAGTTTATAGCATGAAGGTGCTTCCGCAAACTGGCTGCTCTGGCGATGTATTCATGTGAAACAGCTCCCTATGACTGCTTATATGTTCTCCTATCTAAATGTCTCACCCGGAGTGGTCCATCGTGTGAAGCTTCTTCTGCAAACTAGAGACTCTGATGTACTTATCCTCTTGTTTAGTTGTACATCTGACCTTCCACATCTCGTTCTGTCCTTGTTAGAGCCAGTTGTCCTTTGTCTTTGAAGACTGTAGTGTACACCTTTGTTTGAAATCTTAATATTTTTTTGGCAATTTCAAGCATTGTATAGCCTTCATTCCTTAAAACAATTTTTGACGGACGAGTTTCTAGAGAAAGCTGTCTATTGCATACTGTGGCAACTCAAAAACAAACACAATGACAATGTTAAGCTTCATTTAACAAGCCAAATAGCTTTCAGCAATGTTTGATATAATGGCAAGTGATTTACTAGTATTAAATTAGCAATTTAGCATGATTAATCAAGGATAAGGTGTTGGACTGATGGCTGCTGGAAATGAGGCCTGTCTAGGTTTGATCAAAAATAGCTTTTTTCAAAGAGTAATGGTACTGTTTTTTAAATCAGTAATGTCCTGACTATACTTTGTGATCAGTTGAATGCCACTTTGGTGAATTAACCGACCAATTTCCTTACGAAACAGCAAAATCTGTACATTATTCCAAACTTTTGGCCGCCAGTGTACATTTCATGGGGAACTACCTTATAGTAACTTGGACATATAAACTTAAACAGACAAGTGACGATGTAGATACATTGTGATCGGTTAACACACATGTATTGTTTGATTGATACGAGCATGACAAGTAATATAAGCTTCAACAAAACTACCAGACAACATATCCAAGCATTAAAGCAGTTAACAGATGAACTGTGTGACAGTGTCTGACTGAACTGAACAGGGTTAGGAACATGTGACAGCGGTACTTCTTTTCTGTGTTTATAGATATGACGTATTGACGCAAGGTTAAAAAACTTAACCCGGATATTTCACGCCAAATCCGACCCGACAGCTATATTTGTAGGCTTACCACAGTGAATCTGTGTGAGGTAAGGATCTTTTTTATGTACTCAATTAATAATAACATTTTGTTCATTTTTAACAAAAATAATCTTCTGAAGTGCAGCTTTAAGTGTCCAACCCCTTTCTGGGGCCACTGTATTCATATAAATAAATTCACTGCTTCATATGTTCATACTCACCCGCTTTATGCACCCTGCTGTTTGAAGAAGTCCATCTTTGTTCTGTTCCTCTAAAATCTCCATCTTCAGCTCCTCTAGGAAATCATGATGGTCTTCATCAAGCCAGATTCCATCCATCTAAGTGAGTAAAGACCAATAGAATTCAGTCCAGATTTGAACTAACGTTCAATACCAATGGAGCTGCAGGTATATTAATCAGAGCGTATGTGAGGGCGCTTTACCACTGTGGGTAAAGTTCAGCAAAGATGCCCATTAGCTCACCTGTCCTTCAGGTCTGGTGACGAGAAACACAATGGATCTGGAATTTTCATTTGAAAGGAGAGCGACAGCCTCTTCCCTCTCCTGCACATCATGACCATTTATCTGCAAGAAATATGGACACACAAAGATAATGACAGACTGTCAGGATTTTCATACCGGAAGCACACTTCATAAGTGACAGAAGTGGCACAAAATTGCATTTCCTTACACGCATACTCACAAAACTAGGCCCCCACTGCGAGATAACAATCTCCAGTCAATTATGCATTTACTGATTGAGAGACTTGGCATCGATTACTAAGACTGCCGACTGGGCTGCGGGAACCACAGCGTTTATAAAAGCATTCTGGTGGTACATGCCCAGACACACAATTAAGCAGCCTCTGACAGGTGCCGTTCATCTTTTCTTCTATAGAGTAATGGCACTGTCAGGGGAAGATAATAGGGGTGGAGCGAGTGAGACAGAAGGGTGTTGAACCGCTGTATTCATCTCCCTCACTGTTCCATCCACAGATGCCTTGTGTCCTGTCTTTCTCTCTTTATCTTCTGCTGCTTATAAATTATCTATACCTTTAACCCTACTGTCTATACCTTTAACCCTACTTTGTGTTACTATTTATTCATTTCAATAAGCTTTGTATATACAGGTGAAACTCGAAAAATTAGAATATCGTGCAAAAGTTCATTAATTTCAGTAATTCAACTTAAAAGGTGAAACTAATATATTATATAGACTCATTACAAGCAAAGTAAGATATTTCAAGCCTTTATTTGATATAATTTTTATGATTATGGCTTACAGCTTATGAAAACCCCAAATTCAGAATCTCAGAAAATTAGAATATTACATGAAATCAATAAAAAAAAAGGATTTTAAAACAGAAATGCCGGCCCTCTGAAAAGTATAATCATGCATATGTACTCAGTACTTGGTTTGGGCCCCTTTTGCATTAATTACTGCCTCAATGCGGCGTGGCATGGATGCTATCAGCCTGTGGCACTGCTGAGGTGTTATGGAAGACCAAGATGCTTCAATAGCGGCCTTCAGCTCTTCTGCATTGTTTGGTCTCATGTCTCTCATCTTTCTCTTGGCAATGCCCCATAGATTCTCTATGGGGTTCAGGTCAGGCGAGTTTGCTGGCCAATCAAGCACAGTAATACCATGGTCATTGAACCAGGTTTTGGTACTTTTGGCAGTGTGGGCAGGTGCCAAGTCCTGCTGGAAAATGAAGTCAGCATCTCCATAAAGCTTGTCTGCTGAAGGAAGCATGAAGAGCTCTAAAATGTCCCGGTAGACGGCTGCGTTGACTCTGGACTTAATAAAGCACAGTGGACCAACACCAGCCGATGACATGGCTCCCCAAACCAACACAGACTGTGGAAACTTCACACTGGACTTCAAGCATCTTGGATTGTGTGCCTCTCCATTCTTCCTCCAGATTCTGGGACCTTGGTTTCCAAATGAGATGCAAAATTTGCTCTCAAATTTGGAATTTGAGAGCGCTTGAGACGCTTCTGACGTTGTTTGTTGTTCAGGAGCGGCTTGACAAGAGGAATACGACATTTGAAGCCCATGTCCAGGACCCGTCTTTGTGTGGTGGCTCTTGATGCAGTAACTCCAGCCTCAGTCCACTCCTTGTGAAACTCCCCCACACATTTGAATGGCCTTTTCCTGACAATCCTCTCCAGGCTACGGTCATCCCTGCTGCTTGTGCACCTTTTTCTTCCACACTTTTCCCTTCCACTTAACTTTCTATTAATGTGCTTTGATACAGCACTTTGAGAACATCCAACTTCTTTTGCAATTACCTTTTGAGGCTTTCCCTCCTTGTGGAGGGTGTCAATGATGGTTTTCTGCACAACTGTCAGGTCAGCAGTCTTCCCCATGATTGTGAATTCAACTGAACCAGACTGAGAGACCATTTAAAGGCTCAGGAACCCTTTGCAGGTGTTTTGGATTAATTAGCTGATTAGAGTGTGACACTTTGAGCCTACAATACTGAACCTTTTCACAATATTCTAATTTTCTGAGATTCTGAATTTGGGGTTTTCATAAGCTGTAAGACAATCATAAAAATTATAATCAAATAAAGGCTTGAAATATCTTACTTTGCTTGTAATGAGTCTATATAATATATTAGTTTCACCTTTTAAGTTGAATTACTGAAATTAATGAACTTTTGCACGATATTCTAATTTTTCGAGTTTCACCTGTAAAAGCAATTGTGATTTCAAGTAAGCGGAGGGAGGGTGCCTGTGTCCATCTACGATTTTATGTAACCCACCTGTAAAATTCGATCTCCCTCTCTGATCCGTCCATCCCTTGCAGCTATGCTGTTGGGCTCGACCTATAAACGATACAAAAAAACATGGCATTAATATGCTGTGACGAGGAAGAGGGCGTGGCTGGGCCGTGATGACGCACACCCGTCACTGAATTGCCATAATTATCTGGGAGCGGGATAAATACGAGTTGGGAGCACCAGTTCGAGAGAACTGGTGGGAGAATTCTCCCCATCTCTGTTGAAACACAGTCCTTTCATTTGCCTTTGGTGTGTAAAGAAGGTGAGAAGGAAAAAAAGTGCCATTTTACACTCCACAGGCGATAAGAGGGTGCCATTGCCTGCTAATTAAAATCAGCAATTAAAACACTGAAAAGGAACTGTCTGTATGCCGAATCATTTTTCGAACTTGACTTGCTCTCTTCATGCTTGGCTCAGTTCTGGGAGACGTTTATCTGGCATTTAAACTTTGGAAAACAGGACATTTTCCACAAATTTCCATATTAAACACTTTCAATTTCACTCAAGGAATATGCTGATTTGGAAGAATGAGTACGGATCAGAGCCTTCATCTTTTAATTAGTTTTCTGAAAATGGAAATTGACATTAAAGAGGGTTTGGTCAGATTAATTTGATTGCCTGCATCAAATCTGATGCTCGGTCACACGTCCTATAGGTGATAGCACGGTGAATGAAATGAAACACCAAATTACTGTCTTTTTTAAAAAATATTTTTTTTTTTTAAAATTAATTATCAATGGATTTTTTTGTCAGACAAGTTTATAATTGATGCCTAATTTTACCATTATAGCTGAAGCGTTTCATTTCTGAACCATTAATGTCACCAAATAGAATTAGAAAAATTATTGATTTAAAACAGATAACCTGAACTGGTCTGAACTTGGTCAGGTTATCCTGGCTCAAACTCTCGCCATTGGTTGCGCTAATGATGCTATATTGGAATGCTCAAACTAATAGAGCAATGTTTTGATAGCATCACACAGCCTCACTTTTTATACTTTTTTGGGAAATCATAAACAACTGTTCAATCAGGACCACTTCCGTCAAATGAATACTTGACTTGAATAATTTATTCACTTATAGACGATTAAAACAAGCTGCTGGAGTTGGCAGTGTGGTTCTGTTTTGGGCAAACTCTCCACCCATCCATCCAGCCATGCACGGACAGAGCAAGTGCAGTGAATAAATATTTTCTAAAAAAGTTAAATAAAACTAAAAGTACCCACCTGGCCAATAAAAATGGCTGCATCCTCCTTATCATCAGTGTGGTAACAGAGAGTCAGACCCAGCTTTTCCTGAGTGTTCATTCGACAAAGCTCAACCTCCTGTAACACATACATACATACCCAGATAAAAACATGTGAATCATCCATGGATTGCTTTGTTTATTCTATTTCAAATCTAACATAAATACTGCTTTCTTTTGTATTTCAAGGGCAGAGAAGATGAATAAACACAGTATATACTGTAAATTGAAATCTCAGCTGTAGCAACATGTACCATCAGGGTTTGAATCAACTATGATTCAAAACCCAATCAATTACATTTAAGGGTGTTTTCCTGGCAGATATTTTGTATCAATGAAATTTATATGAAACTGAGGATCAGCTAATAACAGTTCAGCTCTGTTCTGTTGCTAAAAACTTTTAAATTGACCTCTGAACATGGCAGAATAACACATCAATGGAAATATATTATTAGCACTGAAACCACAGTGGACCAGAGAACATTAATTTGTGCACAATCAAAGAAAGAGTAAAAATAGCCTTTTTATTATAGGAAAACAATAATAACAAATCCTATAAAATCTAATCATAAAAGAATCTTATGAAAGCACACAAACACTTCTCATAATTCATGGTTATGATTAACAAATCTCTGGCACAGCTCAGCAGGAATAGATACTCTCTTGTTTAGAAGATAAACAGACTCAGTCATTTGTCCTGGGACACTTGCTTTCCAATTATGAAGATTTTTCAGAAGAATTATGAAGATATTTCAGATGTCCAGTTCTCTTTTAGGTACTACAAAAAAACAGGAGGTACACCTTAAAAATACAATGGATTATGGTGTTGATTTAGAGCTTTATTCTCCTATTAAACAATTTTGGCTTTCCATTAGATTGAAATGGATGACCAGTCCGGTTCCTTTGGCTACAAAGAACATCAAATGTGTTCTACAAAAACATTTGGTCCATCTGAAATCTGATCAATTTAGGCAGAGATAGGGGAAGATATGTCAGAACTGATTGCTGGCGTTAGTGACGACTGCATTTGAGAAACATTCATTTGTCAAAGGAGAGCAGTTAGCCATAGGTAGGTGTGTACCACTAACCCTGAGCTCGGCTCAGTCAAATAGAACGGCTCGATAGTCCAGTTTGAGCACTAGTATCATACATCAACCAGATCACCTACCACATTAACTAGATTTACTACTACAAGTATATTAAGTTCCCCCCTCTTCTCTTTCAGGAACACATACACCAAACTGTCAAGAGTCCGTATTTGGTGAATAATTTCTAAAAATGCGATACCAACGCATTAACAGTCATGTCTATGGTGTAACATAAATAGGCAAACTCATTCTCGTATTTTAGCTGAACCAGGGTTACTGTCAGTCCATACAATGGGTGCGATTAATCACCAGCAGCTTTAATATGGCTTCATATTGATCTGTTCAGGAAGCTCAGCAATACCTCATATCTACTCCAAGTCTATTGTTTTAGGCCACATGCCTATCAAACTGGATCAGCTGATCTGCTCAGCAGAATAATCCACACACAATCTCCCTTAAACTAGAGCATCCACCCAAAGATCTGCCAAATCTTAGAAATAATTTTACAGGTAATAGAATTAATCCAAGGATATCCTGCACGTTCGGATGGCTCGAGCTGTTATCTCAGACTGTCATTAGTTTCCTCTTGACCTGATAGAAGAGGTCTGCTCATGATAGACAGACTAAAGTCATCTTGCGTAGAAGGAGCTCAGCAAAGCAATACAGACTGATCCAGGACTCAACGAGGACAGAGATTACTTAAAAATCATGCATCTATTGTGAAGCAGTATTCCCACTGCACAATTTATAATGTGTATTTCATGATAAATCCAATTTACAGCATAATCCTTTACCTTTTATCTGATTGAGTTCCAAGGGTGATGATATTTAGTTTATTACTGTTTATATGACATTAGATAAAACAGTATAGCATTTCACTGTGTTACTTTCGGAAAAGACATCTGGTTGCACAAGCTGTTTATGTAGCTGCAAAAAATCTTAATAATGAAGATTCATTAAGAGATATGGATTTGTTTTCCTAACAAATACGAGCAATAAGAGACTCAGTAGGACAGAACATTAATGTCACTGAAACAAAATTAATTACACCACAGTGGAGTTTAATCTGGCCCCCTGTTTATCAGTCAGAGGTATAATGGCATCATTTGGGAGTTCTCCTGCTGTAACATGCAACTTAACTCATTAATAGAAGTGGAATGTGAGTTTTACACTTATATAAACCAAAACATACCCTTTAGCTAAAAAAAAAAAAAAAAAAAGAAGTTTATGTTGGCGTTATGTGGCTTTTAGTCCATGTCTGTTAACTTAAAGCATATATACACTTTTAAAATTCAGAATCTTTCCCTTCTGGGGAAATGGTTAAACTGAGTGTGTGTTTGTGTGTGTGTGTATGTATGTATATATATATATATATATATATATATATATATATATATATATATATATATATATATATATATATATATATATAGATGTCTATTTATGTTCCATATACAGTATATAGATCACATTTTTGTACATTTGGATAGATACTGACAATATGGACGCATTGACAGCTTCTAAAACATAATTATTTTTTATATTTATACAGCTTTAAAAGTGTAAAATTATTTACAAATGTTTTATATTATAACTATATTTGTATAGTTACATTACTACTAATTTATAGATATTTTTGAGAATTTTCATTCATTTTAACATTTTAAACTTTAGCCTTGGTTAAAGTGATCATATAGAACTTCCAACAAGTTTTATATGACACCGAAAACCACAGAATAAATTAAAGCCATTATAATGTTAAATTAGGTCAATGTGTCAACTGCACTAAGTAAAATGTGATGAACATTTTACATGGATAGGATTGAGAGATTGATAGCTCTTTCACGATTCTGTGGGTGGTGGTGCATGGCCATTCTTGTTAGTGGAGCAATTTGTCTGGTTAATTTCCGATAACAAACGAGACTCCGGCATGCTAAATAATTATGTGGCCCCGTGCAGTCAGTGTCCAACTTCTTAGAAGGACAAGTGGTGTTCAGCCATGCAAGATGGAGCAATAACAGGTCTGTGATGCCCTTAGATGTCCGGGGCTGCACGCACGCCACAATGGGTGGATCAGCGTGTGTCTACCCTGTGCCGAGAGGGTGTGTCTACCCTGAACCCCACTCGTGATCAGGACTGGGGATTACAGCTATTTCCATCAACAAGGAATTCCCAGTAAGTGTGGGTCATAAGTTCGCATTGATTAAATCCCGATCTTTCTACACACCACCAGTCGCTACTACCAATTTGATGGTTTAATGAGGTCCTCGGATTGGCCCCGCCAGGGCTCCTCGCGGGCCTTGACGCAGCACCGAGAAGACAGTCAAACTTGACAATCTAGAGGAAGTAAAAGTCGTAAGTAAAAGTCTCCAGTTATAAATACCTTGGTGTCATTATAGACTCAACTCTCAGTTTCAGAAAACAAGTTATGCAAGTTGTTGCAAAAACAAAATGTAGCTAAAAGTATTTTCTATTTATTCGTCAATATCTGACATGTGAAATCTCTAGGAATTACTTCCATGCTATGGTTCTTTTGCATATAACATACTGTTTAACAAAGCCTGTACAATCTGTATGCAAACAAGCTCTCTAGGTTCTGGATAAAAAAAGAAAAGCTATCATCACTGTAATATAATGTCTGCTTATGGTCTCCTTCGCTGGGAAAACCTTATTAAATTTCATAATGCTTGTTTACTATATATAATTCTTAATGGATTAGCACCCATACAATTTGCCACATACATATTTAAAAAAAATGTTTGGGACAGATTACAAGATCCAGAATAAGAGGGGACGTTATCATCTCAATTAGGTAAACATCTTTTGGACAGACAGCCTTTACAATAAGAGTTTCCCAGTTTTGGAACACGCTTCCATTAAATATAAGAAACAGTGATTCGTATCATTTGTTTGCATGTAATTTTAAAACTTGGTTAAAAAGCAACCAGACCTGCCATCATACTTCGTAGCCGCACATTTGCCTTGTCTTTTGCTTTGTCTGTGTTTGTCAGATTGTGTCGTTTCCTTTGTTATCAGTAACATAACTGGAATTTTATTATGAAAGATGTGCCTGTGCTAACTGTATGTTCAATAGTATTTTACATAAACTGTTTGTTTTCCTCAGTTTTCCTTTTAAATGTTGTTGCTAACTGTTAAATATTGTTAATTGTCTATGCAACAGTGTTGTATGCTTGTATTGTATTTGTTTTATTTTGCATGCTGTTTGTTTCATTCTTTCAAGTGTTTACCTCTGCTTTATCTTACTTCTAACATATCTAATGTTGTTGTTTTATTATTGTTTTAATGGCTAAATTTAACATCTGGACAACAGTAGAAAATTAGCCACTTGGCTAACACTGGCACATTTACAGTGATGTCGATTAATGTGCCTTGTCTCTGAGAAAATCAATCAATCAATCAATCTCATTGATTACACACAATACAATTCATGGATTAATTACATGAATTCAGAAGTGTTTATAAACATGTACTTCTTTAAAGTCGTTCATATGCCAAATATTTTAATTTTAGATCCTGTCAGTATGTTAATATTGTAAGTTTCAATGTCTAAGCAAATATAAGTGAGCTAGAAACATAGGAATACCTACGAATACTCTTGTGATCACATTGCAATATTAAACAAAGTAGGGACTGTGGCTTTTTACTCACCTCACATTCAAATTCATCAGCCCTGTCCACCTCTGCCTGAGTGCTGGATACATAATCTGGACAATCAAAATATTCATGCTCCATTGTCTGAATGGAATGACAGCTGGGAAAAGAGAGAATGAGAGAAGCAGACATTATGCACTAGGCTAGATTTGTGCCCAGTATTCTATTCGCAAAACCAGCTGAATCAGTGAATCAATTTACACAGACCCTGAAGCCATGCGTTACACTCCACAGAGGATAACAGAATTTGCTTGTAGTCAGGGGACATATATAATTACAAACAATACTCATTAATCTGTTAACACATTATGCTGGGGTACAAGTGCAAATGGTCTGTTCCAGGATCCTGAGCAATCTGTGCAAAGATGCAAAACAGAGGCACACACACACACACACACACACACTACAGTATTTGTTTTTCCAACATAGTCTCATAGAATTAACCTTACTATACAGTAACTACTAACTGACTTTTATATGCTACGTTCTACATTTCGTTATAGTTTCCTGGTGAAATGAACTCAAGAGGTGCTACAACAACTGTGTGTTTTATTTACTTTGACAAAAATTACAAGTTCAAAGGCTGATTATTGCTTTATAAACACTTATTTTTCACACTATTACTCATAAATTGTTAAATTATGACAATGATACACTTTTACTCTAACGCATCATTTGAAAAACATAAACTTTTAGCGCTTGTATTACAGACTCACCTACATTTACACACTTATTTCTAAGTGATTATCTTCTGCTGTAGCTAACCTCATAGAGTGTTGGACTTTGGACTCTGAAGTACACTGTTCAAGACCAGTCAAGCACGCAAGCTGACACATGAGACGAGTGTCATAGAAGCAACATGAAATTATGTGGTTGCTTTTCGTTTCACATTTTGTTTTTGGACACGGAAAGGTTCAGGTATTGGTTTAGGGTAAGGCTGTCTGTTTTGTGTAAATCTCATTTTATTTGAAATCACTATTGGTTAGGTTTAGGTTAAAGTTTATGTTAGGTAGGTATGTTTTACTCATTAAAACATCCATCAGTTATTCACATTAAAACCTTGTCTGATTACAACACCATTTCACTGGCTTTTGGTGCCTCCGCTGGACATTTCACTGGGAAATTGCAGGCAAATGTGTACTGAAGCAAGTAATTTCATTTTTCCAAAAGTGTTGCCACGGTCACATAATATTCATGAGACCAAGCTGTGATTCTCTGTCATGGTGGGGACACTGAATTGACTTCTATTGTTTTTATACTGCGCTAATTATATTTTCTATCCTCTACTCCTGAACCTACTGTAACTCTCACAGAATCATACATACAAACAAATGAGTTGAACCCTTAGTATCAGGATATCAGAAACTCAAAAGCAGAGGTGAATGAATAAGTCTTTAATGAAAAAACAGAGGTTCAGGTGAAAAAACACACATAAAAAAAAAAACAGAATAATATCACCATAGGATGCTGGTTGGCAGTGGGGCACAGATTAAAAAAATTTAGGAGAGTTCCATACAAAATACTTAATCAGGAACGTGGCCAGTTCAGGAGGCAGTCCAATTAACAACTAGTGTCGTGAAAAAAATTTGAAACTCCAACAGGGTCTGAGAAAAAAGACAAAAACGCAACTGACAAAACACACAAATGACAGAGCGAAAAAAAAACTGGTCAACTGAGCGAGGCAAACGGCACAAGACAATTCGACATCGCACATCAAACAAAGGGGAGCTAAAGAAGGAAGAGAAATCAAGAGGCAGGTGCTGCTGATAAACGAGCGGCCGCGATAATCAGACCTGAGCAAACAAGCCATAAATGTGCGGCCATAAAAAAAATCCCTGAAAAAAACACATGAGGTGAGGGAATTCACAGAGACAGACAAGAGAAAAGAGGCTGGATCACTCTGCAATCCTGACACTTAGTTTTGTTAAACAGTAACTGGACATACACAAATATATATATATATATATATACACACACACACAGTATTTAAACACAAACGAAACAAACACAAGTACATAAGGGGCTAAATGATCTGATTTGGTCCATCAAGGGCTGGAGGAGTTGTCTTATTTAACCAGTGTGCCAGTGTGTTTGATATTTTAACACTCCATTAGGTTTTAATCACCCTGTACACTACTCATTACAGGGAATGGATTAAGTAAGCCACTAAAATAATTACACATAGGCCCTGGCGTGATTTTACGATGGCAGTGGGGGATATTTAATTGGGGGAGGGGGTTATGGTGGTTGCCTGGTGATGAAGAAATTCTTGAAAATAACATGCACTGGTGGGACACCACTGATATTCATATTCTGTTGGATAAAAGAATCTTACATGTACTGTTTAGGTAAAATTCCACATGTTTTAAGAACAAAGTGAATTTGACAGAAAAAAAACAAGATGGTGATTACTGGTAAGCCTAAATGCCTAAAATCCCTTAAAAACAAAACAATATTAAGCTTTTGCATAAATGTATGGTGATGGTCATGTTAATATAAAATCATGGATGCTAATAACATTGTTACAACATAATAATACATTTGTAATAACATTATTAACAGTATATACCTGTCTGACAGTAGGAAGGGGCAGATGTCTGGCACAGGTGGGGTAGTGGGTCTCATCTTAGCCAGAGCCATGATGTGTTCAAAGGTTATGTCCGTCTGAGTACACACATCCACCAAACACACTTCCTTTAAGTTGCTCTGGTTTTGGGATGAGGGGCCCCGCCTCAACACTTGCACCACAATGGGATCCTTCTGCATTGCTTCCACCTTCCCCTCATGTCCGGAATTTGAAAAGTCACGCCCATTCACCTAAATAGAACAGAGGCCAAAACAAAAGAATTGCAATAGAATTATTTACTATTATTTAAAGGTGTTTGTTCACGCTCCATATATTACTGCAGGGAATTCCTGTTGAAGTACATCTGGCATTGTATATTGGCTCAATTCACTTCTTAAAGCCCTTTTAAAAGGCAGGTAGATTTAATTGATCATACTGCACAAAAATAATATGTTCAGAGTTATTATTTCAAGAGAGTTTAATATTCTTAAATAAATGCATGTTTGTATGGGTATGATCATCTGTCATATGCATTTAACATTCAGCGTAATCATTGTGACATCTGACATGTTGCACTTGACACCTGTCAAAGCTGCAATTGGAATTCACTCACCCACATCAAACATTTCTCTGCCTATCCAATTAAATGAGCTTGTTATAAACTCAGAGTGCCCATCTTTTCAACCATTTATTTTGACAGAAACATGCCTCAGGCCAACACATACACATGCACACACTTACCAATCTCACTAATGCAGATCTGTGACATTTATGAAAGAGTGACAATATCATACATGCCACAACTGAACATATTTTTAGTCTTCAATATTCACAAAGAACCATGGCCCAAAACATACACAACACAGAAACCCAACAATACGCAATGAAAAGTAAGAAAGAGTTTAAGAAAAATTGTGCAAGAAAAAGGTACTTTTCCTAAATTCCATCAAATGTATTTGCACGTAATAAACAGACAAGTTCATCACACCTTTATTTCACCCCCAATTTGAGTTAATAGCATGCATTTTCCAAAAACATAACAGGTATCCACAAAATAACCTTTCACATCAGCCTTACTTGAAAAAGCATTGAGCTTCTAAAAAGCTCATTCAAGTGATAAATTGCAGCTTTCATTTCCTGAGAGAAAATACCATCATTTCATCCCTACGTTCTTTCAATTAATTGTGGCTTGCATTTACAACAAGTTCTGCAGAGCTGCTTCACATCGTGTCCTTGAAGCACATTTATTTTTGTCCTGAACAATCCATATTTCAAGCCAAAGAATCCCCTTTCTCCTTAAAATGGACCACATTCCGAGTATGCCAAACTCAAGTTAGACAGCACTAACCCAAGCTGCCATTCCCATTGTGACAGGCATGACAGTCAGTCTTCAGCTGAGTCCTGGAACATGGAATGCACCATACGAGTGAACTGATTCTGTATTAAGCAGCTAAAGTTGAATCAAACTAGGTCACATGGTGCACAGTGAGTCTGCAAACTTAGTGGAAGTAGTTAATCAATATTAATTAGTTTATTTGCATAAACTTTTACTGTTTGATAAAAAGTCATTCTTGATCACCAATTCAAACACTCCAAAATATATTTCACATAATTCATTTGGTAACTTTGAGTTGAACATCTAACACTAGCAGTCCTAGGATTTTGTTAGTCAGCTGATAAATTCATGGATCTGTTACTATGAGACAGAATGACTGATTGGTCACATGGCAACATTTTCACATCTAGTACAAGGAGATCCAGGATCTAATCCACCCTAATATAACTTTTAATTTTAATAAAAAAAGATTGCATCTGTGCATTAGTTGATGTATATCATGAGCAGGGAAAATTGCCAAAGGCAAAAAATGGTAGTGATATGTCCCAACCATTCCACCCATAATAGATGCTCAATAATATTCCAAAAACATTCACAAATATTCCATTCTTAACTACATTAATTAATTATACTGAACTGTTTTTGCTAAGTGTGCTTATGTCCTACTCGACCCGTTCCAAGTGGGATTCAAACCAGTTCACTGCCCAACAAACTGGAGAAATTACAACTGCTGTTGGGGAAAAACAGGGACTTTTGTACATCTACTGTTTTGTGCTTCACGGAGACGTGGCTTTGTGGATTAATACCGGACTCTGCGCTGCAGCTGGCAGGCTTCCAAATTTACAGAGCGGACAGAGACACTGAACTTTCCGGCAAAACTAAAGGTGGAGGAATCTGTTTTTACATCAACAGCGGTTGGTGCAACGATGTGACAGTGATCCAGCAGCACTGTTCTCCTGACCTGGAATCTTTCATCATAAACTGTAAGCCTTTTGATTCACCCCGTGAGTTTGCTTCATTCATTCTGGTCGGTGTTTACAGTGATCCCCAGCATGAGAGTCGGACGTGCTAACTCGCTCGCTAGTGCGTCTATTAACGCCAGGAGAATGAGGTTTACACACTGCATCAGATTATTCTCTGTAAACAGGCATGCACTCAGTGTCGGTAAAAGTGTTAATAATACTAAATCAGTGGAATTGGCAAAAATCTATCTGTGTCGATTGGTTTGTTTAAATCGTTTATGACCGTACTTATTTTTTTTTGGGGGGGGGCTTATATAGCATAATCAGTGTATGATTGAGCATATAAGCATACTCCTTGTTACTTGGAATGAGTGTAAGAAAAACTATACCTTTAGTTGACATTTCTCTTGATTCATCCACCACATTAGATCAGCTTTTGCAATGAGCTGCAATTGCAATATTCCTGGATTGCCTTCTCTGCGATGGACACATGCTTTACAATTTGGCCAAAACAAGGTATCTTACATATAAGGCTTCTGCCTAACTCTGGAACAGCCTTTGCATCATGACAATGCCTATGGTGCCTTAAAAGTAGGCAGTGCACTAGGTTTTGAAACACAGCTGGGAGGCTTTTGAATAAAAGGAAACTCTTATTGAAGATCTGGTAACACCTGACATTCTCTCTTAATTGGCATCAAAAATGAGTAGCCTGAGGTCCATTTTCTTCTTTAATGTTCTTTTTCTTCAGGGGAGCTTTTAGCATTTGACACTTTAGGCTGTCAGGTACAACTGCTGTTGAACCCAAGGCAACCAACCTCAACATCTGACATAACATGACAGTGACCTTTTCATTCTTTTACCAGCATCTACAAGTATCCTACTTTAGACTGCACCCCCACCAATTTCATTGGTACAATCTAAACAGACTTCCCCCTCTGAGATGATATCATCATTGTCCAAAGCATCACTATAATCAATCATCCAGTGTTTCTTACAGGAAAACAATAGAGCAAGAGATCGCCAGCTTGGATGTCTTACCAGATGGGCTAATTATTCCAGCAGTAACTAGGGAACACTCAGGGAATGCACACAGAGATGGAGAGAATCTCTACCTGCTGAGTCTTATCTTCAGAGCAGGCTGGGGTCATATGTTCATGCAAGCCAAACAGACGTGGAGCTCATCTGAACATGTAGAATGAGGGGGTGGATCGGGGTAATACTTGTGTACTAGTATGGTTGAAATGATCTATTTAGGCACAATATAACCAGAAAATGTAGAGATAAAGGAACCCAGACCTTACACCCACAACTAATATGGTATCATGATGGATAAGGCCATATAAAAAAATGCTCCAGCTATTGAGATTAGTGGTGGGTGGCAAAATGAAAATCTTACAGTATATTACTGTATGAGTAAAGCTACATCACAAAATTTACTGGGAATTTATTTTTAAAAAAAGGTTTATATTTGAATAACCTAACCATATGGTGTGTGTTTTTTAACTAATGAAAGGCACTTTATCTCATTTGATTATTTTCTTGTTTTAATTGGAACTTGATGGATATAAATCAAAACATAAACTTTCATAATTCATAACAAATTATAAAAATGAATGATAAGTGTTGCATCAGTGCAAAACAGCTGCTACACATTACATAACACTTGAGCTAAACACGAAAGACTAAAAATTTAAATTCAAAATTCAAACAAATTAAATAGCTGATTTTAACACTGATTGGATTCTATATTAATGTGGCAAGTTGCTCTGACTCTCAGCTGAATTTACAACCCTTAGTTGCAGCCTGATTTCATGAAAAAAGACTTGTCTGTGGCAACAGTTTTGCATAATTATATTATGTAGTTCATTACAAAGTGACATGCTAAAAGTGAGTTAAATGTTCTTACAATCATTACGATTAATGCACAACCTAGCCAATAGTTTCATAAAAAAGCAAATGTGACAAAAAATACACAATTGTTGAAGCAATGATTCATTTTGTGATACTTGTGTGACACTTTCGGCTTGCGTGTTGATTTGCAAACTCAGCGGGTCTTGTACCCCAGTACTTCGCATCGCAAGTGCAACGCTCTATCAGTTTAGCCCACGCACAATTTAATTGTGCACAAACAAAAACTGCCGCGATATGTTCGAGGAGCCACATAAAATTCATATTGGAAAAATATAGGTATAGTGACAGTGTTCTGTTTCTTGTCTTAATTTTTTTGGGACATGCCTTGCTCTGTATTATGTCAATGCTGTAACGTTTGGGAAGAAGTCAAGAGAGCTGGATCTATTTGTGGCAAAGGATTTTAATGAAAAGATAAACAAATACAAATAACGGGTAGACACAGGAACAAATCAAACATCCACGATGGGAAACAATAACGTAAACAAGAGAAAACATCCACGAAGGGCACAGGCAGAACACGGTAGATCTAAACACTTTCAAATACATTCAACAACTGACCATACTGAACAGAAATCAGGGCATTAAATACACAAAGACAAATGAGAACATTAAACACAGGTGAGAAACAATAAGGAACAGCTGGAGGTGATCAGAGCAGGGGATGATGGGAAGTGTAGTCCATGGGGAACAGATGACAGAGGTAAAACACAGGGCAGACAACAGTGAATCGTGACAAATGCTATGTCGCTCTCATGTGTAATATAAAGAAGTGCTACCCATTAATAGCAGTGCAAATATGTCTAGCACTTTAAAGCGGTAAAGTAAAATCACTTGCACAGAACATAGCTACATAACTCCCACACCTAATTGGAGAAACCATAATGATACAGTAACTGGTCGTGTCACTTCGGTGAACATTGATCCACAGTGATCCACAGTGATCCACCGTGATCCCAGTGCTCCAACCTCATGCGCATGCAAATTGTAATGTTGACCGCTTTGTCAATTATAAGCAGGAGCGACATTTGCATTTCGGATTAACGGGATTATGAAGGTTTATACATGTGTAACATCGTAAATTCAGTAAAAATACGCTTCCCTGTGCGCACTCACATTAAACTCAAGCTATAGCTGCTAAATAATGGATGAGAGAGAGAGAGAGATGACTTTGATGCATATTTTGCTGTTTTAAGCGTCTCCTCTATTCATGCCCCAAAATTTAAGACCTCAGCAAATGAAATTTAAGACTTCTTGTCATTTATTTAAGATATTCAAGACTTTTTAAGGCCTTATATTTTAAAAAGTAAATGTAAAACTTTTTAAGACTTTTTAAGTATCTGCGGATACCCTGACATCAATACAGGACTCTGAAAAGGCGAGGTGACACCTGGGCTTGATAACAAGGTCTGAATCTGGAATGTACAGCTGACACCTTAGATCTGTCATATTGATTCAAGACTTTCATAATATAAGCTGTACCTCAAGAGGTCCATGTAGCACATCTGAATGCAAAACTAGAAAGTAAAGATTGAAAGAATCTCAACTATCAGTAGTCTAACATCAGTGGTTGAGGGTAATGTGTGTGTGTGTGTGTGTGTGTGTGTGTGTGTGTGTGTGTGTGTGTGTGTGTGTGTGTGTGTGTGTGTGATATGCTTTAGCTGTCATATTTGGGTCAGTTCTTCTCAAGTGACAAATATCCATTTTATACAAGCTGAATGATTTGCACAGGTGAGATAAGCACCAAGAAGTGACAAGAATGTGTGTGTGTGTGTGTGTGTGTTTAAACACATGTGCCATTTGAGATAAGAATTGGATGAGAACCTCTTGGACATGAGACCAAACGGCAGAAAATGATACAGCTTACAGTCACACACACACACACACACAAATGCAGGCACACGCACACACACACACACACACACACACACACACACACACACACACACACACACACACACACACACACACACACACTGTACATATAAACACACAGCATTACTTCAAGTGCCAGTGGTTTTTGGAACAAGACTTGTTCATCTATCTACTGACTGTAACAACAAAGGACCCAGAAAACAATAAAAATCTACTGAAAACTCATTGGTGTATTCAGGCCAGAGCATTGTCTTTTATGCAGCACATTTGTAAGGAAGCACACTTTGAGTTTTTCTTTTCAACACAGTGAATATATATAAAGGTATGAGAGAATAACAAAGTGTAAGCCCAGCTGGAAAGAGTCAGACAATCAGAAAAGATATTCTTCAGTGATTACAAAGACATGTCAGAGCTGAGGTCTCATTCACAACCCCAATAAAATCTTATCTTCTTAATGAGCTCACAGTGAATCACAGTCACCATTTCATTCACAGCAAGAACCCAGTAACAATCACACTTGGAATTCTATGAAAGTCTAATCGGAAAGACAGACTTTCTCTTCGGATTTTCAAAGATTTGCCATATTAGAACTCTTGGTTTCCATCAAAAATCTAAATTTAGCACCTACACACTCTCTTTACAAATCTGCACAGGAGTTAGGACTTGGCAAAATATCTAATTTTAAATATTTGATATGTTATTAGAGTAGTTTCACAGTCCTTAATTGTCTCGAGACTGGAGAGTATGACAGTTTTAAGACAGACATGTTTTAACAGCATCTCAGAATTAAAATTGAGCAGTAAAAACAGAGCTAGAGTTGGTAAGTTTGATTCCTTTTCATGAATCAGTTAAACCTGTCCATTTCAATTTACTAAGTCAAAATTTTGAAACGACGATTATTTTGTGCATGACACAAAACCATTCATGGAAGTCTTAGGAATATTCCAGGTTCAACACAAGTTAAGCATAATCAACAGCATTTGTGGCATAATGTTGATCGCAACAAAAAAAGTCCCTCCTTTTCTTTTTTAAAAAAAAAAGGAAAAATCAAGGGTACTGTGAGGCATTTACAACAGAAGTGGATGGGGCCAATTTTCGAAGTTTAAATGCAGAAATGTGTGAAGCTCATAATTATATTAAAACACTTACATTAGTTTGTCTGTTAAAACTCTTTATTATTTAAGCTGTAAAGTTATTTAAATAGTCAGTTTTATGATCGTTTTAAAGTTTTAGGGTTTAATGCATTACGTTGTCATGGCAACATAGTTGCACAGATGGATATAATTTTAATCAGAAAACGTTAGTATATTAAATCATGCTAAAATCACGGTAAAACATTGTTTACATCTAGTGGCTATACTATTCATTGTTAGTTCCTCACTGTAGCCTTTTTATAAGAAAAGGATGGACAAGTCGAAAATCATTTTTGTGGTAATCAATTTTATGACACAAATGCTGCCGATTGAGCTGAACTTGTATTAAAACTGGAATATTCCTTTAAATTGCAAGGAAATACAGTATTGTAGTTTTTTTATTTCTTTACATAAAAAAAAATTACATTATTAATTTTTATTTTTCCGTGTGTACATTTTATAAACATTTTTAATCTACTTTCCAACCATGGCTGTATGGCTAAAAGGATGGTAAAAAAATTATTTTCCGTCTATTTTCAGCCATTTTAGGGCAAATACATAAATACTGCGATATATATTGAATAATATAAAAATAAAAAAATATTGGTATATTTAGCTATATCACCCAGCCCTAAACCACCTGTTAACAATCATCATCTTCTTGACTGGGGGCAGAAAACCGGTTAGGTTTATCATTATATACACTTTAATTGAATTTTCTTTATCAGATTTACTCTAGCGACTGTTGACTAACTCACCATCATTAAAAACAAAATCAGAATGAGATTATTAACTAATTGCATATGCTGTTTTCCATGTCATCTATGCACCAATTAATCAACATGGCAAGAAATTAATAAGTGGCAATTAGTCCTCTATCGAAATGCATGGCTAAGCACAAGATGTGGAGAGGGAGAGGAAGAAAAGGGTGGAGTGAAAGGACTTTCTATACTGAAGTGAAATTTGGTGCAAATTACTGTTTATGTGTTTACCAAAATGGGTTTTGTCTCTTGGATACAAGCATACAAAGACTGCAAACAAACAAGCAAAATGAGCAGATGATAATAACTTGGCTTAATTAAAATGTGAAAATTCTCAGCTTGACAAACCTTAAACCAAACAAGCACGATATGCACCTTTTACAGCCATTTAAACACAGCATTGCCATATATTTGATATATACATTATATATATAATTCAGTTTGCTACACAAATTCTTAAATTCTAAATCTTATTATGCTAAAATAACAAGATGTAACACCCAAGCAGGTGTAAGCACCAGTAAGAACAAGCCTCCCACCACCTTGTAAATTCCTCTTTTAACACGTATATCACATACACATACAGAGTGTTCACTTTCCCACATCAGTATATGTGATGATACGCTATTACCATAGAGATTAGAGATTCTGTTTGTCTCCATTAAATTCTCCATTAGTACCAAGTATGGTTTGATCCTAAGAGTGAAATAAATGCCTCTCATTCTTCTCTATTTTCAGGTAAAAATAAATAATGCATTTAAAATAACAGGCACATTTATCACAGAGAGCCGTGTATATGGCTGTGTATGTCTAACTAATCAAGTGCTTCAGCAGGGCCCAGCCAATGATGACATGGGTTATGAAGAACTGCATCAACAAAACGTTTATTAAGCCTCAGTCCTCAATGCCTAGATTAAAATAACCTGATGCAAGTGCTCTTCATATATGCATTCATACTGTGTGCTGTCAATGAATGGTTTGTGTGCACTGGATTGCATTACTAGTCTGAGGGAGTGTGAATTAATGAAATATTCTCAGGATGACTTAAAAATGTGTGTTTGGACAAGCACAAGTGCTTTTGGTGGTGTCAAGCTCAAGAAAGAAAAAAAGCATCATAAAAGTTGCTGAGTTGGGTAGCTGAGTAAAGACTTCCTTTTGGGTGAACTATTCCTTCAAAACTAGTAGCATTCAAAACTACTGATCCTTACTGAACCATAAAAGTAGACCAAGGGCTGAATTTAGCAGTTGGTTAGGCTGTGCAGTTGAGTTCACCTCAAAGTTCACCAATAAAGCCAAAAAGCAAAAATTCTGTGGCTTGAACCAACATTAATCATAGCAAACACACAATAGTGCAAGGCTATACCATGCAACAATACAAATGGGGAATCTAAGGTTCAGAGCTAAATGCTTACCTTTTTTTATACACGCTTGATACTCACTTGACCTGACGGTGAAAACTTTTGATTGTGCCTGAAGGGCAATGCACCCAATGTCTTGGCCTTAAAAATGCCAGAGAAATCAGTGAAGCAAGACGGGGAGAGTTATGGGTACAGCAGTCAGGCTGGGAAAGCAGAAGAGTGTGATTTCTGAGTGTGATTTGTTGCTTCAGCAGATAATTTCACAATTCTCTGATATAATGTCGAGTCTCGTGTCTTTAAAGTGGAGTCGAAGTCAAGTATCAAGCATTTCAAGGGCAGGCCTAAGTCAAGTTTTTAGACACTGGTACAAGTTAAGGCTCAAATCTCTTTAGGTAAGAGATCTCAATAGGTTAGGGTTATAAACCTTGTCGAAGAGCAATACATTTTGCCTCTAATTTGGAGTCTTAAGTCATGTCTCCAGTGAACTGTTTATGAGTCTAAGTCAAATCAAATCAACTGAAGTGCGACTTGTGTCTTCTTATGCTTCTTTATATCACCAATTTTTCTAGTAAGAGTGTTGCACCATGTCCTCCTAATGACACATATTAAGGATTAGTGTGAATTCAGTGAATTCGGCAAAAGTCAGTCGAAAGTTCTTCAGATAAAATCGGTCAGAGCTTACGATATTCAAATCACTGCCCCTAGTGGCCGAAGCTGGAAGTGTTATTGAACATATCGGTGCGTATGAGTGAGATGTCCACAGAGTGATGCCAAAACCATTTTTATTTGTATTTTTAGTTGTAAAGGATGAAATACAGTCAACAGGAATGCTAACTCAATGAACTTTAACCCCTAACCCAAACCCCAACTCTAAACTTAACAGTCAGTAAAAATGCAATCTCTAAATAATTTGTTTATGTGAACACAATTACTTCCTGGTTCCCACAGGACCAGAACCCGTGTCTCTGAGGTTACTCGCATAATCAGTAGTGCTAGAGGGAAAAGTATTTAGGGTTGAATTGATGCAAACATGTATGATGGTGCTTGTGAGTAATTCGGCTGAATGTGGTTCATTTCAGGGTACTTGGAGCAACATGACGATCAAGTTGAATATGCAAAGAAGACGGGTGGTAAAGACTCTAAGAGTCTAAGAGTTTATGAACTGCAGAGGAACAAAGAAGAAATAGAAGCTGAAGAAACTAGTGGCCTAGTCATTATAAAAAGAGAAACAGAGAGAGAGAGAACATCCTAATATAGTGGCTGCTTGTCTATCCTCTGTGAACTTCAGTCATTCAGTGTCTGAATCTAATGGATGTGGTGCATCTGGTGCCAGCGGCTTATTGCATGTTACTTCCTCCTTCCCTCCTACACATATTAGACACATATTAATCTCATATCATTACACCACAAACAATAGCTCTATAAACATTAGTTAACACACACACACACACACACACACACACACACACATACACACCATGGATCAGGCAATCATTTTCAATTATCTGAGTGGAGGGATACAGTAACTGTTTTATTAGCAGATGTATCAGGGTTCAATACCGTTGACCATTTGGAGATAGCAAAATATAATGTCCTGAGATAAAATGCAAAAAGCAATAAAATCATGCATTGGCAACACAGCAAACAGTCATTCCAATAAAGGTTCAGATATGTTATAATTGAAGTCCCAGACACGGCTAGCATGTTTTCTATAGGGTAACCAGATTTTCAAAGTCTCAGACTGGGACACCTGGGGGGTTCGTGTTACATGCATATATATATATATATATATATATATATATATTTGCCACTTTGTTGCCACTTTTGCTTGTGCGCACACCGCAAAATATACAAATATGTTATCTTTCCATGGCTGCCGCTTGACACTGACCTACAACGTTTCTTTGAGTATTTCGAGACATAAATAGGAAAACAGCATTATGGAAAGCTGTGAGTGGACGAGTCGGTGTACCAAATTAATGTTCCAATAGACTACGGAAACATGTATAGCTTATGTTTGGAAAATAGACGACTGTGCAATGTATACAAATGGTTCATAGAACGTCTACTTTACATTTCTATTCTGCAACAGGTGTCTGAAACATCAACTTTAGATAAACAGAAAATACAATTGCCCAGGCAGGCTATTGGTAGAGAGTTTTGTTGACTTTGAATGTTCATTTGTAGCCCTCCCATTTTAATTATTGATGTGATGTTATTTAGGCTACAACAATTTACCTATAAAAATATGAAGTAACATGCAGTAAGTTGCTTGAGTCATTTAAAAAAATGAGGAACTCATCAAATGTGGAGACAGGTGGCAAGACGCCATCAATATTTACAATTACATTGTTTAGCCTTGATACTATAAATTTACATTAATATAAAAAATAGCTTATTACAATATTTTTAGTTATAAGACATTTTATGAATAACAAAGAAAGGGACCATTCATCAACATGCGCACGCCGAAGCCAGTTATGGTCTTAAGCCAGTGTATACATGCATGATGGTGAAGCTGAGCAACAATCACACTGTGTACAATCAACTGGGAATATTACCGCTGTCTTTTATATCAGTCTCTGTGTTTTTAACCTGTCACCTTGATTTGGAACGTGCCACACACATGCAGTTGATCAGATCGGGAGCAGCATTAAGTGCTATGAATTATTTTCTTCTTCCTTATTCAGCCTTTGGTGGATTTACGATATCTATCTTTAGCATTTGCAATATATTTTTGAAAAATCTCGATAAAAAATAAAAAATCATGTCAAAAAGCTAATTCGAATGAATCTGGAAAAATGCCCAGTCCTAATTGTTGTATACGATTTGAACCACAATTTATAATTTTTAAATGTACAAATTCCATATAGCAAATTGCATGTGTAATAATGATATGACATTGATATGATGACACGTTTACACAAAATTTGCTACATTGCAACTAGTCAGTTTTCTATGATATTAAACTATTTTTTATCAATGCTTTCATGCATTGAATGGATTATAAGTATGTTTATAATACAAATTTCTCTTGCTTTGTCTGCCATCTTGGATTTATTTTCAACCGAGCTCATCACGGTGCATTCTGGGATTGCCTACCCAGAGAAGGATACATATACATATGATGCTACCTTAGAATTCAGCCAAAACAAGGTATCTTGATGCAGCAAAATTAAGATGCCTAACTTTTGGAACAGCCGTTGACTTAAGGAGTCTATGATGCCTTAAAACGCTGCCTCAGAAGGAAGCTTACTCGGCTTTGGAACAGGCCCATAGTGTTGCACAAATCCAAATGCATCTCTACACACAAACATCATAATCCCTGACAAAATTAATCCCTACATCCTCATTATTTTGAGTGAATCTTTTGTAACACATCCTCGTTTCCAGATCCAAAATTGATGAATGAATCTGGCAGTTGAGTGTGATCTGGCACAGGCCAGTCAGGCTCTGCATGTAGCTAATGCACCACTACAGGTATGGCACATGGCAGCCACCAACGACATCTGCTCCTGATCAAACCTGAAGCCCGATTTTCATATTAACAAAATATTAAGCCACATGGGCAACATCACAGTGTAATGTACAGATCAAAGAGCACTTTCTAAGAAAAACCAGGTAAACTGTTTGAATAATGCGTGAAAGATTTAAATCAAATGATTACATCCTAGATTAAAATCAAATGATAACAAACTTGAAGCCCCAATTTTAAGCCACACAAATACTCAGATGGGCAACAGCACCATCCAATTCTGAAAACCTGCAGTTTCTTAGCAAAACCAGATAAGTTGTGTCAATGGTTTAATGTGCGAAAGATAGATTGTAATCACATTATAACATTTCAATGAGCTGCAAGCTGTGAGATATACAGTATGTGCGTAATAACTGCCTTTTCTTGTTACATGTCAATTAGTATTATTCTTCATGTGCGGAGATGGATTCCATTTTCATAGAAGGCAGACTGAAAAAATAATGTACTGTATGTTTTCACACCTGAGCAGTCTCCAAGAGCACAGCAGATGTGTGTGAATGATCATCCAAACACACAGACACCATATTCAAGATTGTGTCTGACTCACACAGCTACATAACGCTAACTGCGCTGGGTTGTTTTGTTGTGCAATTTAGCTCCATTCAGCCTGTCGGCAGTCAGTCAACACCTGCTTTCGTAGTTGCTCTACAGATGACTTGAAGTATGAATTGGGCATAATTGGCTAATCAGATGTAGACATGGCAGGATTTTAATAAGCAGATTAGGGACATTATTTTTAGATACATTTATTTTTACAGGTCATTTGTTCTGTTCCAGCACTGCCTCACTTTTTACTGCCTAAACTGCATGGAAGCTGCATTCTAAGTAGGGTGACCAGAATTCTGCTTGTGGAAAACGGCACAGCACCCTCCCAGCAAAAATGAAATTGATATATTCTTACCTAGGCACAGATCAATGCGAAGTAGAGGGTGTATCCACCTCTGTAACTATTGTCATCTTGTACTTTTCACTGGCAGCAATTTTTCTCAATGTGTGCGTGTCTTTCAAGAGTTTAGCATAAAATGCAGAGCAGTCCAATCCAAAATTAAGGCATACGAAAAGCATTGCCTTCATGACTTTTACACTGAGTCCAGATTTATCCAGTATCCATGCTGTGTTCATTAATGAGAACACACGCTCCACAGATGCAGATGTCCCATACAGGCATAAAACAAACTCCACGACCCTGACTAAGACTTCGAAGTTATTGGGATTGCTCTCCAGCTCATGAAAAACGTCTGTCCATCTCTTAGACTCGGCTTTCTTGTTCATGTTCCACTCAGTGATGCGACGAGTGACAATGATTTTCGCGCAAGCCCACTCATTGAAGAGCGTGGTTTTGCCAATCATACTGTGAGCGGGATTCTGGAGTAGAAGTGTTCGAGACTCTGAATGTCTTTCCACTCCGGAATGTCTTTTCTCAGGTCATGAATGTGCAAAGCCATTTCTGTGGCTGATTTGTTGTCTTGCTGTACCAGTGCATGGTTAAAAGTGGCTGTTTCCTTGAGTGCGAAGCCAATCCAAGGTTTAGTGCAAGGATCACTGAAAATGCCTCTTAGAAACTTTGGGCATTTTTCTTGAGTAAGAAAGTATGCACGCAGACCATTGAATATGTATAGTTTTCTTTCAAGAACTGGACCAAGAGAGACGGGGTGTTGCCATGCTGCAGTAATTTGCGATAGTCCAGCTGCACAAAAGTGAGTACGTTGCATATGACAGCTTCAGATTTGGTGCGGGCAGAAAAAAATTTCGGGTCACACAATTTCTTGATCAATTTTGCAATGCAGTTAGTCGACCGAAAAATATTGCCATGCACAACCGAATGATAATCAAAAAGTCATTCACTTGTGTGCACCTTGTTAGATTGATAACTTTGCTTCACAACAAAAATCGCAAACACTTGGTGTGGCACACTTACACATCCACATGCTTTTTTGTATGAACATGCAGCTGATGCGATGTCGGTGCAGCCTCCATGGGCACATCCAGTGTCCACATCATGGAGGAACTCACATGGTCCATCCACACAGAGGGCATTATGAAGAAGGCTCACCAGTGCCTCTTCTTCCTGAGATGGCTGAGGAGGTTTGAAATGAACCACCGCATCCTCACACTGTTCTACACCTGTTCTATGACTGGCAGCATCACTGCCTGGTACGGCAACAGCATCATCCTCAACCGCAAAGCCCTGCAAAGAGTGGTGCGAACAGCCAGACACATCATCGGAGGTGAGCTTCCCTCCCTCCAGGACATCTACACAAGGCGGTGTGTGAAAAAAGCTCAGAGAATCATCAGAGACTCCAGCCACCCAAGCCATCGGCTGCTCTCATTTCTGTCATCAGGCAGGAGGTATCACAGCATCTGGACCTGCACCAGCCGACTTCATGACAGCTTCTTCCCCCCAGCGATCAGACTTTTGAACTCTTGATCTCTCACAATCAATATACATCAGCACTGCACTTTATTAATCTCACACTGGACAGTCATAAATTATATTCTTTCTTAACAACACACAACTGAATAACAGCCAACAATATAGCACATACAACCATCTGTATATTTTATATATACTATTTGTATTGTATACTGTGTATTCTATATTGTGTGTATTGTATAATGTACATTGTATATTATTATTTGTATATTGTGTTGTGTGTAATCATGTGTATATTACTTATGTAAATTGTGTCATGTAAATCTGAAGTTTATTGTAGATTGGTATATGTCTCATCACTGTCATGACTGATATGTTGCTCGGAACTGCACACAAGACCCGCCCGCTGTTGCACTAGTGTATAGGGTTGACCCGGTTGAGTGACAAAGTGATTTGATTTGATTTGATCAGTTCACTAACTGGATGTCTATTGATTGGGGATTGTGATTAGATAGTTTAATCCAATCATGTACTTCAAATAACATGGTGTGATTTTATTGGTTTTACAAGCCGTATCCTTGGCTACCTTTGATTAGAATACTCACATGACTGAGAAAGCTGCAAACGCGATAGAGATATTTTAGGAGAGGGGAAATATGGGACAAAACACAATTTTTTCAGAATAAATCAGGGCACTAGAATAAGTGCTTAAATATGGGACTGTCCTGGAAAAAAAGGGACATGTGGCCACCCTACTTCTAAGGCAACATCCTAACAGAGATGGAACCTCATAAGTGACTGACTTTGAACTCTCTACATAGGCAGCAACACCACAAGACACACAAATAGAGCTCCACACAGGAGACAGAGATTCTTGTTAGCATATTGCTAATCTAACAAGTGCACTCTTTGGCACAATGTGGGACACCTTTTAGAATTAACATAAATTAAGCATGAAAATGCTTTATATATATATATATATAAATCTAGAGTACAATAGTTCGTTTACAGAAATGTGGGATACGTTTAGAGATAATCGTAGTATTAGGATTGCCTTTCTACAAAGGATTTATGCAATGCTACCTTTGAATTTGGCCAAAACAAAATATCAGTATAATTATCCTTCCTACCTTGTGGAATAGTCTTGTGCCTGGAGCATGCCTTAAAATTAAAATGTCTTTAATGTCTTACATTAAATGTCTTAAAATGATGCCTAGATATATAGGCAAGCTCACTATGTTTCATAACACAATGTATGACATATATGAAAGCATGGAATAGGACATAAAACTGCTTGTTTCCCAGAAAGAAGCTGCTCTAAGACATATATCCCACTGATGTTTCATGGATCGGATCTGGTTACGTAGCGGAGACGCCACTCGGTGCCCCACAGATGGGCCGACTGATACTTAATACGCAAGCAGTCGACGCAAGAGACCTCAGAGAACCATTAATGACTTTTTAAACATGCAAGAAACCCAACACAAGTGTGATGGTGGCATAGTATCGAATGAACATGCAGATCTGAGATGCAACAAATGGATTAGAGTTCAGACTCACTGACAGAAAACACCTGAGGGTGAGGGGCATGTGAATATGAGATGTTTGGAAGGCTGCATGCTAGGTAGGACACGTCCTTTGAAGGCTCCAGTATACCTAGTGTCCTCCTTTAAACAAGCCTTGTTTAAACAAGACAGCGTTCGTAGGACAAACGGAAATGGACCGTAACATGGTTGCTATGACAACACGCCACTCTTTAACAAGCGCTTTGAGTGGGAAGTGAACAAAGTCCTTCTGGAAGTGAATGTATGAGGTACATTTTGAGTTATAATGATATAAAGAGAAAAGAAAATCGATTTTACAGGTGTACTTTTAGTCTAATACTTTATTTTAATTCTATATTAATATAATTATACATATTATATACTCTGCACCATCTACTGAGTATTTGGGAATGAACATTCCTTGCGATTGAACATCATACTTATGGGCAAATTGGTGTAATTTTTTTAGACATTTCCGTTGAAGCAAAGAATTGTGGGTTATGAGTGCCCACAAAGGATACACCTCATGCATCCTCCGAATTCCCATGAAAGAAGGTCGCATTTGAAGGCTGTATTCGAAGTGTCTTACTCACTATTTAGAAACTACATGACGTATACGGCCGACAAATGCGACCTCTGGAGGACGCAGCCTTCCAAACAAGACACAGCCCTTGAGTCCTGAAAAATTACGCCAATTTGCCCGTAAGTATGATGTTCAAACACAAGGAATGTTCATTCCCAAATCCTCAGTAGATGGTGCAGATTATATAATATGTATAATAAGTTAAAATATATATTTGTGCAGATAGTAGTGTGTGAGTAATAGTGTGAAAAATAAGTTTATCTAAAATCATAATCAGCCATTGTAGTCGTGATTTGTGCGAAAGTAAATAAAACGCACAGTTGTTGTATCGCCTCTAGTGTTTATTTCAACTGCAACAAAACATAAAATGTGGCTCGTAAAAGTCAGTTTACAAAAATGTATTATAGTAAAGTACATTCTATGAGACTAGGCTGGTGACTTTATGTTTAAAGTACAAAATCTCTCTTTCAAGATTTCTTTACTGTTCAGCCTTTTCATGAAAATGTTAAATTACATGTCATGCCTATAACACCAGTCCAACACACTAAAAAGTTCAACACACACAAGGAATGTTTGAGTGATATCAGCTCAGTGTTATTGTTGAATAAAGCATGTGTTACCGTGTATTGGTGTCAGACTCAGGCCAGTTTGTGTCACAATGACAGACTGTCACTTACACAGGGGGCCGGGGCCAGCCAAGAGAAACAGACAGGAGCAGTGACCTCCCTGCATATGTGTGTGTGTGTGTGTAACTGATGAAAGGTGAAATGTGTCCAAATCTGTCTGAAAGAGCCAGACTTAAGACAGCATGTCCACAGTGAGACAGGGTTTCTCTCTCATTCTACAGCAACACACCTTTACAGTCAATTCTTGATTCTTTTGTGAAACAATTTAAGTGTACTATATCAAATCAAGAATAAGATGCTGTTTTTTCCCCCCATAATAAATAGTATTATTTTTAAATGCAATAGATTATTGCATATGTCCTTAGGTCATGGGAACACCTGTCACACCAATTTGACCACTACAAACACATGCATTGCACACACATATATACACAGCATGCAACCAGTCTTTGATACACACTACATTTTCAGGGTCCCTCAATTCTTCTGCCTTCTGTTCACTGTTCTCTCTCATAAACAGAACATGTCTCACCTTTGCAAGAACAAAAGAGAGAGTTGGGGGATGGGTATCATCCTTATGTTTCCAGACACAAGAATCCACTGAGAGCTATTCTGGTTCTTTAACCTTGCACACTGAGAGGCTTCATTATTTAGTCTGCACAGCAATATCACAACTGCACTACTGGGGTGAACTGCAATTCACAAATATTTTTTTTTTTTTAAATATTGCAAATACAGCACACATGCTCCATAAATTAACTGAATTTGTCTGAAGAGCACTTGAACTCTAATTCTCCTTGATACACCGGCAGCTGTACGATGCACAATTAATTTCCTAGCTCAGTGCTGGCCAGATGGGACATTAGGAATTGTCATCTAGACTTGTGTACCTGCTAATTGTGTGTTAATTACAAATGGACCAATCCACAATGCTCCAGTGCATTATAAAACTCACAGTTTATAGAGCAAATTAACAAATCAATATAGAACAAATGAACACAAAATAATCAAGACAACATTTAATGATATACAACTTTTATGTAATGCATTTGACATGGGATATCGGGGTCAATTTAGAAATATAGGTCATTATTTAATCCAAGAACAACCTTACATTTCAGACTTGTCCTCATATAAATCTATTGTATGGCTTCAGAAAACTTGGGATATATTTTGCAATACAAATGTAAAGGTCAAACCAATGCTTTTTCAAATGAAATAACACAAGAAAAAGAAAAGGTCACTTAATAATTTCACTCAAGAGACTGTCAGAAGTGTAAAATGAAACTCAATATGGTCGAGTTGAAGAGACAATTCTCTAGTTCTGATAACAACTTTGCAGTGACCATGAGGGAACTTTATGTGGTACTGAATGACATACAAACAGGATCCAAAAGAAACTTTTTGCCAGATTTACAAGCCATAGTTCTTAAAGGCCATGGAAAAGCATTTTGCATTAATTTCTTTTAACTATAACTATAGCATATAACATGTATTATATTTATAACATGTACTATAACAATAACATGTATGTTAGATCCAATACAAACTAAACTCTTAAAAGAGGTATCTCCTGTAATTTCAGAACCAATTTTTAATATAATTAACTCCTCGCTATCCTTAGGATATGTCTCAAGAAACTTTAAAATGTCAAACCACTTATTAAGAAGTCAAAACTTGATCCTGGAGAACTGGCTAATTATAGACGATTTCAAATCTCCCATTTATGTCAAAATTACTAGAAAAGGTAGTATCCTCCCAAATATGTTCATTTGTACAGAGAAATAGTATATATGAACAATTTCAGTCAGGATTTAGGCCCCATCACAGTACAGTGACTGCACTTATCAGAGTTACAAATGACTTACTCTTATCATCTGATCGCGGCAGCATTTCACTTCTACTGCTTTTACATCTTAGTGCTGACTTCAACATGATAGATCACAATATTCTCTTGAGTAAGTAAGTTGGCATTTGTGGACTTGCATTAGCATGTTTTGGGTCCTATTTAGCAGATCACTTTGTCTATGTAAATGAGGAATTGTCAAACCAAACATAAGTTGTGGGATCAGTTTTAGGGCCTCTGCTTTTCTCCTTGGATATGCTTCCCCTGGGAGATATTAACAGGAATCATGTAATAGGTTTCCACTGCAATGCAGATGATACCCAACTTTATATTTCTTCAAAAACCTGACAATTCTCCAAATTAGCAGAGTGTATCAATGAAATCAAAGATTGGATGGCCAGAAATTTCCTTCTACTCAATTCCAACAAAAAAGAGGTACTAATTATTGGACCAAAAACCTCTAAAAACAAGCCGCTAAAATATAATTTGACTCTCGATGGATGTACTGTTACATCGTCTTCAACAGCGTAGAGCTTAGGTGTTATATTTGATACCAACCTGTCCTTTGAAAATCAAATTACCAATGTTTGTAGAACAGAATTCTTCCACCTAAGAAATATTGTTAAATTATGACACATGCTCTCTGTTGCTGATGCCAAAAAACTGATTCATGCGTTCATGACCTCAAGACTAGATTATTGTAATGCATTACTGGGAGGATGTCCAGCAAGTTCAATAAATAAACTTCATTTGATTCAAAATGCAGCATCCAGAGTGCTAACTAGAACCAAGAAATATGATCATATTATCCCCATATTATCATTGTTACATCGGCTAGTATCATATTTTAAGATTCTGTTAACTACATACAAAGCTTTAAATGGTCTAGCTCCACAGTAATTAAGTGACCTTCTACCACGCTATAATCCATCACATTCGTTACAATCACAAAATTATGGTCTGTTAATAGATCCTAGAATATCAAAATCCACAAAAGGAGGAAGATCCTTTTCCTATTTGGCTCCTCAACTATGGAATAGTCTCCCTAACACTGTTCGAGATGCAGACACACTCCCTCAGTTTAAGTCTAGACCAGTGGTTCCCAAACTTTTTACAGTGGCGTACCCCTTCAAACATTCAACATCCTTTCGCATACCTGGTTTGCATACCGCATGAGCCTGGTTTCATCCAAGGTTATTTTTCTCTATTAACCATCATCTTATGGAGTTCCTTGCCAAAGTTGGCTTTTCTTTGGCTTTGATTTGCTCACTGTGTTTCTAAATACAATTATTATTTAATTACTTATTTTGAAAAACAGATCACAATCGTATTTTTTCAACTACACAATGATGAAGACATTATAGATATTACAATTTCATTTTCTGTTAAAGCATGATTTTCTGTAAAGCTGCTTTGAAACTATGTGTTTTGAAAGGCGCTATACAAATAAAAATGACTTGACTATAGAATTATTTTAGCTGAATTATTCCCTTAATATTTCTTTAAACTTGTCACAAAAACATGATTTTGTACCTCATATTTTGTTTTGGTGGCTAAATAAAGATAATATTCCAGATATGTGTTGGCACATGGAATTGTAGGGATAAAATAACAAAATTTGCCTGGATGCTCACTGGATGCATTGAACTAACGGAAAATAAATGTGTCTAGACTGCCACAAATGGGAATCTAAAATGAACCGCTGCAATGAAGTGAGATGGCTGGATATGTGCAGTTCAAACAACTGTGGAATATGTAGCAGCACACATCTAATCTCTGGTAGGTGGAATGGCATTGTTACCAACTAATAGTAAGTTTGATAGGTAGAGTTTAGCTGGATAGTTAACTTCTTTACAGGCTCTAAAAGTGACTATAGATTGCTCCCATTATAATGAATGAAGCCTTTTCTTAAGAAATCCTTTATATTTACATTTAATCAGTTTATCAAAAGCGACTTACGTCGCTAAGTAACAAGTAATTTTTTCACACATAAGTCAACAATATCTGCAGTATTGCACTGCCAAGATCTCAGAGAAGCTGGAGTAGTATAGAAGCTACCACCAAAGAAAGAGACACACACAAGGGAAAAAATGTAAAAGAAAAAGAAAACATTAAGCTTACAGCACTAACAGCTTCATTGATTATAGTAGGACCGATCCAATATTCCAGACCTTGCAGCTGAGGAAACAATTGTGAACATCTATACTATGATACTCTTTTATCGCCTCTCTCAAGTAGATGCTCAGTATAAACATCATGTCTGAATAAGTCACTTCAGGTAACCGTTTGATGTTCTTTGATCAAATTTGTTGACTCAAAGTCTTATTTAAAGAATCCAAAAAAAGACACCTCATTACTTATTTTCATAGTTTGCACATATCTTATTTGTTCTGTTTTAGACTTTAAAAATATGTGCTAGTCATTTTCTTTTGATCGTTCTGGGTTATAAAAATGCCACTACAGGAAATGATTCACAGCAAGATATGTGCAGTAGCATTTTAATACTGGACAGTGACTATTGAAACACACATGGCAGAAGGTAATACTGTGTGTCTAGTAAGGAAGATCAGTAGTTTTGTAAACTACATAAGACAGGGGTTTAAATAAGGTCATCAACTTTCTTTCCTGAACAAAAGAACGGGATAAAAAGATGAACTCAGCATCTGCTATATCAATAAATCATAAAATAAACCCAGACCACATGAGACAGAGAGAGAAGTCTATTTTTATCAATAATTATGCAAGCATTCCATCCGCCCTAGAGCCAAGAATAATAATAATATGAGATTTCCATCTCTCACACTCATATTCCCTTCACCAGGGCTGGAGTTGGCAGGGTCTACTGATATGATCACCCAAGGGCCTGTGCTATCTGTCAGGCTTATCATCCAGTATGGTCACAAGATCAATCATATCAGCTACATGTTTCTCTGTCTTTCCTCTCTTTTGCTCTACACCCATCTCGTTTCATCAGCAAGGAGCATCATTCAGAGAATTGCTTCAGGACAGGAAGATGTATGAGTATGTTCGGAGAGATAGAGAGGGGACATGGCCCAATGGTGACAACTCCCATAGTGAGGCTTTCTCACATAATCACACACCCAAACCAAGAGATAATTAAATTATCGGTATGATTGATGTTTTTTTACATAAATTTTTCAACTTCATTTGGATATTGGTTCTTTAATATTGGGTTTACCAATAAATGCTGCATTTGGTGAGTCTCTAACATAAACTCCCAGCACTGTGTTATAACACTGTGTTCAAGAGGAAGCAATGTTATTCAGAGGTAAAATAACTTAATGTAGTTTGCATAAATATTTTTTTTATGTAACAGCCATTCATTCTCAATTGAGAAGCTTAACAGATAGACATCACCTAAAATAAAGATGACAATACATTTGGGACCATTTAGTTCACAAAACAAATTTGCATAAGTATAATGCATAAATAATATTTATGTAAATATTTATCATTATTCATAATAATAATAATTTGGTTTATTTATTATTATTATGTATTGCTTTTTTATTTTTTATTATGAATCAAATTATTATGTTGTTATTATTAGTCAAAATGCAGAAATGAAACAATTAAAATGGGTTCTTTTAATAATAATAATAATAATATTTTGGTAATGCATATTATGTTTTTATTGTTTATTTATTAATATTCAAATTATTATTTTGTTATAATTAGTCAAAAGGCAGAAATGAAACAATTAAAATCAGTTAGAATATATTATTGAACATAAAAAAAACAAAGTTATTCTTTAGACAAAACTTTATCTATCACACACACACACACACACACACACACACACACACAAATGCAGTTCCTTTTTCTATTTCTCTCTAAAGGTCGTCTTCCATCTGGACACCCATTAAACTTAAAGACTGTGATACACTGACTGCACAATTCACTTGCACAGATCCAGATCCATATGGTTGTCAGGGCTCTCGGGACTGACACTTCTTGTTCGACCCTCGCTGGCCACCATAGGGGGCGCAAAGGTAAACTGGCAGTTGCCAAAAGCAAAAAACCATTGCGACTCGGTGCCAAGTTGATTAAAATTTTATTTTAATTTAATTGAGTGAGTTTGGAGCAGGTTTTTTTTTTTTTTTTTTTGGGGGGGGGAGGGGGGGGGGGGAGCAAGGTGAATTATAGGTCATTTTGAGTTCTGTTAATACATTTTCACAACTAGCACCACCAAATGGAATAGAGAAAATTATGATTGTTTTCAAACATGTATCCCAAACTATTGGTTGAGCCAATGTTATGCTATATCGGCTGGTTGGGATACTCAAAATGAGCAATGTTTTGATAACACCATGTTCACACTTTTCAGGGACATCAACTTACCATTGGCTTATATTTACAGTAGGCTGGGATAAGATAAATTATTTAAAAAGCAGAAAAAATAAATAAAAACAATAATATATATATATATATATATATATATATATATATATATATATACACATACACACACACAGTATATATATATATACACATACACACACAGTATATATATATTCACTTTTAGTGAGATGCTTGAAAACGTCTTGGAATTTCACTTTTTCAGAAAATCTCTGAAATGTAAGTAACACTGGATGCTGAAATTGAGTCTGTGAGTGAGAGTGAGTGGGAGGTGGCATCTTTCTCTTTCTCCACCCATGCTGATCCACAGACTGGGAATGAGACAGAGCATCTGTCCCCATACGGACACATGACCACGGCTGTAAACTTCACTGCTCCCCCGGGCCTCAGTGTCTCAGTTTCACTCATTTGTGTAAAGAGGAGGGAAATTATTCTACATCTCGTTTCATTTTAATATATGTCTGTGTCTGTACACTTTGCAATTCAGTCTGGCAGTAGATCAATTCTTTGCACAAGGTAGTTGGTTAAATGAGGTATCAAAATAAAGAGCTTTAGGCAACCATTTGCTAGTAATATATTAATAAAGTGGTGGGTCGTGAATACTGTCTTATAGGTAATTGCTGTATTATAAGGTACACAAAAAAAAATTACACATTTCAATTTCATAACAAAAGTGCATCAAATTGAACTGAGAAAATCTTGAACAAAATAAATTATGTAGTTTTTTTGTTTTATTAATTTCATTTTGTTAAACTACACCATTCAATTATATTTTGTTTGGTTATGACATTGAAAGCTTTAAAAAAAGCTAAACAAGAAATTTTCATTTGAAAGGTTAGCTGACATCAATGAGCCTACACTTCACTCTCAAACCATACCTCACTTGTAATATGACATATATGACATCACATATCACATTATAGTCCATAAAAAGCAGTCAGTTAGCTCTCTACCAACTGTGGCATCAAATTGAGGTGAAACAGCTCAGACCTAAAAATCCAAAACCTGATCTTGCTGACTGAACACAATCACACAGCCGGGTCCTCTGAGATAAGAGAAATAAGAGAGAGAGTGAGAGTGAGAGAGTGAGAGAGAGTGAGAGAGAGAGAGAGAGCATGGGATGTCTTTGTAATGTGGGTAACAAAGAAAGAATACATTTCCATGGTGAGCCCGTGGAGGGGTGAACACTCACACTAAACTCGTAAATCTCATAGACCACCGGGGCTAAATGGGTTGTGCTGCCAAGAATAGTGTCAAAATTTTCATAGAGCGTGAAATTGCAGTGTATGTTTGTGTCTGTGTTTATACATGTATATTTTCGTTTTTGTTACACTATGCATGCCTACTCCTATTGATGTCAAATTTTCTGTGATTTCTGCTTGCAAACATCAAAGCTTTACAATTTAAATTGGCGAACAACTTAGATGGAAAAATCTGAGGCAACGATTCTTTGACACACTTTTGTGTCAGCCTGGGAATTCACTCCACAGAGAGTAGATCTGATGCCCTTGCCTCCAAACCTGTAGTACTTTTATCCTTGCTGGAGACACTGCATTATTTCTTTCTGCCCGTGTTCTGTCTTTCTTCTCTTTCTATCTCCATCCATCAAAAATCACCAACATATGACATGGATAAAAAGTAATCTCATGTCATTTAGGCAAATTTAAAGTCACTACCCTGCTGAAAAAAAAAGATCTAATCCAGCCCAAGCTGGTTTGGTTGTTTTAGCTGGTCTCCCATCCTAGCCAGTCAAGTCTTTTAGATGGTTTTAGAGGGGTTTGGGGCACTTCTCAGCTAGAGGGGCTGGGACAAAAGCTGCCCAACTGGCTAAAACCAGCCAAACACCAGTATGTCAAGGAGAGGAGAACAGCTAGACCAGCTGAAGTCTAGAATGGCCAGGTGAGGAGAACAGCATGGCCAGTTGAAGACCAGCTGGACCACCTTAAACCAGCTTGGTCAGGCTAGAAGATCAGCTAGACCAACTTGAACATATTTGTCCAGACTGGGCTACCAGCTAGACTGATGCAAACCATCCTAGACCCACAAAAGTTTTGCCAGTTTCTCTTTTCTACACACTTCACTCTATAGTGCTGCCTCAGAAAAGAATAAGTGTGTGTACAAATCTCTTAATCACAGCCGTCACAGAACCGATTATAGCAACAGTGGGTTTCAGCTTAATACCATCTAAACCACAGTCACACCAAACAGAACTCTACTGTTTCTAATAAGAATGGTTCAAACTCATTAAAGCCAGCCACCAAGATGGATCATCTTTCAGTTTGGCATTCGCACAGACAAAAGGCACATTTGAACATCTTATCGAGGGCCATCTTATTAAGTCATTTTGTACAACAGCTTATTGTGGCTACGATCAAGACAGTAAGAAATATTATTTTGCACGCTTAGTGTTTGGGAGACACTGACCTCCTGTGCAACACCGGAACATTCAGCTTTTGAGAGGAAAAGGTTGAGCTGGAGTAAGACCAGCATCACCAACCCTAAATATGAGCAATGTCTATAACTCCCAACCCATGCTGAGCTGATAAATGAACTGTGTAAGCAGGCAATAATTTTGATAGAGATTTCAGATCCAATTTCTGCAGCTTGCAACTTAGGCTTCTTTCTTCTAACACCCACTCTCACTTGCACCCACATACCAAAAAAGCAAAGCAGTGCCAATGTGTGCAACCCTACAGTTCTCATCTACCTGCAAGCACTGCGTATAACAGTTGTCTAAATCAACGAGCATATGAGCACCATTAAGTGTGTGCTGCAAAAATTCCTTTGAATACCATTGGGAATTTCTCAAAAATCACAACAACCATTAGATCTCCTGAAGATCTACAAATGTATGACTGTACATTATCAAACACAAAATAACTGAGATCACATATTTGAACCAATGAACTAAATGTCTTAGAACAGTGTTTCTCAATCCTGGTCCCTATCCCGGACTACACCTAACACTGCATATTTTGGATCCCTGATTTGATACACCGAGTTCATGTCAAGGAGCCTCTACTAAATAGCTAAAGAGTTGATTCAGGTGTTTTAGATAAAAGAGAAATCCAAAATGGGTACTCTGGGGCAAGATTTTGAGACAATGGCTGAGTTTGGATTGGAATACTACCACACTACTCTAACTATTACTGCCATTAAGAACTATAGTGGAAATACAGGAGTAAGAGTAGTAAAGGTTGTGTGCCATTCTGAACTTTTAGTTGTAGTGTTCCTCCTTGTATTCTTGTACTTCTTCCTTGGATTATTTGCACCTACTTGTATTATTCTTAATTGAAAGTCACTATGGATATAAGCATCTTCTAAATGAATAAATTAAATCTTCTTGATTAAGGAGTCTTCTTGGGAAGAAACTATATGGAGAAAATATATCTAGTGTACATACAGATGCTTATGGTTTCATCTGTACAAGTCCCATCTTATCTTCTGAACTCACAATCTAACTAGTTCTCCAGATCTCATATTAAGGAGTGGTTTAAAGAGGTGGACTCACCTGTGCAATCTCGTACAGCAGCTTGTAATGTTCCTCTCTCTTCTGCAGCGTGCACAGGTTACAGCCCATCGTGTCGTCTTGGGTCCCCCAACCGATCTCTGACAGCAGTGCACGCACACACACACACTCCGGGGAGTTCCCTCAAACGTGGAGTAATGTATCTCATCAGTGGGTACTCTCACCCTCTCTTCTTTGTGTAAAAATCACACACTCAATGGCCCGCCCAATGTTGTAGAATTCCTTGTAAATGAGTGTTTGAGTGTGTGTGCGCATGTAGTGTGATGTGTTTTGTGTCCCCTCTGTCTCCCTGTCTTCCTCTCATCCACACTAGCCGACACACTAGTCACCTACACATGCTGTATTCACCCCGTTCATAGAGACACACCTCCTTCTCTCGCTCACCCATCTCTCTCTCTCCTCCTATCTCTTGGTTCATTCCTCTCTCTATCTAAAGCTCAGCGCACATGCCTACACCTACTTGAGCTCATGAATAATAATGAGTATCTGTTGGTTATTCACAAAAGATGGTGTGTAGAAGGCACAGTGTGTGTTAACTGGGTAGTTATCGCAAGGCACTAAATACAGTGTTAATGACTAGTAGAAATTCTCATCTATGCAATGAAAATAAAAAAAAAATGGTTCAGTGTTCAGATTATCTTCATTTACACACTGGTTTATTTATGCAATTTATATGTATGTTTACACGTATTAAACTTTTTTACATTTTCAATTTTGTTGATAAATTGTATGTTAATAAACTATGTTGTTTTAAAAAAACAGCTGCTGAGGGAGTGATATTTGGCATCTTTCTCTCTATTTCTTCCTCTTTTGGAAAGTTGTGGAAAAGGGGAAGCTACCATGGAAGTTACCATGGCTTGTCAATGAATAATTAACATTTTCTGTTTTCAGTGTTTTTAGTGAATTGAGTAAATGTTGTGAAAAATAAGCGTGTGTTTCATTTCAGCAATTTCTGTACATCACATTAGTCATTATTAATTTATTAGTATAATTTATGTATCATAATTACTATATAATTTACCTGCCACCCTGCTCTCTAAATATCTGTATTGGCTTTCAAAACACCATACTGGTTGACCATTAGATGTATCTACATTCTGGATTGTGGTACTATACATAATAATTTTTGAATCAACCATTGAAAAACCTATATTGGTCAACCACTATTATGAATATTGGGGGGATGTCCCCACTATCTCTATGCTAGTTACAACCCTGCTATATTTGTCCACACAAGTGTCAGTGGTTAATATATTTGATTAATGTTGCCAGAGTATTGAAAGACAATGGGCCAGTAAATATCCAAAAGACATAGGAAAAGTTGCAGACTACTATTGATTGTGCTTAAATTAGTTTCCTGACTTACAGTGAGGGAAAGAGAGAGAGACTTGTGGTGATAACAGAATACCATAAAGGAAGTTGTCTGCTGGCTGTGAGATAGTGCTCTTGGGAAGGAACAATCAGATTTGCAGAGCTTTAATTTCCCTCAGCAGGTATGGAGTGGATCTGAGCCAGGTATGGAGAGGATCTGAGCCAACTTTGCCCCAACTGCAGCTTTTCTTTCCTAAGCACACCTCTCTGCAGCCCTCCACAACACGTGTCTGGACAAAATGAATGCTGGAAGGCACTTACTAACTTTTCTGTTCGGACAGACTAGAATTAGACAGAGCTGCTGAAGTGATTTTAAAGAGGCTGTCAGTTTCAACCATTCTGCCAAACATCACCCTTTGTGTTCCAGTGAGGAGAAAATGCCATACAGGTGTGTAACAAAAATAAAACCACAAATCCAATCCAATGTACATACTAAATCAATAATAATAATAATAATAATCTAGTTCAATATACCAATCAGTACTCAACAGATGCATTAGGTTTCAAAGAGATTCTTTCTCATTCAATTCCACTCCACTCCACTCCATCATGCCTCTTTCTGTTCCATTCAACGCAGTAATTCCATTCTATACAGGACCTCTTCAAAGTTCTAATGCACATTTGCCAAGGAGAGACAGGTCCTCTATGGGGATCAGAAAGTGCTGTTGCAGATTGTAACACGGTTAAAATGGGCAAGGAGGAGGCGGGAACCCGACAAAGCATCAAAGTAATATTTTAATGAAAACTTAAACAAAAAACACAAACATAAACACACACACACGGCAGCTGAGTGTGGCTCGCTCTCTCTTCCGAACTGCCACATCCGGTTCAGTCTTATCCCTCGCCTCGGCTGATTAGCCCGGTTGTGGGGTGGCCGTGTGGATTCACGGCCCGGCCACGCCCTCCTCCTTGTCACACTCCACCCTCCTTTGCCTGGCCCTTCCGGCCACACCTACCAACAGGTTTTCTCCGCATTTCGAGACCTGGAAGGGAGACAAGGGGAGGGAAAAGTTGAGAGGGAAAGAGCGAGGCAGAGCAACAGTGAGAGAGAGGGAGGAGAAAAAAAAAAAAAAAAAAAAAAAAAAAAAAAAAAAAAAAAAAAAAAATCGCTTGTCGGTTCCCAGACACGCCGTCGCCTGGTCCTTGACCACTCCTCCACCCTCTGGCGAACGACAGCCGCTCCTACCCGGGCAGACCGAAACGAGTCCTCTGACCCCTGGCAGATGGAACGGCCCTCTGGGTTCAGGCGGCCGGCAGCGAGCCCCTCCTCCCCTGATGGATGGCAGCGGCTCTTCAGCCTTCAGGCGAACTGCTCCACTACCACAGCATCAAACATCCTCGGTGACACAAACCTCCATCACTGGTGAGGGCTCTCTGATGGCATGTCTTCCTCCAGTCCCAGGTTTCGGCACCAGTGCGGCATACAAGCCTCTTGTTCATCAGGAAAGGAGGAAGCAGGAATCGGATTAACACATAACAAGACTTTAAAAATATATTAAAACACTGAACTGCAACATAATAACAGGACGAGACACACACACACACACACACACACGCAGATCTGTGTGTGTGTGTGTGTGTGTGTGTGTGTGTCTCTCTCTCTCTCTCTCTCTCTCTCTCTCTCTCTCTCTCTCTCTCTCTCTCTCTCCAGCACTCCTGACTCCTCCTCTTATCTCTCTCCCGCTGATTAGGCCACTCAGCACCAGGCGCGCACACTCACAGCCCGGCCATGCCCTCCTCCTCGTCACACAGATAACATCAGATGTTGACCTAACAGGTAACTTGAAGATGACTCCCTAAAGAGGAAATCATCAATGATAAAAATGGCCACCAGAAGAGGTGACTCATTTCTGTTGGACACTGTAGTCAAGTGCTTAATGCCATCATAGCATTTCTGAGGGTGATAAGTTAACAATGTGCCTTTGAATTACAGGAGTCTAAAGAAACTAAAGTTATGATTTAAAATGCAATATGGTCCCACATGTATCTTTTGGATGGGGGGAGGGGAGGTGACAGAAATTTTATTACTAACAAATAACATATTAAAAACTTTCCATTGGGTTGGAACCTCCCTTAAAGGGTTAGTTCATCCCAAAATTAAAAGACGTCAACACACACACACTCAACTCTGTGTGTATCTCTCTTACTCTCTCTGGAGTCGCCGGCTCGTCACACACCAGAAATGTTATCGGACAAGCCAATTCGAGTGGTCTTGTTTACAACATTAAACATTTATAATTTTTTTATTTAGAATGGCCTATTTGTTTGTAAGGAATCAGAGTGTGCGAAAGGGCGTGATGAGTCTGAGGGGTGTTGGCAAAGGTTGTTTGAAACATAATTTATTTTTATAAATCCGTTTGGTGCCACTAGTAGCGCAGAAATTACATACTCTGCCTTTAAATATCGAACTGTTTCTCAACCACACTTATCATATTGTGTCTGAACATATGTATTTAACCAGTGGAGCCATATGGATTACATTTATGCTCAGTTTATGTGGATTTTGGAGCTTCAAAAATTTGGCACCCATTCACTTGCATTGTATGGACCTACAGAGCTGAAATATTCTACTAAAAATCTTAATTTGTGTTCTGCAGAAGAAAGAAAGTCACACACATCTGGGATGCCAGGAGGGTGAGTATGTCATGGGAGAATTAACATTTTTGGGTGAACTATTCCTTTAATGTCTACAGTAGGGATGTGCAAAACTACATATTTTCAAAATTGATGAGCTGGTTGGATGCCGGAACAATTAGTTAACTAATCCGTCATTAAAAACTTCAGTTTCACCTCAAAGTTTAGCTAAGGTAAAAACATTTTCAAGGTCACATGTCTATCTATCAATTAGAATTAGCATTCACACTTGCATCCTGTTTTTATCAATGTGCTCAAAGTTGCAGGGGCGCACAATCTTTCATGTATTACTCAGGCAGCTGGAGAATTGCACCTCTGTTCTTTCACCAGAAAGGGCAGGGGAAGAAGTGAAATGCCCTTCAGAGTGGCATTCACGTGGGTGAGTCATACTACTAAAATGAATCCTAAATCCAGCAGACTCCTAAACATCATCTGGAATTCTGATCCATTTGAGTATAATGCAATGTGTTCTTGAGAGTTATATCTGTTAAAATAAGTAAAAGTTAATTAAGCTTTAAAGCCAGTAATCATTGCACAAATGCATAGGCTATCAGATAACTTTTCCCCATCATTAGGAATTCTATGATGACAATGAGACATTTTGTAAATGATATGTATTATTTAAAGGCTATTCGAAACCTTCGTGTTCAAGTATGTGAACAACCTTAAATGACGTTCACACGGCACACATAAATGAAAACAGTGACTAAAATGTCACACACAAAGCAGGTGGTGTTCAGATGGAGATATCAGGATAACTGAGGCCTAATGTGCCATGTACTGTATTTCAATAACCAAAAACATCAATTATTTAAATGTATGACTCATTAATCGGAGCAAAAACTCCTTGTTATTGCAGCCCAGGTGGAGGCGTAGAAACGTGAAAACACTCCTAATACTGAAACTTCAAACAAGGATCATCGAGTACCTCAGGCAGCAAGAGATTTTAACAAAAACATTCACAGAAATCATAGAATCTGTTGTGAAAATATGCCATATAAAATGATTAAATATGAATATATTATCTATTACATTTCTATTTGTCCACTTTGTACAAAACATTTCAAATAAAGTTTAATTAAGTTTATACTACTCTATTATGATGTCACCTGATTTATATTCAATGAGTGCAGTTATGGCCAGAGGTTGTGTTAACCGATCATTGACCATTTTTTTTAAAACATTGACAGAGATTTCCAAATGCTGTCTATCATTTTGAGAGATAAAAAAAGAAAGAGAACAATTTATTAATGCAGCTGCTTGGATGTATGTTATATGTTGTACTGAAGTTTCCTGAGGGAACCTCATTTTGTTTTGTTCACTGTTATGTGTATAAATGACAGCAAACATGTTTTTATTCACCTAGTCCTTGATAAATATCAGACTCCTTCACTTCACTGCCAAAGCATCTACAATTTTTTGTAACGTATAAGAAACCCCGCCAGTTTCAAAAGATGCTGAATGCAGCCCTGTAATTATCGTATAAATAAAAACAAATTTGACGGATCAAAATCAACTCAGTCCATCATAGTGACCTGAGGTTATGGCATACACTTGCTTATTAGCACAAAGCTCAGAAGTCATTCATGGAATAGAGGGTCTGTGTTCTAAAACGTCTTCAATACCCTGAACAGACAGAAGCTGAGCTAAATCTTGATGGTTTGTGGTCTAATATCCCATGAGCAAGAGCGCATGATTGTGATTCACAGGCAATTAAAGCTCTGCTGATATTAAGCACAACAACGTCATTGCTTTTAACAGTTTTAATAACAAGAAGTTCCTATAGAATAACTTGGCCAGATATTTTATCAGTTATTTGTGAGAATGATAGCTTCAAAATGTAGCGATAGCTTGAAGCCTAGCTCCCTCTGACCTTAGATCGGTCCCATGACACCTTCATAGACCATAAACAGGCACCAGTGGATCTTTGCCCCCGATACTGTATGTGCCTCAGAACAGCCAAACTCACTCACTGCATTCTGAACTCAGATCAGTTCAGACAGACATACTGAAACTCATCTGCAATACACAGCTGAGTCTCACTTTAAAATGCAGTTTCAATGACCTCCTCAGAGCATCCCCCCACACACTCATTTAGACACAACCTGGTCTCTATGAACCATACTAGTGGGGGCCTTAGGGCACAATAACCCACAAACACACGCTACTAGAGGCTTATTCCATTTCTGGTGTTTTAACTCAATAGACCAGTTCTTATAAAATGCATTATGGGGCTTCCCCCTGGTTCCCCCTATGGCTTCCACTCTCAGGTGGTTGAACTGGAAACAGCACTGGAGGGCCTCTTTACAGCTAAATAGCATCTGTGCCAAACGTGATGTGCCTTCCATTGAAAACTGAATTAAACTGCTCACCATGACCAAGATGGCTATGGTTTAATTTGAATAGCAGGGCTAAACTAGTGCCATTCTCTCTCTCACTCCCTCTGCCCACCCTTCTAAACTTATCTCTGTCTCCCTGATTAGTCGATTGTCCGGTTTTAAATGAGCCAATGGGGATTGAGCTACTTCTCCGTGTGTTAGCTTGTCTGTGGGTGAATCTCACAAAGAACATGTCTGGATCATATTTTATTGTAAAAGAAAAAGAAAATGGGAAATAAAATTACATAATCATAATTATGAGATTGATATGGATATAACTGAAATCAATATCAATAACCTAATTCATAATATAATAATTATTTGTATACTTTTAAGTTTTTATTTTTGTAATATGAATTATTACCACTGGCGACCTGTCCAGGGTGTACCCTGCCTTTCGCCCAATGTTAGCTGGGATAGGCTCCAGCCCCCCGCGACCCTGTACACAGGATAAGCGGTTGACGATGGATGGATGGATGGATGGATGAATTATTACCAATAATACTGTAGTATAGTAATGAAAATTATCCAGTCCAATCACAATGATTTTATTTGAAATAAAATCTGCATAAAGCCAATACAACAAATACTTCCTTGGTATATAAATACTTAACAATTGAAACAATATGTATAAATTAATAAATCTATAATAACATGATAATATATACATTTTAAGGGGTTTACTTAATTGTGTTTAACTGACAACAAATCTTAATGGTTCAAAAATGTGCTTCATTTTATTCATTCAAAATCCAAATTTGGGGTGAAATATGACCCATGAATATTCATATGAATATATATATATATATATATATATATATATATATATATATATATATATATATATATATATATATATATATATATATATATATATATATATATATATATATATATATATGACAGTTGACAAACTTTTAAAGATTCACTCCTGTTTATGTTTGCATTTGAGGTTATATCCAGTCTACACCAGCTGTTCCTGCAGGTGCTTAACTTCATTACCTCGTTGCATGATAGACCAAATGATGCGTCTGCAATCTTTCGCTAACATAAAGATGACAATCTCTCTTTCTCATTCCTTGTCAACCTTTATTTTTTTCCTGGCCCTGCATGTTCAGCGTAGTGAATCTGATCTTTATCAGAGGGGTGGTTAAAGGCAAACACACTTTGCATTTAAGCAGCCTAACCTAAGCCTACCCTACAGAGACAGCTTGAGGCTTGAGGTCAGATTTGTCACACTCCAGCAGGGCTCTCTTGGTTTAAAGGAGATATTTAGATATTCATGTGTACTTCTGTCAGGCAGAATGGTTCCAGCTGCTTGTGATCTCCTCTTCCTCCTCAGTGGCATTGGCTTTGCTCCATGTCTAGCCTTGTGATAAGAGGAAACCTCCATTGTCTCTTCCTTCCTCTCTGAATACTCTCTTATCCTCAACTCAGCATTATAAGCCCAAACACATAAGCTTCCCCTAAACGCTAAACTTTATCACACTGAGGATTTACATACAAAAGACACCTCATGTTGTAGTGAGACAGAAAGTGGCAATGTGCACAGTCAGTAGAGGCTTAAAATGGCATGTGGAGTCACTCCAAAGAGAAAGTAAAACAGTAGGAGGCAAATTTTGCTGAACAATGTGGATTTTAAGGATTCAGGTCTGGTCACAATCTGTAGTGCTCACTAAATTCATTTGAAACCCCTCTGTCTGGGACTGGCCAGCTAGTAGGGGCCAATCAACAGTGTTGGGTAAGTTACTCTAAAAAAGTAATTAATTACTAACTACTAATTACATCTTCTACAGTGTAATTAGATTACTGTACTAATTACAAACTGAAAAATACAAGGATAGACATGAAATTATTATTTTAATTCTTTCAAATAAATCACATAAAATCAAATAAATTATTCATGAACTGGCAAATCATTTATGGGGCTGCATTTAATTAGAAAACATATATTTTAACATTAGATATTAATATTTTATTTTAAATTCACTATTGTTTTATATAGAATTGTTCTATAGTCTATACAGTATTTAACGCAACACAAGAAGTAACTGTAATTAAATTACTTAAAAATTTTGAGTAATACCATACTTTACTTTTTTCAACGAAAACTTAGTTATGCATTACACCCAACACTACCAATCAATACTCTACATAACAGTGTAGTACAGGTAATGGCTTCAGATTCCAATAGATCTGGCTAACACAGATCTATAGGGCCAATTCAAACCAATTCAAACACACACACACACACACACACACACACACACACACACACACACTCAGATACTGTGCTAGGCACCCCACGGCTGCAGTAAACAGTCCAATAAAACTTTTACTGGCCTTGTTCCCCAGGGGAAATAGCATCTAAACGATAATATGACCTGTTTTGACACATTTGTGATCCAATTTTACCACCATCATGGACAGATGTAATGGTTGGGGACAGTGCAACCTAGTCATAGTTAGCACTCTTTGGGTGTTTCCCTGAAGTGTGATCAATACAACGCTGGTTTTCATCTCTCATGCAACCATTTTGTTTTTCACTTTTTACCTAATTAATGTTTAAACTAAGTCATGGCAAAACAACATGGCAACATCAGCAGAGTTTGTATTTGGGATAATGGAATTATATAATTATAATATGGAATTATAAACATTTCATAGATTTATCGCAAAAACGGCACACTGTTAAACACAATAATCCGTTTATCATTCATTATTTCCATATTCAATTAAGACTCCAAAATCGGAAAAATGAAAAACATCTTATTTCACTAATCATTTACAAAACCAATATTAAAAAACAAATAATGACTTGCTTTTCACAATTTAAAATTTTAAGCTCAAGTTAAAAATGGCAAATTAGAATAATAGCAATAGGACATTGTGCATTTAAATTTTTTTCCCACTGTAAAAGAAACTAAAAGAGGTGAAAAAATAATTCACACATGTGGGTGGCCCTGTAACGCCCCTTTCTTCTTATTGGTCAATCTGCAACATCGTCTGTTCTTCCTCAATGCCACGAGACAGAATAACAATTCACTACTGTTAATTGTACAGATGAATTTGTCTCAGTTAATATTAAATTCTTTGTCATTTATTCTCCAAAATATTTATTGAATTCAGTCACTGATGAAAGGGCTTCGCCATCATGCTAGTGTGCTCAAGCATGCGACTTAGCAGTGGGACAATCATTAGCAAGTGAAGCGAGTGATAATAGCCATATAGATATGTTTATTATGTTTATTTAGATGTTTATAAATTAGTCCCTCGTTCTGCATGCCAAATATCTTCTTACAGTTATAATTTCTTTTGCCACTTGACTGCCACAAAAAAACTGTTCTATAAATGTATGTGGTACAACGCAGCACAGCTGATCTGTTCTGGGCACTGCTGGCTAGTCCAAACAGCACTGGACAATCACCTGCAGTTGGGTATAGCATTCGCAGCTAGGGTGGCCGGAAGTCCCTATAAAACCGGGACAGTCACAATTTTACAAGCCGTATACCGCATCCCAGATGGACTTAGAGTCAGGATGCATTTTGTCCAGATAATTAATCTAAGATATAATTTGATTGCTTTAAATAAGCATTTTAAATTGGCATCTCTGTTTTGTGCTTTTTCTGACATAAGAAACCAGTAGAGAGTAACAAAAGAACCTCTCATTTCATTACTGTAGGGTAATTTTCTCAGAGTAGTTAATGGCACAAAACTTCCCTTCCATCCGCTCCCACCCACATCTGTCTGTCTGCCCAGGAAAAAAAACCTCATTATCTGCAAGAAGCCAAAATCAAGGAGGTCTGAATCTAATGCTAAATATTGCATAGTAACATAAATATATGTTAGGTTAATATGCATCAGTGTTTACTGCATGATGAAGTGCAAAAAGTATAAGAACAAAATAAAGTGCAAAACAATTCGGGGCACCATTTCTGCCAGTCTAGCTGATCCTGGCTACCTACTTGCATTAAATCTAAATGCAAACATTACGACAATTCTCTAGTAGCAAATTATGAATAATGTTTAGAATAATGCTTCAGCTCTGTAGGTCAATACAATGCAAGTGAATGGGTGCCAAAATGTTTATGCTCCAAAAAGCACATAAAGGCATCACAAAAGTAATCCATACGACTCCAGTAGTTAAAGACATATTTTTAGAAGTGATATTATAGGTATGGATGAGAAACAATTCAATATTTAAGTAAACATTTTTGCTACAATTTCGTCTCCAAGCCCAGTAGGGGGATAAAAATTGATTTGATAAAAAAAAAAAAAAAAATTCAAATTTTTTTTTTACTTTTTATTTAATTTTTTTGCCTTGTGCATTAGATGGTACTAATTACAAATCAAAAAGGGAAATGGAAAATACTGTATACAATTATTATACAAAAAGGATGGGTGGACGGATGGACGGACGGACAGACAAAAGGATGATCAGACAGACTGTAAAGCCTTATTGTAAAGTGTTACCATGAAAACAATACTTAATAGAACATGTACTGTATTTTTTAATTACAAAAATACATAGAATATGCCTATATTTTAAATAACATACTCATAAGAAACACATTTGGATTGTATCTCATGCAAACATAGGGTGTAATGCTAAAACAATAAAACAGTAGTGTGTTAAGGAAGTGACCATATGGCTGGACATTAAATAGCACTTGACCTGAGGTCAGGAAGTAAGACAGTTGAGCTGATGCTCCTCTTTAATATGCTAATAGTATGGTCTGGTGTGGTATACTATCAGCTTACAGGCCTATCCACATTCCTTGCTATACACAAACACACACACGGCCACAGTTATAGCACACAAAATTATTCAATAAAATCTAGACACTTCAGGAGACAAAGACATTCTTTCAAAATAAACAGCAGAGGCAATCTTTAAAGAATGCATCAAATTCAACCTAACTAGCAACCATATCTCCAAGGTTGAACATCAATTTTTGAGCGAGTCAAAGCAAGACGTATGCATGGAAATTCACTTGATGGAGTGCTGGCTCTTATCATTTTTCTTTCACTCTCCTTCTTCAAATTTGTTCCCCCAGCCTCATTGCGGTTGTCATAGCAACCCTGTGGTATGACGGAGTTGGTGACAGAGAGGTGGAGAGGTGAGATTTATCTCAGAAATGGCTTGTGGAGCCGCAACAGTGCTCCCAGCGTTCCCGTATGTGCTACCATCATACAAAGCACAAATGCGTTTATTTAAAATAGGCCTGGATTTCCTGGAAAAGTCTGACAGATGATTTATATATATATGGTCTTCACATGACATGGATGGACGGATGACTTGATAAATAGAGGAGCTTTCATCCTTCTAAAAGCATAAAGAAAGAGTGAGTGTGGCAGAGACAGCAGAATAAAGGCTGTAAGTGACAGTTGTTTTATCTACGAGGTGCCGATTTCTACTCATTTCGATGTCATTGAGACTTCGTTATGCACATGCCATCAGCAACAGTCCACTTAGCAGGAAGTATATAGTACATCTGTGCTTGTATACGTATGTGCCTGTTTGTGGAAGTGTGCAACTATGTCACACTTAAAAACAATGTGGTGTAGAAAATGAGCATTGCCTTGTTTTCCTAACCATTAGGGTTGAGGGGGAAAACGATTTTTCGCAAAGTTTCCCAAAAATGTACCTCACATTTTTCGATTTCATATTTTTGGGGATAAGGAGATTGACCGCTATTCAGTGCAAGTTTGTAACACAAAACATATAGTGGCATTAGGTCAACGACTACTCTATTTTTATTCGGGTGAACTATTGCAGGGGAGCTTGAGGTTCTATAGAAGCAGACACAATTCAAATCTAGAGAAGCAGGCCCATAACCCCTTCACTCCGGCTTTAACACCGGCCAAAAACCAAAATCAGAACAAGTAATAAAATAATTATGGCAAGCAAATTCAGTGTAGATGAAAGAGAAACAAGCGAGTAGAAGACCACAACACGTCCAACATGATCACACGGGAACTCTATATGTTGCCACTGAATAATCTGGTACCCTGACATTGACCCCATTCTGCCAAGTTACTGACAAGCGCCATGTCCCATCAGACGTTTGCATCAATTTAAATGCGTTTCTTTTCCTTTGGATCTACTGATCAGCCTCAGAGAGATGGGTTCTGATCGCACGGAAACCAGAAAGCAATTGCATTCACTTAATCAAATGATTTGGAGGTTGCATTTTCCCTTTATGATTACATTTTTACTCCATTGATGGTTATGTTTAAGGTTGGGGTTTGGGTTAGGGTGTATGGTTACATTATGCATTCCCGCTGATTGATAAAGAAAAATACTTGCTTTTTCAACTTTGTGGACATTTCACCTGGAAACTGGAGCTCACACATCCCCATACATTAAAAAACACTATCAGCATCAGTGTTTCGAAAGTCAGTAAGCACAGACTGATTTCAGCTGAAAAACAATCAACTTACTGTTGCCAAATTCACAATGAGATCAGTCTGATTAATCACAGTTCTGAAAATATTCAACACTAAACAAAGAATCACAATATTGTATCATGACCTAGATATCTATTCAATATTCAAAAGTCTGGTGCCTGATAATTCCCACCATAAATATAAGCACACTCACATTCAAAGACAATATCTCTCAAATAACAATGAAAGCCGATATAAAGCCACTGGCCTAAAGAAAATCCTACAAACTGAGGCAAGTAATTCTTGCTTCATCCAGCGCTTCATCTGTCCATTCTGCACTAGATTTCCTGTTCACTTCTATACATTATGACCAGTACAAACATTTCACACTGCTGCATTTCATGGCCGGAGCACCAGATAAATTTAAATTATAATGTTTTTGTTATATAACGTTTTTCATTGTATAATGTCAACAATAATTTGAGAGGAAGGATGCCATTTTCAGTCCTTCTGAATTGCATACAAGTGTTCCCATTAACAGTCATGAACCATCAAAATGGTTTTACATTAACAAAGTAATAAACTTTAGAACATGAGATTGAAAACATTTGTATTACTCAGTTGTCTAATTACCCCAAATGGTCTAAGAGCAGTTGAATATTCTTCAGCTGAAATCAGTCTGTGCTTACAAAAATTTTAACCATTTGTTGAATGTCTGGGCACGTATGAGCTCCAGTATCCAGATGAAAAGTCCACAAAGTGGTGCCAAAAGTGAGTTGTTTTTAGTTGAAAATGATATAATGAAGTCACCAGGAATTAATATTTTATTAACTATACACCCTAACCCCAACTCTAAATCTAAGTGACCAGATTTCTGAAATGAAAAACAGGGACATTTCAAGTTCATTTAATAGGCAATTTAAAAAAGGGGACGAATCAAATTTTATGTAATTTTACCATGGTGAATGTGGTAATTATACCACTATACATTGTAAGAAATTATTTTGATTAAATGTAAAAAAGTAACCTTGCTGCCTTAAAATGTTGAGTTAAATAAAATTTGATAATAAAATAATATGTATCTGAACAAATTAGTTAATCTAAGTTGATCTGACAAAATTATAAAGTTAACAAATCATGGAAATATCTTTTTACAATGTGGTTTTTAATGCTCTATTGAATACTAGCCTATGTCTCATTGAAATTTAAACACAGAGGTAAAGATGATCATTTTAGTGCTCTTCCATTTCATCTTCAATGAGTTCATTCTTTTATATGCTGTACAGATGACATTTTGGCATTTGCAGCTGACTCTACAGCACAGGAGTCGCCATTGAGCATCTTAATAATTTCATGGAATACGGTGAAGAATGTAAACTTATTTTATCATATGACACAAATATTTTCAATATTGTATAATAATGATAATAATAATAATAATGATCACAATAATATTTTACCTACCTGTTTGCGTATCTCATATGGACCTGTTTTTCTTAATTACCACCTGTGGTGGTGTAGGAAAAAAATCTGCCCCTTCCATTGCCCATATATCGAACAGAAACAATTGTAAAAGGAAGGTAAAGACGGAGAAAAGCGAGTGTGGAGAGGATCTAGGAAAAAGAACGATGTACGGATTACCTGAGGGTGTACAAGATCAGTTCTGAGCTAAAGTGGGATGCTTTTACATTCAGTAACAATTTTGTGCATCTAATTAAACCCTCTTTATTTTTTTCCTTCCTGTTTTTGCTGTTGGTTTTGTTTTGGAGTTGATACTTTTGAGTAACAAGTACACTAAAAATCTGCTGATTTTAAAATACAGGTGCAGGAGTCCAGCATCACCTATAGACATTCAACTATAGTTTTTTTATTTTTTATTTATAACTATGTTTAGTTGAACATTGTGCTTATGATTGTGTTATGGATGGGGTAAAAATATATCATAGTGAACTGCATTCAGTTGTTTGTGGTGGTTTGTGTTTCATTTTTGTTAAGTGGTGGTTTTTTGTGAGCTATTCTTTAGGGTTTAAATTCTACCAGTTGACAGGCTTGGACATGTCTGGCGCCCAAACTATTTGTAATTATTTAAATTTCAAAGTTTATTCTGGTTTTCGTGCCTGCCACAATTATGCAAAGATATTCAATATTGTATAATAATTATTAATGTTATATTCTTATTTGAAATGTATTTTGGGTCTTTATGTGAGAAGGTGCTTCCTTTAGTCAGCGTATGAATATTACTAGTGCAGGAGGGAGGGAGAGGGGATGGTGGGCTTATACACAATACTTACTGATTAAAGATAAAATTATTGATTTTATTTGTTCATCTGCAGGGATTAACTTGAATACTTTTCACACAATATTGATAATTCTCTTCAATTGCCTGTTCCAGTTCTTAATGGCAAAACTGGCCCGACCAAGTAATCAGTAAAGGAGGACGAATTAATAGAAGCTACTATATCGAGCAGCCCCTTCTATTGGTCAAAATAAACAGCACATAGTAGGCTTTGCTGCTCTGGCTTTCTTGAAATGTTTGAACACTCAGCTGGGACTGTCCCCAGAAAATGGGGACGTCTGGTCACCCTAATCAATCCATTATTGGAGTAAAAATTAAATCTTAGAGGGAAAATGCAAATTCCAATTAGTGCTCTTTGTTGATTATGTAAACACTATTACTCCTTAATTTTCGTGGGATAAGACCCGTGTCTCTGAGGCTGCAAGCGCAATGTATTATCAGTTGCGCCACAGGAAAGGCTAAACATATTTGATTAAAAATGTCTGATGGAAGATGGCACTTGTCAGTAATTGGTCAGAATGGTATAGATTTCTGAGTACCGATATTCGGTAGCAACATGTTGAGCTCCTGTGTGATCATGTTGCTCACAGGCTCTTCACTTTGAGATTAATCTTGTGTAGTCAACATACAATCTGGTCTTCTTTAGAGAGAACACCCTTTACACAGGTTGACAACCACTGATCTTTCAACACATTACTAGCACACAGAAACTATGGTAGACAGACATTAAAAGGAAAAAACAGTGTTCCACCACATTTTACCTCTCTTGGCAGAAGCTTCATTATACATGGTCCTTACACTAATGTTGCCATTATAACCCTTTCTATTCTTTGTGTCTAATTAAAACATGATTTATAACAGCATTGGAGACCTCACAGGCCATAAGTCTCAGGGTCAGAGGCGGTCAGAGTGATGCCCATCAAGCATGAAGTGAATTGCACTCTGATCTGAGAATGACACATGTAATGGAACACAGTATTGTGGGATCAGGTGCATCGGCCTGAACTGTACATGGCTCTTTTTTTGCACCTGCAGCCCTCAATTTGGTCCCTGGACAGCCATTTGCTCATTGGCCTGTTACGTCCAATAGCAGCTGCAGTAATTGGCTATTTCAGGCCTGTGAAGGTTGAGCTAGCTAGGGGAGAGAGGCCAAGCAAGCCAGCTGTCAGTTAAAAACAAAGCCCTCGTTTATCAATTACCCCAACCAACATATGAGTGACATAATGTCATGGTCTGGCCATTTGTCAGATAAAGAGTATGCCAAGCAAATCTGTACACACATTTACTGTTGGGCACATGTTTGTATGTGCATGGCAGAAAATTTGTAGAAGATAAGCAGATTTAACCATTTTAATTTAGAATTTTAAAAGATTTTTTTTTTTTTTTTTTTTTTTAGGAAAAAACTCCCTTCATTTCTGGCCTTGTCTTTGCCCTTTGTTTTGGTCTTTTAATGAGTGGTTTGTCTCAGCTGGCCACTCTCATACACAGAGTACCTCATAGTTGCATTTTTTGACTTTTTGCTTTTTTTAAAGAAAAGGAGGGATGAGTCCAAATAAATTTCTGTGATAATAAACATTATGCCACAAATGCTGTTGATTGAGCTAAATGTTCTGTCACATCACAAATACTGACTGTAATCCATAGTGATCCTGTCATCAAGTGTTTTCCTGCCATTTTCCTTCACTAAAAAGTGGAGCCACAACAGTCTGTTTTTATTTAACGTAACTTCTTTAATCACTGAAAGCTGCATATGGACATACATGTTCAATGACAAGCCTCAAGGGGAACATGAATACACAATCATGTGCTTTCACAAGGTATGTTACTTCATGAATCACACACCTCCATTGACCGTCACAAATATAAGGTCAATGGAAAAACTGTAATGGTCCTAAAAATAGGCTTTTTTTCCCAGCAACATATAATTCTAATTTTTTCTAGGTTTTGAATGTGAAATATGGCCTGGACTTGTTCTTTGCAAGTTTTGTAAGATTCACCCATATGTGTGTATTCTTGTGTGTGTCTTTGTAATGACTATATTCCTTTGTGTTGGCTCTTTGAATGATGATGAAGAGGCAATATTTTATGACTATTCACTGAGCTTTACAATCTAATTACTTTTGTTCAAATGAAGAAAAAAAAAAAAAAACACCACCGCAGAGAGCCTCCTATTTAAAATATTAGACTCTCTGGATTAATGTCTCCGATAATGCCAAACAGATATGTATACACCGATTAGCCACAACATTAAAACCGCCTGGCTAATATTGTGTAAGTTCCCCTAATGCCACCAAAACAGCGCCAACCCGCCTCTCAGATTGCATTCTGAGATGATATTCTTTTGGCACCATTAGGAGTCAATTCTAGAGATTGTGCTGTGTGAAAATCCCAGGAGATCAGCAGTTACAGAAATACTCAAACCAGCCCGCCTTGCACCAACAATCATCTATGCAATTATCTAATCAGCCAATCGTGTGGCAGCAGTGCAGGGCATAAAATCATGCATATATGGGTCAGGAGCTTAAGTTAATGTTCACATCAACCATCAGAATTGGGAAAAATGTGATCTCAGTGATTTGGAGCATGGCATGATTGTTGGTGCCAGATGGGCTGGTTTGAGGATTTCTGTAACTGTTGATCTCCTGGGATTTTCATGCACAACAGTGCAAAATTGTATAAAAAAAAGGTACAAAAAAAACAAAACAAAAAAACATCCAGTGAGTAGCAGTTCTGTGGACGGAAACGTCTTGTTGATGAGAGAGGTCAACATAGAATGACCAGACTGGTTCAAACTGACAAAGTCTACGGTAACTCTGATAACCGCTCTGTACAATTATGGTGAGAAGAATAGGGTTGGCGCTGATCTGGCGACACGAGGGGGATTTAACAATATTAGGCAGGTGGTGTTAATGTTGTGGCTGATCGGTGTATGGCTGCTTAAACACAATGATGATTACAGCAAATGATAGAACCCTGCTTTATTCTTTCTCTCGTTAACACAATAATTGCAGCTCATGACAAATGGAAACAGACAGGGAGAATCAGGGTGTAAACATGTTTGATATTGTTACTTTTCTGGTGTAAATTAAACTGCCCATTTGCTAAGAGCATAGCTACATCCATTACAGGATGCTGGATAAATTACAGAGGTCCGAATTGCAGAGGCAGAATACATTTCAATTACTGTCTCCATTATCTAAAATTGGATTTCTCAGAAACCCACACATACAGAAATACATCTCCACCCACCCACACATCTTTAAAAACCCAAATATATAAAAGGTCACCAGAAACCTCTGAATTATGACTTTGTTGTGTGAACAAAGTTAACCCGAATCAAACGATTTGCCCACTGCATTAGAATCTTGCTCTTCGTTAAAGCTCCTTTGAAGATTAGCATGCGTCTTTAGACCACCGTCTGTGTAGTGTCTGATTGAGAATGACAGCTGGTCTCTGCAATTTGGGGCTATTTTCTAACAAGCACAGTTCACTGATTGTCTCCTGGAAGAGTTCTGGATCTTGGAATACTCAATTGGTTAGAAAATGGACAAATGCCGAAACTGTTAAAAACTGTCTTGGAAACTTGGAAACATGCCTTCCTCTTTTATTATTGCTACTGTTATAGACTTTATTGCTTCAAACTTGTCCCAGATCCAGACTTTCAATCATAAAATATCAATCATAAATGTATTAATATATTGTTTTAAATTATGAAAATCTAAGCAAAGGGTGCAGTTATCATAAACCATAATAAATTGTGTGAAAATTATTTATATTCACTTTCCATCACAAACAACATTTTTTTTAATAATAAGAGTTAGTGTACTTTATTACCAAAGAGAAAAAGGTGTCATCAAACAGCATGCATTAGATGAAATATGAGACATGTGATGTGTGAAGAAAATAAATAAAATAAAATATCACTTGGGATAATTTTTATAGTGCATCATTTTCCATTAAGCTGTAATTTTGTTTAAATATATTTTATAGTCCATCCATCCATCCATCTTCAACCGCTTATCCGAAGTCGGGTCGCGGGGCCAGCAGCTCCAGCAGGGGGCCCCAAACTTCCCTATCCCGAGCCACATTAACCAGCTCTGACTGGGGGACCCCCGAGGCGTTCCCAGGCCAGTGTGGAGATGTAATCTCTCCACCTAGTCCTGGGTCTTCCCCGAGGCCTCCTCCCAGCTGGACGTGCCTGAAACACCTCCCTAGGGAGGCGCCGAGGGGGCATCCTTACCAGATGCCCAAACCACCTCAACTGACTCCTTTCCACGCAAAGGAGTAGCGGCTCTACTCCGAGCTCCTCGCGGATGACTGAGCTCCTCACCCTATCTCTAAGGGAGAAGCCCGCCACCCTTCTGAAGAAGCCCATTTCGGCCGCTTGTACTCGTGACCTAGTTCTTTCGGTCATGACCCAACCTTCATGACCATAGGTGAGGGTAGGAACAAAAATTGACCGGTAGATCGAGAGCTTTGCCTTCCGGCTCAGCTCTCTTTTCATGACAACGGTGCGATAGAGCGAATGCAATACCGCCCCCGCTGCCCCGATTCTCCAGCCAACCTCCCGCTTCATTGTCCCCTCACTCGTGAACAAGACCCCGAGGTACTTGAACTCCTTCACTTGGGGCAATACCTCCTTCCCCACCCGGAGTACGCACTCCATCGGTTTCCTCATTCCTCATCCCAGCCGCTTCACACTCGACTGCCAAGCGGTCCAGTGAGAGCTGAAGGTCACGGACCGATGATGACATGAAGACCACATCATCTGCAAAAAGTAGAAATGAGATCCCCAGCTCACCGAACCGCATACCTTCCCCACCCCGACTACGTCTCGATATCCTGTCCATGAATACCACAAACAGGATTGGTGACAAAGCGCAGCCTTGGCGGAGACCAACCCCCACATAGAACGAGCTCGACTTCGTGCCGAGGACCCGGACACAGCTCTCGCTTCGGACGTAAAGGGATTGGATCGCCCTAAGAAGGGACCCCCCCACCCCATACTCCCGAAGCACCTCCCACAGTCTCTCCCGGGGGACCCGGTCATACGCCTTCTCCAGATCCACAAAACACATGTAGACCGGATGGGCATACTCCCAGGCCCCCTCCAGAATCCTTGCGAGAGTAAAGATCTGGTCCGTCGTTCCACGGCCAGGACGGAACCCGCATTGTTCCTCTTCAATCTGAGGTTCGACAATCGGCCGCACCCTCCTCTCCAGCACCTTGGAGTAAACTTTACCAGGGAGGCTGAGAAGTGTGATACCCCTGTAGTTGGCACACATTCTCTGGTCCCCCTTTTTGAAGAGAGGAACCACCACCCCGTTCTGCCACTCCTTAGGCACTGCCCCAGATTTCCACGCGATGTTGAAGAGGCGTGTCATCCATGACACCCCCTCCACATCCAAAGCTTTCAGCATTTCTGGTCGGATCTCATCAATCCCCGGGGCTTTGCCACTGCGGAGTTGTTTGACTACCTCAGTGACCTCCCCCAGGGAAATAGAATCTGATCCCCCATCAGCCTCCGGCTCTGCCTCTAGCATAGGGATAGAGTAGGGATTTAGGAGTTCTTCAAAGTGTTCCTTCCACCGCCCAATAACCTCCTCGGTTGAGGTCAACAGTGTCCCATCTTTGCTGTATACAGCTTGGATGGTTCCCCATTTTCCCCTCCTAAGGTGGCGGACGGTTTTCCAGAAGCACTTTGGTGCGGACCGAAAGTCCTTCTCCATGGCTTCTCCGAACTTTTCCCACACCCACTGCTTTGCCTCCCTCACGGCTGAGGCTGCAGCCCTTCGGGCCTGTCGGTACCTTGCAACTGCCTCCGGAGACCTCCGGGACAACAAATCCCGGAAGGCCTCTTTCTTCAGTCGGACAGCTTCCCTGACCACCAGTGTCCACCACGGTGTTTGAGGGTTACCACCCCTTGAGGCACCTAAAATCTTGAGGCCGCAGCTCTCCACCGCGGCTTCGGCAATGGAAGCTTTGAACATTGCCCACTCCGGTTCAATGTCCCCAACCTCCGCAGGGATGCCTGAAAAACTCCGCCGGAGGTGTGAGTTGAAGATCTCGCGGACAGGGACCTCCTCCAAACGTTCCCAGTTCACCCGCACTACTTGCTTGGGCTTCCCAGGTCTGTCCAGAGTCTTTCCCCACCCCCTGATCCAACTCACCACCAGATGGTGATCAGTTGACAGCTCTGCCCCTCTCTTCACCCGAGTGTCCAAAACATATGGCCTCAGATCTGATGACACGATTCCAAAATCGATCATCGATCTTCGGCCTAGGGTGCTCTGGTACCACGTACACTTATGAGCATCCTTATGTTCGAACATGGTGTTTGTTATAGATAATCCAAGACTAGCACAGAAGTCCAATAACAAACATCCACTCGTGTTCAGATCGGGGAGGCCGTTCCTCCCAATCACGCCTTTCCAGGTGTCCCTGTCATCTCCCACGTGCGCCTTGAAGTCACCCAGCATCACTATGGAGTCCCCTACTGGGGCCCTATTCAGGACTCCATTCAGGGTCTCCAAGAAGGCTGAATACTCTGTACTACTGTTCGGTGCATATGCACAGACAACAGTCAGAGTTTTCCCCCCCACAACCCGTAGGCGAAGGGAGGCGACCCTCTCGTCCACCGGGGTAAACTCCAACATAGCGGCACTCAGCCGGGGACTTGTGATTATCCCCACACCCGCCCGTCGCCTCAAACCATGGGAAACTCCAGAGAAGAATAGAGTCCATCCCCCATCCAGGAGTACGGAACCAGAGCCACAACCGTGTGTCGAAGTAAGCCCCACCAGATCCAACTGGTAACGCTCCACCTCTCTCACCAGTTCCGGCTCCTTCCCCCCCAGTGAGGTAATGTTCCACGTCCCTAGAACTAGCCTTTGCTGCCCGGGTCTGGTCCGTCGAGACCCACGGCCTTCACTGCCACCCATATGGCAGCGCACCTGACTCCTGCGGTTTCTCCAATGGGTGGTGGGCCCAAGGGATATTATAGTTTTGTTTAAAAATATTTTACAAAAAATTGTAAAAGATTTTTTGACGGTGTACTTACAGTAGGAACATATAAAATGCTAGCTATGAAATTATCCATTTTATTTAAAAAACAAAAATTAAATGTTGTTTCCATCACCGCAATTGCCACCCCAGATCAAACAAAATACCTAATTTTTAATACGGTAGAAATGAAACATTAGTGGAAATGTTCATAATATTCCAGAAAACTTAGGGGGGAAAAATGACAGAATTCTTTTGTGATGCATATATAAACAATGTTAATTGTTAAGACAATGTTAATGGAAACATTTTATAAACTGGTGAGAGTGTGAAAAGTGTTTTTTCCCAAAATCCATAGGGCCAAAAGTGCCCATAGTTTAAGAAGCACCCAAAAACGGGTCTCCAATTAAGACATTAGGTTTTGTTTTGGCCAAACACACCCAGACTATCCTCTTAGAACTATATAATACATTAACAGAGTCCAGAATCCATATTTTCAGAGAAAATGTCTAGCTATGGATTCTCACAGGCATGGCAGGAGCTACAATACTAAAAGCATTGAATATTTCTGCACTTGGGGTAATTGCAGGTGTGTGCTCATATTTAGAAAGGAAATTTAAGACACAGCTCAGTCATGAGCCATCGGGTGTAACTGTCCATGGTCATCAAAAGGCTGTAAAAACGGGCAGGTCGAAACTGCTAAAAACATATAGATTTGCCCCTTGAAGGTCTCTGCGTTGTTCTGTCTTTTCTGAGCACTGAAGTAAAGCAATTATTGTTAATAATTTGCACTTTACAAATTCATCCCGTTATTAATTTTATCTGACTCCAATTTTATATTAATCTGACTCCATTTTTATGTTGACCTCTAATTTAGAATTAAAGCTCTAAATACTTTCTGATCATTCTGTTATTTTAATCATTTAAGTTATTGATTACTCCGAATCCTCTTCTATTCATTTACCTTTTGATCAGTTTCTAATGAGATTCAAACTGATAGTCTTTAAGTGGCTTTCTCCTACATTAAAGCTTCAGTTATGATATAAATGATTCCTAAAATGGTATTCTCATGCTCGGTTCCTCCAGAGCAGTTTCTCCTATTTTAAAGAACCAGTACTGATATAAATGATTTCAGAGGAATACAGAATAAATCAAAAAGTAACAATTTATATGCCAGGTAAGATTTAAAACATAAGATAAAGAAACAAGTCAAAAGAACATACCTGACAATTGAGAACTACATGTAATTTCAAAGCATGGGAAATCTGAATGCAGACTTCTGTTATTAAAGTTACACACTGAGGTGTGGGATCAGCTCACTACAGAGAATCCTGAGCTCTGGGCCAGCCTTCCTTAAATATCCAGACAGAATACACATTGTGTACCAAATGGTATTGTCCTTTGAGAATTTGGGGGTGAATGGGTTCTTGGCTTCCTGGTGTTAAACCTTCAAGGAGGGGTATAGATCTCCATAGTTATTCAGTATTTGGCAAAGACCTTATAACTTTGTTGTCATTGAGTTTTATAAACCTGGGAACAAAACACTATACCAGACGCATTGAGACATTTTGAATGATACCAAACATGTTACACTAGTTACATTATTTGTATACATCAGATATGGTCTTTTGTTACATACAGATAATAGGTGAGTTTGAGATGATTCTCATCTGAAGGGGAATGGATGAGGAGGAGAGGGGAGAGAATGGGACAGATGTGGAAGGGCAACAATGAAGTGTGAATTTGCAGTCTTCGCTCAGTGGGGTGTGGTGCCTCAGGAAGAGATGCTAATTGTGAGAAAGTTCATTTGTTGATTTTCTCGAAGATCATACATTTGCTCTTTGCCTTTGAATGTAAACACATTGGCACCCAGCCTTACAAGGCCATCTCTTCTCTGCCTCATAATGGATATGGTGGCTTATTTTCCAGTGGAATGGAAAAGACAGTTATTTTAGTCAAAGCAAATCTTGCAATATGATTACATTGTCTGTCACTGCACACGATAAACTCACAGCACAATGACGCTTTCCATCATAAAACGTCTGGTTGTGTCAATAATTACATATTTTATTTTACATTCAAGCCATGAACCCAAGAGATATGAACTCTAGTCCAGGACACAACAATTGATATTTTACTAAAACACTGCATTGCTTCTAATACAGCACCTCTGAGGGGCCTGGGTAGCTCAGCAAGTAAAGACGCTGACTACCACCCCTGGAGTTGCGAGTTCAAATCCAGGGTATGCTGAGTGACTCCAGCCAGGTCTCCTAACCCAGTGATTCCCAACCCCCGGTCCCCGGGGGTCCCCGGTTAGTACCGGGCCTTGAAATATTCACAGAATAATTTTTTATTTTTTTTATAATAATAATAATTGTCTTTTTTAAATGCTTTTTAAAGTGATATGAGCCTTACATGTCATGTTATTTAATCCAAAACATAAACAATAAATAGATTAAAATGTGTTTCTTTGAGCGCCTTGCGATTGCTTAGCAACGCGTCGTATCTGAACGGACTGCAAAAAAAGCGCGGTGCACCTGAAGTGACAGAGAAGTATGTGGAGAGATGAGCGGGCCTCAGCAAACTTCAATGGCTAATTTCATTGTGGACAGTTCTGGTAAAAGGAAAGGCGATGACCAACTCGAAAATAGCGAGAGAGAGAGAAAAAAAGTCAAGCTTCAATCGTAAATACGATACCTCATACATTAGGTATGGATTTACGACAACAGGCGATTCCGTGGCGCCAAATCCGTTGTGTGTTATTTGTGGTGAAAAACTCTGCAATGAAGCAATGAAGCCGTCAAAACTTCAGCGGCACTTAAACACCAAACACCCAACTCTCAAAGACAAAACGGAGGAGTTTTTCGAAAGAAAGAAACGTGAGTTGGACGCTCAGCGGCAAGATTTGATATCCTCAACATCAGTAAACTTAGCTGCAACTAAGGCGTCATATCTGGTTGCTCACCGAATAGCTAAAGCTAAAAAAAAAACTTGCCACCATATTAATTTATTTAATTTTAAAACATAAAATTTATTTAAAATAAAGTTTTCGAAATGGATGACTTCGACTGAATTATTAAGAAAAGCAGCCAATTAGTGTCCATCAGAGATGGGAACTCCTTCAATACTGTTAAAAAGCATCCCAGGGTGATACTTCGAGAAGTTGGTTGAGAAAATGTCAAGAGTACATGTCAAATTCTAGGCAAAGGTTTGCCACTTTGAAGATGCTAATATGTAACACAGTTCTGATTGATTTTGGATTTTTTTTTTTTGTCACAACATAATTCTCATTGTTCCTCTATTATTCCATAGTTTTAATGACATTACTATTATTCTAAAATGTGAAAAACATTTTTTATAATAAACAATAAGTGATCCTAAACTTTTGATCAGTAGTGTATATATACGTATATATACCCCCTGGTCATTACTGATGTAAAAAACAGCACTATCACTATTTGAAAAAAGTCATTTTTTATCGAATCTAGACAGACCCCATTTCCAGCAGCCATCACTCCAACACTTGCCATTATATCAAACAGTTGAAAACTATTTGGTTCATTAAAATTTAATTTAACTGTTTTACACAGTGATATGTTCCAAATCCAAACGATGCATCTTAAAATTGAGGCATTAAAATTGACAACTGGTCCCTGGAATTTTTTTTATGAATATGCTGGTCCCTGGCACAAAAAAGGTTGGGAACCCCTGTCCTAACCAACCAAATGTGGTTCTCGCTCAGTGGGGCACGTGGTGAGTTGTGCATGGATGCAGGGAGAATGCGTGAAGCCTCCATGCACACTAAGTCTACGCAATAACACGCTCAACAAACCACGTGATAAGATGCACGAATTGACGGTCTCAGACGCGGAGGCAACTGAGATTCATCATCCGCACCCCAGATTGAGGCGAGTCACTACGCTATCACGAGGACTTAGAGTGTATTGGGGATTGGGCATTCCAAATTGGGGAGAAAAAGGGGAGAGAAAAAACAGCACCTGATCCGGTTATTCTAAAGCCCAAAGTATACTTTGATTTTGATGCAAATGCTAGACAAATTCTCTTCAGAAGTTTAGACCCATAAAGATGTCTTTATATTCCTTCAGTCTCGAGTTTGATATATGCAGGTATCTCCTGGCCTCCTTACATATGCGCTCTTGAAGTTGTTGTTCTTACCTTTATCTACTGTAATTTATCAGCAATTATGTCTACTTCTAGCATTTCCTTTTGTGCAAATAATTCCATGTGCATGCGCATGCAAATTCTGCGTTCAGTGCTCGCATACTCTGCTGATGATGAGATTTGCGTCAAATATCCTGTCTGACCAAAGTATAGAATTGAAGTCAGAAGTTTACATAAACCTTAGCCAAATACATTTAAACTCAGTTTTTCACAATTCCTGACATTTAATAATAGATTCCCTGTCTTAGTTAGGATCACTACTTTATTTTAAGAAGGTGAAATGTCAGAATAATAGTAGAGAGAATTATTTATTTCAGCTTTTAGTTCTTTCATCACATTCCCAGTGGGTCATATTTTACATACACTTTGTTAGTATTGACAAAGTTAGTATTGACTTGTTAGTATTTGGTAGCATTGTCTTTAAATTGTTTTACTTGGGTCACACACTTTGGGTAGCCTTCCACAAGCTTCTCACAATAAGTTGCTGGAATTTTGGCCAAATCCTCCAGACAGAAATGGTGTAACGGAGTCAGGTTTGTAGGCCTCCTTGCTTACACACGCTTTTTCAGTTCTGCCCACAAATTGGATTGATGTCAGGGCTTAGTGATGGCCATTCCAATACCTCGACTTTGTTGTCCTTAAGACATTTTGCCACAACTTTGGAGGTATACTTGGGGTCATTGTCCATTTGGATGAACCATTTGCAACCAAGCTTTAACTTCCTTGCTGATGTCTTGAGATTTTGCTTCAATATATCCACACAATTTTCCTTCCACATGATGCCATCTATTTTGTGAAGTGCACCAGTCCCTCCTGCAGCAAAGCTCCTTCACCACATGATGCTGCCACCCCCATGCTTCGTGGTTGGGATGGTGTTCTTTGGCTTTCACCCTTTTCCTCCAAACAAAACGATGGTCGTTATGGCCAATCTGTTCAATTTTTGTTTCAATTTATGTCAACATAGGACTCTTTTACTGTGGATATAGATGCTTGTCTACCTGTTTCCACCAGCATCTTCACAAGGTCCTTTGCTGTTGTTCTAGGATTGATTTGCACTTTTTGTCCCAAACTATGCTCATCTCTAGGAGACAGAATGCATCTCCTTTTTGAGTGGTATGATGGATTTGTGGTCCCATGGTGTTTATTCTTGCATAATATTTTTTGTACAGATGAACGTGGTACATTCAGGTGTTTGGAAATTGCTCCCAAGGATGATCCAGACATGTGGAGGTTCACAATTTTTTGCCTGTGGTCTTCTGATTTCTTTTGATTTTCCCATGATGTCAAGCAAAAAGACACGGAGTTTGAAGGTAGGCCTTAAAATCCACAGGTACACCTCCAATTCAGTACACGTCTAATCAGAAGGTAGTTGGCTAATTGTCTAAAGGCTTGACATAATTTTCTGGAATTTTCCAAGCTGCTTAAAGGCACAGTTAACAGTGTATGTAAACTTCTGACCCTCTGGATTTGTGAGATAGTCAATTAAAAGTGAAACAATCTGTCTGTAAACAATTGTTGGAAACATGTACAATTACTCATGTCATGCACAAAGCTGATGTCCTAAATGACTTGCCAAATCTATTAAATCTGTGGAATGTTTAAAAAATGTGTTTTAATGACTTAAACCTAAGTGTATGCAAACTTCTGACTTAAATTGTACTTTGGGCTTAAGAGCTAGTCTTGACTAAAGAGCTGTCTGGATTACTTCCTGAGAACAGAGAACACACTTTTAGCAGTTAATCTCCTTTATGAAATGGTACAGTTTTAACCACACAATCCATGTTTAATGTTAAAGACAGGCAGATAGAAAATCCATTCAAACAATTGGGACTGCTTTACAAAGCATAGAAACTGAACATAGCGCTTCAATAATGTTTTTTTTTTTTTTTTTTTTTTTAATTGGAAGGAAAGTCCAGTTTTGCTTGAAACTTAACTCAATTTAAGTGGTGTGGTGGTGGCATAGTGGGCTAAAGCACTAAACTGTTAAGCAGAAGGTTGTCAGTTCGATCCCCACTGCCACCACTATTGTGTCCTTGAGCAAGGCACTTAACTCCAGGTTGCTCCGGGGGATTGTCCCTGTAACAAGGGCTTGTTTCTTGTTTTAACAATGTTTAGATATTTTACTGTAAAGTCTAATTTTAAGCTGTTAAATGCAGACAAACTTTAATATTCAGATACTGTACTGTGTCTGTGAAATGCAAAACAAAACAACAAATCTAAAAACACAACAGTAAACCCAAAGACAAAATAACAATTCAGAAACACAACAACAATTATAAAACACAACAACAATTATAATACACAACAGCAATTCAGTCGAAACGGAAAGGGTAGGTACCACGGCTTATCACCTGATTGGCTAATTGGGGAATACCTATTCATTTTCTCTGGACTGGGTCTCTGCCCACTTGCACGATTATTTAAAAGTTAATTCCAAATGCTCAAGTACTCAAAATAGTGAGTAGTTTGTCACTCAGTAAAACGCTGGTGTCCAAGTATTCATTCAGTTGACTCACATATTCTAATGTAACAAACATTGTTTTTAAAAAAATCCTTTTCACATTCTAAACGTTGCAGTAGACTGCCGGCGTGATGGCTCACTTTCTACAATTGAAGCCATCATGTCTAATTATGAGTAGAGTGTTCAATTATTTTTAGTGCAGTTTGTGGACTTTAAGATGATCCCTTACACACTAGACCATGAGACCACAGATGAACATCGTACCTAAAACTAACTTTTCCCTCTCGCTGTTTTCACTCTCTGTGTTATAAAGTTTTAAGTTACTGTTTTCCCGAGAGAGAAAACACTCCAAATTATTTTATTCTTTAGTCAGTGACCTTTTGGCATGGATTTTGAACAGTGAACCAATCCTGTAGAAATGATTAGGTCTCATTCAAACAGCCAATCAGGTGAGAAGCTATGATATCTAACCTTTCCATTTTGACTGAATTGCCGTTGTTTTCGGATTTGCTCTTTTGCAACCGGATTTGCTGTTGTTTTATTATTTGTTGTTTTGTTTTACATTTCATGGCCACCGTAGAATAGGCTTACTGGCAAAAAAAAAAATCCATAGTTTGCGTTAAAATCAGCTTCAAGAAGCATAAAATACACTGAAACTATGGATGAAAATACAATCTTTTCATTCTTCCAGAAGTATTTACTCTAATGAAGTGTTATGTTGCCTAAATCAGGGACATCTGGTTTCATTAAAGCACTCAGCAATATCATTGTCATGCAAAGCTAACACCATTTCACTAAGAAGGTGAAGTGGACTCAGTGTGTGATTACACTGATTAAAAGCTGATAAATGATAGTGAATCTAATGAGACTAAGTTACTGCCTTGAACATCTCCATAGTTCACATAAACCCACACACTGAGAAAAACTCATGAATCATTTCAAAGTGTGTTTTTACTTTGTTATGCTTCAGAATTCAGGATAAAAGGAGTGGAGTGAACCAGATGTTCATCCTCTTAGGCCCAGATTCGTCCTAAACTCTAAATCCCTACAGGGTGTTCCCGGGTCACTTCTGGGCCAAAGGTCATTGGGCAATTCACACATCCAATCTGTATCTTTCCATGTATTCAAAGGTCCTGTGGCTGATGGTATGTTGGGATAGATAGAGTGATATATCTCTTAAAACAAGTTACAGAAAAGCTATAAAACATGTGTTTACATGCAATAAAGTTTTTTATTAACAGGCTCCAACCACATCAAATGCTCAACCTTATGAATAAAATCAATTACATTATACGCAGTCTATTACGAGGGGTACCATATATCTGCAATGAGTCACAGTTAGGATTTTTATTAAAGTGTGAACAATGTAATGTATCATTGTCTGACATAATTAGCCTGACATGGACCTTGTGACCTCCACACAATGCTCAAACACCATGAGGTCACCTCACCCCAGTGACCTACCAGCATGTGCTACACTTACAATTTTTTATGTTTTTAGAATACTGCAATTATTTTTTTTATACTAATAAAACACATTCCGACCTAAATGTATAGCTTTAAATGTAATGTCAGCAAAAATCATTAGCATAGCTAACAAAACAAGCTCCTACTATACAAAAACATGGACCCAGAGTAGAAATGTGGCTGTGAGAATGTGTTTAGTGCTAATTGGAGTGGGACTTGGACAAAAAAGGGATAGAGTTCACAGATCACAGGATAATCCATCAAATCCTAAACACTTTGGGGAATCTGATACATGAATGTGTTCCAGATGTCTATACATTCAGTGTTAAGCCCAAAGTATACCTTGTTTTTGATGCGAAGGATAAGCATCTGCGTACAGTCGACTGTAAGCCTGTCAAAGTATACTCCATTTGACGGTGCGCACATACAAAGGTGGTTGGCGCATGTGCGCTACAACTGTTGTAAAACACCAGAATATTTAGACCCATAAAGATGCCTTTATATTCCTTCAGACTTGAGTTATACAAATTAAGGTTTCTCTGACCTCACACATGCACTCTTGCCGACAAATCCACTGTTGTTGTTTTTACCATCATCTAGCATTTGTTCATGACAGCAATGGTTTAAATGTGAGTATTGCCATCTTGTGAACCCATTAATGCACCTAACGTTAGCACTAGTGCTAGGGGTGTAACGATCCATCGATCTGGATCGATGCATTGATCCAATAACCAACGATCCAATGTTAACGATACAACATGTAAATATCGATATAGAATTTTTTCACGTCAGTCACGTCCGTATGCATTTCCGTTAGGAGATGAAGCAACCTTATTACATTCATTTCACTTTATGAGCACTAAATACACTTTCATGTGGGGCAGGGATCTGCACAGGATCTGTGAAGACAAATTGTGCTCTGCTATCCGTGTGCGAGCATCAACCTGGCTTCCCGCAAAAGACGGGCTTCAGACCGGTAACAGGAGCAGTGCGCGTGCATCAACTGGGCTTCCCATGAAACGCCAGCAACAGACCAGTGACATGATCAGTGCGAGCACGTCAACCAGGGGAAAACACCACACGCCATCTAGTGTTAACTTAGCGCCTCACGTAACTTCATTAGCACATTAATTTGCTCATCTACATCTGCTGTCCATAACTATTTATTCAACTACTCACATGGAATTTGACTCAGGGTTTGAGTTCAGCTAGGTGGCTAATTAAGTTGGCTAATGGTCTTAACAAACTTTGCAAGCTAACTAAAGCAGCAATTTCTTTCAAAAACATGAAAAAAAACATTCGTAGCGATTCCAAACTCCTGAAAAGTTGTGTTTGTGTGTGTTGCAAGTACTGGAAAAGCACTGATGTACTCATTGTCATAACAAATTTGACATTATATTTACATATTCAGAATTGAAACCATGCATAAGAGTCTGGAGTGGGCAAGAGGGATGCTTATAAATGCTCAGGCTGCAGATTAAATAATAAATAAACAAAGTTTATTCAGATGGTTCGAATTTAGACAGGAGAACACATGAAGGTAAATGACATCGCACTGCAATGAAACTCATTCTAAGATTTAAAAAAAAAATGCTTTTATTGTTGAGGTTGTTCTGAATATTGATTATTGAGACAATCATAAAATCGTTCAAAAATCATCCAGTTCATGGAATAATTGCTTTCTTTTCTTTGCTAATTACTCAGTAGTATAAAACAAAGCATGGCATAATAATATTTCTTCAGAAGTATATTGGTATTGACTGCCATTGATTAGTAGTGGATCACAAGATGCACCATCTTATCTCATTCAGGTATCAGGTCATGTCTTTCAGTCTTACAGTACCACAGATGGCAGATATTCTCCAAACATCGTTATCCACAATAAAAAGACAATTACGGTGAGTTGTGATTATATTACATACACCGTAAAAAGTGGTAACCTGCAATGTTTACTTGCTCTTTATTCATGATCTAACCCATAAAATGTGTCGTGTTGGTGTAACCTAATATAATGAGGTTGGTTCATTGATGTTGTCATATTTTGGAATTTAATAAAACAAATAATTTTAATTTTACTGCATGAAGCACAAGTAAAAGAAAATTTACATCAAATAGTTCCGTACTGGATCTCCCATTGTCTCTGCAGCTAAAGCACAATAAATAAGTATGTTCCATTGTGTTCTGTCACCATGACATTCCTTGTGTGTGTAAGTATACTTACAATAAAAGTAATTGATTATTTTCACTTTTTGCTTCATCAAACAACACTGTTCTATAGCAACACAGCCAAATGTATCTACACAGGCAGCAGCCATTGAGCACGAGGATTCTCTTTTTCGAGGTTTAGAAAAACACTGCGGGTCATGTGATTTCAACATGGCGAAACTCATTGAAGGGGGTGACCCGCATCATGTAGAATACATTTATTTTTTTATAGAAAACTCTTATGAGTACAGTCTTCATCTCATGTTCATTTGTTAATGTGTAAAACTTTTTAAATTGGCTCCAAACTACTGTATGCACCTTTAAATCTTTCTGTTTGGGATAACTCGCTTTTAGTGCCACACAATGGATGTTTCACATTGAAGCTGCCGTGATATGCATAAGGAACCACTTACTGTAATATCATTTTGAAAAAATGTTGCCACAGTCACGTAATTGGACAAGTTTAGACACAACACGGTTTTATTTATTTTTATTATACAAAAAATAAACAAAGTGACATGAAAATCAATCAGTGAAATGTAATAATATTTCCATAAACAATTATTATTTTATAGGCTGAATGTGCAATGAAACTGACATTTGTTGGTTTCTGAATGTCTCGTAAAATGCTCTCGGCTGCCAATAAATTGACTCCATAAAACTAATTGTGGTTGGCACAAAACAACCAGGTTTATCCTTGCTGCAAGTGATCCTGTATTTAATATAGTCTGGATGCATTTCCTTTTAACTTGCATACTTTTGTCCAGAGTCTAAAAATAAAAGTGGAAGTTTTATATTCTTATCAGTTATTGGAGGTATAAAGAATATTATTTTCAAGTTTAGAGGGGTGATAACTGTCCAGTTGATGTAGCTCACTACAAATCAGAAACAGGGTTATTTTTAACTTGATTTATTTATCAAATAAAATTGCATATCTACATGGCGAAGAGTGTCGTACATTATAGAGTCATGGCCTGTGTTAATGGAAAGAGGTTAGCCCACATACACTCTCAAGGTCTCTCTCTCTCATTCTCTATGACTGATTAAACTCAATTAACTCTTCTCATTAAGGTTAATGATCTACTCCACCATTTTCACTCCAAGTTCTTGGATGAAAGAGCACCATGCAGTAGACTAAATATGATGTCCTTTATCCTCCTGAAAGAGATCATTTACTCTTCAATGACTTCTGCTCTAAGCAGGCATGTGTTTCTGTATTCTATAACAGAATTACAGAATCTCCTCTTATTATTTGGATCTGTTCTCTCTTTCATTTTACCATACAGTGTATAGTACACAGTATTTTAAAATATTCCATTCTGAACATAGCTGATGTATTTCTGTTCTTGCCATAAAGACACACCCTCATCTTTCCCATTGCCCTCAGCAGAATGTACATATCCCAGCATGCACTTTCATCTCTATTCTGCTGACGATCCGGGCCCGGAAAAATCACAGATGCAACCATGAATGCAAAAACATGACTAAAAGAGGAACAGATTACATTACAGTGCTTTTAGGAAGCTTGTTATTCGTAATAAAATGCATTCACTATCAGACCCAGGGAGATTTAGAGTTTTCTTCTGCTTTGTAGTGAAGTGGGCGAGAATATCTGATTAATTACAGGCAGATCCACTGGGAAATGACATTTTAATACTCATTATCAGGGCATCATGGTGTAGAAGGCTCATCCTCAAAGCGCTAAACTGTGAGTGAATATGTGTGGGGGTTTCTGTATTATTCACTGATATTAAAGAGTCTTCATAATAGAGATAGGCAGATCAATCTCAAAATATGAATACTTGGGCACAGAATGTTGTGCAAAACGAATCAATACTCTCATAATAATATTGAGAAAAAAGTGTTTTCTTTTCTTTCTTTTTTTTTTTAATTAGTGACAATGAAGCTATATATTAATTATAACAGGTTTTGGTGCAGGTTGATATAACTTCACAACTGTACATTTACAGAAGTTGTTAAATTATTGGTCATATTCTATAATTGATAAACAAATAGATCACACATAAATTAAAATTCTTTGATGATTTACTCACCCTTATGTCATTCCAAACCTGTATGATTTTCTATCTTCCTTGGAACACAAAAAAATATGCATTTAAAATGTTTTTATTTTTTTGTCATAAAATGACATTGAATAGTGACTATGGTCTGTCAACTTAAAAAAAAAAAAAGGACATAAAGAAACACCATTAAACCACAGTAAAGTTCTTCTGAAGTGATAGAGTCATACAGGATTGAAGTGAAATGAGTGAGCGAAAATAATGACACATTTTTAATTGAGACTTATTCAATCTTAATGATGGCTTTGAAATATGACTATGATTGCCATTTTTATACTCAGAAATCACAGAAAATATACCTTTTAACGGGCATTGGTATGGATGGTATTGGTATAGATATTAGTGATACTGGTCTTGATAGTACTTGGAATTGAAATAATATGTATCACCCATCCCTGCACTGTAATGACAGATACTGTATGATTTGGTATGAGCATTTTATTAGCTAATCCTGAACAACATTCATCCGCCCCATCTTTCCCTCGGGTCCCATCAAGTTTTAAAAAGGGGTCGTTTTCAAGCTTTTTTTGAGTTCTATTTGAACCAAGGATATCCTTCATTAAACTATGCATTACCTCTGGAGGCTCTTTTGGTGCTGTCAGTGAAAAATATACACTTTGTTGCCAGACAAAAGGGTAGACTAGAGAATTTAAGTGGGCATTTCTATCTCTGTTGGTGTGATAGTGGCATGATGAGGAAATTGCTACCTCAAGCGCAGTCATGCTCAATAAGGAGGAAGAGATAAAGAGAGATGAAGATTGAGAGAGAAAAGGCAGGAAACTGCAAGAAAGGGAGAGAAAGAAATTTTTAGGAGCAAAATATATCCCTTGAATATGTGACATGTTGTCTACTGCCTAAATACTGTCCAGCATCATAAATGAAATGGAAATTCATAATGCCTGATTTAGGAAGGAAATCCGTTTGCCACACAAATAGCATTCATCATGTGAAACACATGTGAGACTCGACACATTGAGTCCAATAGAGTTTGATGATAGCATACTGCTAAGCTAGCTATGTGATACTTAAATAAGCATAAAAATTAAGGCTACTGTTTTAACGTGTTAATTCGGTGTGATTCATTTGTGTTTCAAACAACCATGTTTTTAGGAGTCCCAGTCTGCAGAAAATGTGCAGCTGTACAGGAAACAAACCACACTTACCAAAAGTAGACAGCATAAGATAAGAAGTACTTGTTCTTGCATTCAAACACAGCTTGACAGAGCATAGCTCCAAATGTCGTCTCAAGATATGTTTTCTAAGTTTTAAACTATGTTTATCTCGGGAAGTTAACTCAGGCCAGAGCTCCCTCTACGAGGTGGCTATATCCTAACACAGTGTCCTGAAAACGTCTCGGGTTTCTTAACTGTATCCATTGTTCCCTGAAAAAGCAGACGTAAGAGCCCGGAGTGGCATGAACATCCAAACTATAAAATCTTATGAATGTATGCGCAGAGGACCAGCCTCTCACCTTAAAAAAACATGCTGAAGAGGGACACCTCCAGCCAAAGCTTTAGAGGAAGTGACGCCCCTGGTAGAATGAACCCTGATATCTACTGGCAAAGCTTGACCACGTGCCTCATAGGTCAGGGCAATAGCATACCTCACCCAATGTGACATTGTTTGTTTGGTGGCAGCCTCTCCCCTGCTACGGCCCCCATGAAAAACTAATAGTTGCCCTGACTTACGCCACTGGCTAGTGTGGTGGACATAAGCCTGAAGGGCACGGACTGGACACAGTCTGTGAAATTTCTCCTGATCCGGCGTTGTAAACGGCGGGGAACAGAAGGCTTCAAGAGTGACGGGATCTACGGCCTTAGGCAGGTGGTCAGGATGAGGATGCAATATTACTTTAGCCATTCCTGGGGCAAAATCTAAGCAGGATGGCAAGACAGACAGAGCCTGCAAATCCCCAATTCTTTTTAAAGAAATAATCGCCATAAGAAAAACCATCTTGAGAGTCAGAAGCTTATCAGATGCTGACTCTACAGGTTCAAAGGGGGTCTCAACCAGACCCTTATCGCTAAGTCCCATGAAGGAATCCTGGTCCTAACAAGAGGTCTTAACTGCATGGCCCCACGAATGAAGCGAGCGATCAGAGGATGTTTCCCAAAGGCATCCTGTCAATCAGGGCATGGCAAGCCAAAAGAACGTGAGAGTGTTGGGGCATGTGCCTGCTGATAATTTTTCTTTCAGAAAGTCCAAAACTGAACCAATCTGGCAGTTAACTGGATCTGGATCTGGCCGGGGATGAAATATCATACCCTGCACCTGAGGTCCCTCCATTCCGGAATCGCCCAAGGGGAGCCGTCGAGGAGAGACATTATCTCCGAGGACCATACCCTGTTTGGCCAACATGGCACTATCAGTAAAAGGCAGGACCATTGCTGGCGAACTCCAGCCAGAACTCCCAGGTGCAGAGAAACCGGAGGAAACGCATACAGGTGTATTTTGGGTCATGGGGAGCTGGGTGACTCAGAGAGAAGTAGAGGGGACATTGCGCTGTCTGTTGGGAGGCGAAGAGGTCCACTTCTGCTCTGTAAAATCTCAACTAGATTTGTCACACTACCTCTGGGTATTTTCTGTCTGGACAGTAAATCCGCTCCCACATTCAGGCATCCAGGGATATGAACTGGTCTGATCGACAGGAGCTTGCCCTGGGCCCAAAGGAGAATCTGCCGTGCCAGTCGGTTTAGTTGGCGTGAACGTAGACCTCCTTGATGGTTTATGTAAGAGACTGCTGTTGTGTTGTCCACCTGCACCAGGACATGGCAGCCTCTCAGATACTGGAAGAAGTAATTCAGGGCCAGAAATACAGCCATCAACTCAAGACAGTTGATGTGCCAATCGAGCTGATGACCCTCCCATTCCCCTTGAGCTGGTCGACCACTTAAGACATCGAATCCTATACGATCCCCAGATACGTAGTACTCTGAATGGGAGAGAGTACGCTTTTCTTGTCATTGAGTCTCAAACTCAGAGAAACCAAATGAGCTAAGATGATATTCCTGTGCTGTAATCCCAGTTCTTGTGATGGTGCTAGTATCAGCCAGTCGCCTATATAATTCAGAATGTGGATGCCCTGAAGTCGCAGAGGAGCGCCAGTACTGCATCCATGCACTTTGTGAATTTGCGGGGTGATAAGGCTAGGCCGAATGGAAGAACATAATATTGGAAAGCTTCGCCCCCTAAAGCGGACCTCAGGAACTTCCTGTGTTGTCGCAGTATTTCTATATGAAAATATGCATCCATGAGATTAACCAATCGTGATGTTGGATTTCAGACACGACCGTCTTGACGGTTAACATCTTGAACTTGAGCGCCTTGACTGAGCGATTCAAGCCTCAAAGGTCTAAAATCAGACGCAATCCCCCATCCTTCTTGGGAACCAGGAAGTACCTGCTGTAGTAACCTGACTCTCTCTCTGGAAGGGGAACATGTTCTATGCCCCCTTTGACCAAGAGATTTTGCAGTTCTTTCAACAGTAGATGTGCTTGTTCCGGTTTCACAGTAGTGGGGACCACGCCATTGAAACGCGGAGCATGGCGAATTAATTGAATTCTGTAGCCTTTTTCTACTGTCCTTAGAACCCACATGGAAACACCCGGCAGTAGCTTCCACGCTGCCAGGTTCTCTGAGATGGGTATCAATTTTGACACTTCCTGTTGAGGGGATGTCGAGTGTTCCACGTCCTGAACTACGAGAGGAAGCAACGGAACACCCAACATTTCATTGGAAGCCACTAACTCCCAAAACACCAGAGGTGGCGGGAATGAAGAGGTTTCATGGGGGTATCGGGAAGGTGCAGGTGGATGTTTCACACGCCCAGTCCCAAGGGGGGCTACCCCCACAAGGGTTGAGCCAGTTTCATCCCATGTGTTAGCAGGTATGAATAGATAAGTATGCAGGCAGGAAGAACACAACCTTGGGAAAAGAACACCTTCAGCGGCGCTAATATATCTTGGTCCCAGATGTGAGTTTTTATTTTCAAAGAGGAAAAGGTCAAGAACAGCTGATGCGACCTATTCCCATTTTAAGTACTTCTTGTCACCCCCTTGGGGTACGAGGGACTAGGAGACTTATGTGGGGCATTGGGAAGGTTATGACGGGGCGGTGTGCACTTGTTACTAGGCACCACCTATCCGCATAATACAGATCAGCTGGTAGTGGCGTTTTGTATTGGGAAACCTAGTGTCACTACATCAACACGACGTCAAGTGAGTGACAGATAGGGAATGTCTTGGTTACTATTGTAACCTCCGTTCCCTGATGTAGGGAACGAGACATTGTTTCCCTCCTGCCACAACACTGAACTACCTGCTAAAATGGCCGGGACACTGTCTCCCTCCATCAGGGAACGGAGGTAACAATAGTAACCAAGATGTTTATGATGCAACACAAAGTCAGATGCTCCAAAAGAGTTATATACAGATATTTAATTACCAGAATTATTATATTTACAATATATTATATTTTTAATTATTTAAATATAGTTTGATTTATTGTGTAGGCCTCTTATTTATTTATAGCTGCCATTTCTCTCAACACTTCACCTATGATGCCTTAAAATCCTGTCTAGGTAGGCAGCTTAATCCAGTAGGTTTTGAAACAGAGCTAATAACCTAATTTACCTATCTTCAGAAAAGAGCAGTCTGCTTTTAAGAAACCGACAGCAGAGTCGAGACCACAGCTAATTATACATCTTTCTATGAGGAATTCCTGTAGAATCAGTCCTATTCAGAGTGGGGGGTGTCTTCCCAGATGATTAATTAGGCACTAGTGTGTGTACGTGTGTGTGTGTAACTACGTAGTTTAAATGAAATGGAACTGATTAGATTTAAAGCAAGTCAAGATATCATTGATCCAACACTGAAAATCTTTGCTCTTTCTCTCTTTTTCTGACACATACAGTATACACGCACACTTACACTGCCTCAAGGTATTTTGCCATCAAAAAAAGAGAACCACAGAGATGGCACGTCTAGCATCGTTAGACAGTGGTGATGGGAGAGAAGGACCATGAGGGTGGCTTTTACCACAGTGCAGCTTATTAGCGCAGTTCACAATGTTGGCATATTTTAATGTCTTCTGAGGCAGATGAGGTGCATTAGCGACTGCCTGGTCGTTAAAAATGCATCCGCCTCAATTAGGTGATGGGTTTGGCCATTTCCCACGCAATATCCACTGCATCTATTCAGCTCAATACACTGCACAGGTATGTAGCCTGAGTGTTTTGGTACAAAGTCTTCCCATCACATTAAAGGATACACATGAGAAATGAAATTGAGAGTTGCAATTCAAAGACTAAAAAAATTGTAATAATCCCTAATAATTATACTAAATAATAATAATTACAGTTCGTAAAATCAAGCCAAAATTGCTTAACAGTTATTCACTCACAATGGAAGTCTATGGGGTAATGCATTGCACCAGAATAAACTTTAAAATACACACACATTTGAAAGTATAGCCAGAGAGGGTCTGTTTAAACATAGTCTTTTCACAAGTCGTAATAATTTGTTTGAGATGGTGAAATCATAAGATATCGTACAACTTGGCCCATACAAAAACTTGCAACTCTTATTCCCATAGAGACCAACCAATCATCTAACAGAATTTCAAATTGATATAATTTTATCTTGCATCCTATCCAACACTCTAGTTTAGGAAAAAAACATCTGAGAACAAATCTGGTTGCTTGTTTCATGTTTATTTCTGCAATGTAAATTATTGGTGTATGTCAATAATCTGAAATAAGCTTAGGAGCAGGGTTAAGGGTTCAAATAATATTGTAATACCTTTTGTTAATTTTTTTCTGACGATGGGTGTAAAATTCATACGTTTATTACTACACATTATTAGGAATGTAACTAACAATAATTATATAAGTAAACAAACCAGGAGTACATCCTCCAAGATATGGAAGCATAAGCATACTAGCAGGAAAACTCCAGATCCTTAAGCATTCAATCAATTCGGGCATCTCATCCAATCACTATACAGCCTCTGCTTTGTAAGTGCTGCACAGCAGTCTTTCATCGTTCGTACACCTCTATAGTTTTCACCCCATCACCACCAATTTAGGTCCCATCCTGCAAGGGGAAAGCTCCTGTTCCTTGCAGTCATTGCCTTCTGGCAGGATCTGATAGTTTGAGCAAGTAACTGAGCACTGAACCGTAGAATGGGGTTTACGCCAAATGCTCTAAATATCTCTATATTCATTTTAATTCCAATCATCCAGAATCTTTTCATGTCATTTAGTTTGTAGTTGGAAGCTGAAAGTTTATTGACTGCATTGTATTGATTATTAAATACATTTTGTTATACTTTAAAGAGAAGTGTTTTGGTATTGTTCTGCATGCACCTGTGCCAAGGGCTGGCAGGGGATTGCTGATGTTCTCCAGACTTCGACTTTCCTAATAGAACAATCCTATATTGAGACGGCTATACTTTCTGGTTATTAGTCCCTGATTCCAGGGGGGTGCCCCGGTGATATTATTCCTTATTAATATTCTATTGGTTTGATAATTAATAAACAAATTATAGACAAAAGCAAGAATGAAATTTGAGAGCAACAGCGAAAAGGAAGATTTTCAAAGAATAATGTCTTTGGTCCATTCCTCACACAAATTAAAAATTAAACAGATTAATATCTGCTACTCCTTGCTCAAAGCTATTGTATGACTTTCAGAAGACTTGAAATTCAGAGCACAAGTTTTATGAACAAAATTTAAAGAAAAATTGTGGTGCTATTTGTCATTTTTGGAGCTTGACAGCCCCAATTCCTAATCACTTATAATTGTATGGAAAAAAAGTAGCTTGGACATACCAAAGGAGACAGCAGTATTCCACAAAAGAAAGAAAAATGTGGAGCATGAGGGTGAGTAAATTATGACAATATTAATTTCTGGGCGAATACAACACATTTCATAGGACCCTTTGAGAAAATGCATGGAAGGGGACCAGTTTGGGCATTGGACTCTGGCACCAGTACTCTGCTGATGGAAAAGCGGTAGCAACAGTAACATGAATTGATTCTTCCAGCAACCATCACTGACAAGATAAAAAAGTGCTTCCTATTCCAGCACTGCCAAAAATTGCCATTTTGACGTTGTCTTGTGTCTTAACTCATACAATTAACTCAATCACAACTGCATCCTGTTATCCGAGCTTGGCTGTTGATGCTTTGGGCTTGATAGTATCAGTGATTCAGAACTCATTTTCAGAATTCTGGCTAATCCTTAATTGGTGTTGATTGCTATCCATTTTGCAAAGCTTCTTGGAGGGGCTGAAAAATTGCTTTTTTTTATATTGTCCATAAAGGAGGTGTGTGTGGTTCCACTGTGGGCTGTAAAATGCAACCGATCAACTCGATGGAGCTGAGAGTCACAAGTTAAATGAATTTACACAGCACATTTGGTTCTCCAAAGGCTTAATTTTCAAATCCGGCAGTTTGTTTACGTTTGCATTAAGGGCAAGAAATGATTTTCAGACGATCTTAAATGAGATGTCACAGAGCACAGTAGTGTGGGATATGTTAAACTTAAAAAAGCGCCACAGAACAACACATGGCATTTTCTTTTTTTGCAATTACAACATATATGGCACCCCCTGCAAAACCAATAAAACCACAGGGGGTTTAACAAGCACCGTAATGCTTTGCTGTGCATTATGAATGACAAGCCGTATCAAACCGGCCCAAGAGGGTTGTATATGTTGTATAAGCCTCTGTGTCTTTGCTAAGACTTTACCCAACCCTTAGATTCAGTGGCCCACTTGTCAGAGAACACTCACCGATACGCCACAGGCCCAGCCACACACACACACACACACACACACAGTGATTTATGATCGTCTGTCAGAGCAAATACACCCCATTTTACATACTCCCTGCCAAGAAAGAGGCAGACCAGAATCTTCCAGTGCTCCCATTCTCCAATAATACATCACATCCACACTTTCTGCTATAATGGAGCTCCTAAGTAACAGACAATGCACTCACTGCTGTAAGTTACAATGTATGGGGCACAAATGCATGGCCTGATCTACATAAAATGCATTCGTAGGCATAGATACAGATGCGAAGCTGTCTAGAAGAGAAGAGACAAGGGTTTTCTGAAAGAGTGTGAATGATCACATACTTCAATTGAGTTGATCTAGAGCTCTTCAGTCTTTCTGGTTAGTCACGTCCCTATAACTACTCTTTATTGGTGAGATATCCAAAGTGTCATAAAAAAATATGCAAATAAGGTGTTTGTGTATAATGGTCAATTGCAACAGTGGGTTTCTCAAAAGGACTGCTTCAGGATCCAATTGTGAATGAAAGACAGAAAGAGTGTGAGAGAGATAGAGAGAGAGATTTCACTGAAAGAATATGAGACAGGGGAGATGGAAGTGTCCCTGCTGCGACGAGAGGGTCTCATCTATCTCTCAACTCACTCCTGTCCTGAGCATTTCACGGAAAGGAAACATCGATTGAACTCTGGATCCTTGAGATTTTTACCATTTCACTTAGGAGTGTGATAGTGAAAAAAGAGAACAGGCTGCATAGATGGAGAGAATTTTCTACCTCTCAGATATATTTCCATGTCAAAATATTCTCTGTAGATCATCAAAAGATAAAGCATTATGTAAGGGATAATGTACAGTCAGTCAGTTATTTGAAAATGTGTTATTCGCAAATTATTACATGGCTCTCTGGAATACTCAATTCTGATTGGTTAATGGTGCCATCTAGCTGTCTGATGTTGCTCAGTACCAACTGCACATCCACATATCAGACTGCTCAGTCGGGTTATTTGCGATAGGCATGCACCGATACAACCTTTTCTCTTCCAATCCAATTCCGATATCGGAAATATCTGTATCAGTCAATACAGATCCCGATCCGATACCAGTGTTGTTTTTTGCATACTCAGTTTAAAATAATTTTACATTATTGTGTGGAATTAATTGGGTTTATTCTTTAATATGTAAAGAAACACAAACCTCTAACTACACATTATTTCAATATAAATGTATGTCTTGCAATATTTTTTGAACGTGCATCTGGACTTCAGATCTCCTTTTGTTCAATTTAGTTGTAAGATATCAGCTCAGTTTTCATTCACACGGTTATTTTGTAATTTTTTTAGAACCCATTCAATTTAAATATTATTATCATTTGTAAACAAATAATAATATATTATAATAGTAATATATAGTACAGCCATGGCCAAAAGTTTTGGCAGTGACATACATTTTGTGTTTTGTAAAACTTGCTTTTGGGAGATGGGATTATTTTTGGGAGTTGGGAATATTTTTTAACATGTTTCTATGGTATACTGGAAAACAATGATAAGCATTTCATAAATTTGAAAGGCTTTTATTGGCAAAAACATTCAATTTATGCAAAGAGTTAATATTTACAGTATTAACCCTTGTTCTTCATAACCTCCAATTCACTCTGGCATGCTGGATATCAGCTTGTGGGCCAAATCCTGACTGTTGGCGATCCATTCTTGCCTTATTAGTGCTCGGAGTTGATCACAATCTGTGGGATTCTGCTTATCCACTCGCCTTTTGAGGACTGACCACAGGTTCTCAATGGGATTAAGATCCGGGGAGTTGCCTGGCCACGGATCCAACATTTCTAGGGATGTCCCGATCAGCTTTTTTGGCCCCCGATATTTATATATTAAATATCTGCCAATACCGAGTCCCAAACCGATACTTGTATTTGCCTAGATAATAGAGCTGCAGACTGTTATTTTGTTTACAACAATAACTAAGTAAACAAAGTAATTAAACGATGTCTTCAGCTTAATGCATTTAACTTAGTGCAGCTAGCATTTTAATAAACCTCACATATAAAATCAACTTCTACTTAGAATGGAGTAATAGCTTATTTTAACTTTAATATTCATATACAAAAAATAAATCACAAATCCAATGAGTTCTGTATGGATGAACAGAAATCTTACATACACTTACAAATGGTGTAAACAGCTTGACTTGAATTGTCACAACAAAAAGTTAATCTATAAAAACTCATTCAAAATTTTCCAATTCCAATTAAGTGGCGTAAACGGTTACACTTGAACAGGGCCAAGTTCAACAATAATGAAACAGTTATTAATAGTTATATTGTCAAAATGCCATTGTGACATACTGACAACCAGTAAAAACCATGAAACCATCAGACACTGCAGAGATACATTCAAAAAATAAGAAAAATATATTCATAACAAGCTCTAAAACTGCTCCAGTGAGAAATCATTAATATCTATGGTCTGTTTACTGTCTTTGAGTTTTGCTGTAAAACAAATCACAAATTATTAAGCAAATGCATGAAGACACGGTGTCGTTATTGAAGGTTAAACAGTTATATTTATTATTAGTGGTATTGTGACCAACATTAATCTGATTTAAATTGGGATGAGTGACTGATGATGAGATATTGAGAGCACCTGAAGAGTGCATGTCTTTCACTGACACAGGGAGCGCTCATGTTAAAGAGAGTAAAGATAAAAGTGCTCATGATTGCTCAAACAGTCTCTATTACTCAACACAATGTCTGATTGTCACAACTCACATCATGTATTCTGTATCTGCATGTATATTTGTTGTTTAATTTGTTTTTAAACCTGTTAGCAGCCTCTATATCCTCTTCCTGTTCACTGTGCAACAAACCAGCATATTCATCTCAATTATGTCATGTCTGAAAGTTCAAATTCGTGAATGCTTACAATTGCCAACAACTCACCCTCCATAGGCCATTATGTCATGCTTCAAGGGCTGAGAATTGACTCATTCATTAGAGGAGCAGTGTATGTGTGATTCCCCGCATGCTGCAAAATAGATCGGTCCTAAATCTAGGCACAATCGGCCGATCGCTGATCACAGATTTAAGACGAATATCAGCCAATTTTGATCAATGGCTGATTGATCGGGACATCTTAAAAAATTTCAATGTAATGATCTCCGAGCCACTACATTATCACTCTTGCCTTGTGACATGGTGCCCCATCATGCTGGATGCATGGATCATCACCAAATTGCTCCTGGATCGTTGGGAGAAGTTGCTCTTATAGGGTGTTTTGATACCATTCTTTATTCATTGCAGTGTTTTTGGGCAGAATTGTGAGAGAACCCACTCCTCTTGGATGAAAAGAAACCCCACACATGGATGGCCTCAGGTTGCTTCACTGTTGGCACGACACAGGACTAATGGTAGCATTCACCTTTTCTTCTCCGGACTATTGATTTTCCAGATGTCCCAAACGGTCGGAAGGGGGCTACATTAGAGAAAATAACTTTGCACCAGTCTTCTGCTGTCCAATCCTTGTACTTCCTGCAGAATTTCAGTATGTCCTTGATGTTTTTCTTGGAGAGAAGTGGATTCTTTGCTCCCCTTCTTGACACCAGGCCATTGTCCAAAAGTCTTCGCCTCACTGTGTGTGCAGATGCACTCACACCAACCTGTTGCCAATATCGAGCAAGCTCTGTACTGGTGTGACACTATTCCGTAGCTGACTCCTCAGGATGAGACGGTCCTGGCGCTAGCTGGACACTCTTAGACATCCTGAAGCCTTCTTCACTGCAGTTGAACCTCTCTCCTTGAAGTTCTTGATGATCCAGTAAATGGTTCTTTCAGGTGCAATATTCCTTGCAGCAATTTCCTTGCATATGAGGCCATTTTGATGCAAAGCAATGATGGCTGCACGTCTTTCTTTAGATGTAACCATTGCTAACAAGAACACAATGATTGGAAGCACTTCTTCCCTCCTTTAATAGCAATCAGTCTGCTCTTATAATCCAATCAGAACAATAGAGGGATTTCACCTGACTAGTACTTGTTCACACTTTCCCAGGTGCTGCCGATATGATTAGTAAAATGATGTTAGCTGGTCATTTTGTACCAGGGCCAAAAAAAAGTGAAATATGGGTTTTTGTGATAATTTTTTATTTTTGGCCAATGAAGCTTTTTGCAATTATTTAAAATGCATCTGATCACTCTGCACTATAATCTAGAAACAATGTGAATCAACACCACAATTTATGTCACTGCCAATACTTTTAGCCACACCTGTAATATATCTCAATCGTGCACCTTTAACTTTTAAACCCTCACACTTTTATTTTGACATTCTGAACTTTCCAGGAAGTCCTGAAAGTGTGTCTGTTTGTAGGCAAGTTCACGGTAGTTTAATTTGCTTCTTATTCAAATTCTGGTAAAATGCACCTCCAGTGCTGTTCTAAATGCATATTATAAGTGAACCGGACTATTGAGCATCTATATCTTAGATGTTGTTCGTTAGTAGCGCTCAGATATTGCGCACCGCGTGAAGGTTCAAAATAGTGTGTGTGTGTGTATGTGTGTATAAACAAAGCAGCGTTTTGTGATTCACAGAGCTATCATATGTTTTCAAGTGGCTTTGGAGTGGCCGAGCCAGAGCCCAGACTTGAACCTGATTGAACATCTCTGGAGAGATCTGAAAATGGCTGTGCACCGGTACTCTCCATCCAACCTGATGGAGCTTGAGAGGTCCTGCAAAGAAGAATGGGAGAAACTGCCCAAAACAGGTATGCCAAGCTTGTAGCATCATACACAAAACGACTTGAGGCTGTAATTGGGGCCAAATGTGCTTCAACAAAGTATTGAGCAAAGGTTGTGAATACTTATGTACAAACATTTCAAACAAACTTCTTTCACGTTGTCATTATGGGGTATCGTTTGTAGAATTTTGACGAAAATAATTTAATAAATTTTGGAATAAGGCTGTAACAAAACAAAACGTGGAAAAATTGAAGCGCTGTGAATACTTTCCAGACGCACTGTATGCTTGGGGTCATTGTCCATTTAGAAGACCTATTTGCCATCGAGCTTTAACTTCCTGGCTGATGTCTTGAGATGTTGCTTCAAAATATCAACAGAATTTTCCTTCCTTATGATGCCAACTATTTTGTGAAGTGCACCAGATGTTCTTTAGCTTGCAAGCCTCACCCTTTTTCCTCCAAACATAACAATGGTCATTATGGCCAAACAGCAAAAGATTTGTTTCATCAGACCAGAAGACATATCTCCAAAAAGAAAGATATTTGTCCCCATGTGCCTTTGCAAACTGTAGTCTGGCTTTTTATGGCAGTATTGTGGTATGATGGCTGCATGGTCCCATGGTGTTTGTACGCAAGTATAAACTATTTTTTGTACAGATGAACGTGGTACCGTCAGGCGTTTGGAAATTGCTCCCAAGGATGAACCAGATTTGTGGAGGTCGACAATATTTTTTTCTGAGGTCTTGGCTGATTTCTTTTGATTTTCCCATGATGTCAAGCATGGTAGGCCTTAAAATACATCCACTTGAACACCTCCAATTGACTTCAATTAGCAGCTAATTTTCTAATGGCTTGACATAATTTTCTGGAATTTTCCAAGCTGCTTAAAGGTACAGTTAACTTAGTGTGTATACATTTTTGACCCACTGGAATTGTGATATAATCAAATATATAGATATAGAGTGGTTAAAAAATGTGTTTTTATTACTTCAACCTAAGTGTATGTAAAATTCTGGCTTCAACTGTAATTTCAATGCAAATCTATATTGTATGTTCATATATTTATTTATTTGGTTAGTAGCGGTGTTTTAAGCAGGATAATGTACAGCCAGCTGGTTGTTATTGCAAAATAAACCCCCTCAGGTTGATAAAAGACCCCTCCACTTTGCTCAGCATCCTTTTTAGAATATCTCAACTCTGTTGGTCCATATAATGCAAGTGAATGGTGGCCACAACCAAGAAGGTCCAAAAATGACATAAAGGAAACGTAAAAGTAATCCATATGACTCCAGTGGTTAAATCCATATCTTCAGAAGCTATATTATAGGTGTGGGTGTGAAACAGATCAATATTTATGTAGTTTGTTACTATAAATCTACACTTTTACATGTGACATTGATTAGTTTCACTTTCACATCTGGAGATTTAAGTAAAAAAGAGATTTAGAGTAAAAAAGGATTTAAATATTGCTCTGTTGCTCACCGACACCACTGGTGTCTTATGGATTACTTCTATGTTTCCTTTATGTGTTTTTGGAGCTACAAAGTTCTGATCACCATTCACTTGCATTGTATGGCCCAAAAGATCTGAGATAGTTTTCTAAAAAATATTTGTGTTCTGCAGAAGAAAGACAGTTATATCTGTGATGGCATGAGGGTGATGATGAGATAATTTTCATTTTGGGTTGAACTATACCATTAAACTTTTTTTCACTTCTCTGTATTGCCAACTCATGAACTTCAACCAAAATAATTCATTTTAACTGCTTGTTGACATTTTATTTGAATATGACAACCCAGTTAACACCATGTGGCATTACCAGGCCACATCTGAACTATAAGGTCAATATTATTAGCTTTCTTTGGGCCACATATGGTCCACAACAGTTCCTCCTACAATTTACACACTATGGGCCACATCTGTGCCAGAAACATTAATTTAACAATGTCTGGGCCACACTCATCATTTCTACTCACAATAGTGCATGGGCCAGATCTTGCCCTCACCCATTAGTTCTGCTCACTTTATGGTGTTTGAGCCAGCTCAAAACCAAGAACCCAGGTGTATACTGGGCCAGAACTAATACAAGTATGTGGCCCACAAGTGGGCCATCAACTCTGCTAACCTGATACATTTGTATGTATTTGGTAGTTGCTTTTATCCATGTCTGGCAAAAGCATAAATATTTAAGAAACTTACTATGCCTTAAAGTTTCCTCGGGAATCACAATGACTTTGGTGTTGCTAGTGCCATGCGTTTCCAGTTGATTTCGAGAACATTTTAGGAATTCTGAGGCACTTAAAAACTGATACAGCATAAAAACGACATGATACAAACTCTCTCAGCCATTCTATTCAAACACAGACTTCCAAAAACACACAACTTGTAGTCACTAACCTCAGAATCATAAGCAACAGATACACACAGTAGGCTACACACTTGCACAAATTAGGTACATGTTACTGTGTCATACAGCAATGTGGTGGCAGATAGTACAAATGAATTCTACTCTGTAACAGACACAAATATAGGCTACTTACACACAAATGCTTTTACAAAAAATACACTTAATTCCCAGTCAATGCCGCCAAATTTACAAGCGGCTCTCTGAACATTACAACCTTATAAACTGTCATTTAAAATCATATTCTGATAATGGGTTAAATTACAACGTTGTAAGAACTATTAGCCTGCATGTAATTATTTGATTCTTCGTTCATCTTTAGTTTACAGTGTAATTGCGGTAATCTTACAGTATGCTGACATCTGCTGGACAAGTCTTGTCATCAAGGCCTACCTTTATTTATTTATTTTTATTTATTTATTTTTTTTGGCGGGTCAGTGATGAAAACATCGCTTTAGTATATTTTCAAACGAAAACATTGCAAAAGTTACTTTGAATTAAGGTGTTTGCAAAATTTGGTATTTCAATTGTAAATGATACGAGTGTTTTAACCTTTTCCCAGAAAGTAATGGTGAGGTGAACAAGTAAACTCACTCATTTGGAGTTCGACGTTCAGTTGCTTTTCTTGGACTCCGCAGAGGCGAATGTTTGTCCCGTTTAGAAAGAATTGTCAGAGATAACGAGTTTGCAAACACCGCTACTCCTGCATTACGGCGTCCAACAACGTGTGACTTACAACTGACAACCACTAGAGGCGACATTCAGTAATATATATATATGACAGTGGTGACCAGAGTCAGAAATAATGGGGGATCAATGCAATAGAGGACTGACAATGGAGTCCTCTATTTAGGCATTCAATTTTTATATTATATTCTGTTGTATATTCTTGTATGGATAAGGTTAATAAGTTCTCAATTACTTATTTATATTTAGAATTTGTTAATTTATCCATAATTGTTTTTTATTATTATTATTTCATAAATTTTTCACATAAAAGAAAAAATAGGTTAGAAACAAAGTGCACCTTTAAAAGGTATAAAATGCCCCTGAAAATCAAATCCAGAGGGCAAATATTGCCCTATAATGGAAGAGTTAATTTCTGATCCTGGTGGTGACCAATACCAAGTTTCCAATTCTATTATAGTAACAATGACTGTAGTAACTGTGGTATTTTGGGGGGAAACTATAATATATTTTTAAAAGTAAGTAACATTGATTAAACATTCTTTGATTTATATTTAACATTTAATTATAGGATTTCAATGGGGTTACATTTCCAATCACATTTCGGAAATGCAAACTGACAAGGGAGAGAAAAGAAAGGAAAGCACTTTGTCTTGATGTTGCCAATGTTTAAGTATATATTGTACAGATGAAAACAGAAGTGTACATTTATAGCAAAATCCCATATATATATACTTTTAAAGTCAGAGATGCATATGATGACTTACTGTCAAAGATTCTGGGTTTGAAGATCCTGCTTAATTGCAGCTTGATTTGGTAGAAAACAGTTCAACAATCATGTTTGAACTTTTGAAATTTAAATTTTGGTGGAGAATAATCCATGAAGCAACCTTATTTTACTTGTTTTCTTTGAAAATAACTTTTAAGCAATCACCAGCTGATAAAAAGAGGGAGGAGAGGATACAAATGAACATGGCTGGGGTTGCCATCTTGATAACCACCAGGCCTGTGGAAAAAAAAAAAAAGAGAGAGAGAGAGAGAGAGAGAGAGAGAGAGAGAGAGAAACAAAAACAACATAAAAGAGGAAGAGAGTGCGAGTGTTTGTTGAAAATGGCTACCGATGGCTACACATTTGTCCAGCTTATGATATCATCATGTGATATCCGCCTGTGTCTAAGAGAGCAATATTATCCATTTATCACATCCTGACTCAGCAATTTGAGACATATCTCTCGCTCTCGACATATCTCGAGTGTCTGTCTCCCCCACGTGCTTAGTCATGACTGCAGAAAGAAGCATACAAATGATGCAAACAGAAACAGAGAAAATCAATCTAAGCCTTCTTCTCTCACTGTAAACTCCTGTTCAGGGTGTGGCAGCAAGGGCGTAGATTTGGCTTTAACATTGGAGTGGCAGCGTGAAGGATATATATGTTTCCCTTGATCATTGTATACATATTGGGAGGTTGTGCTTGTTTTGATTATTTTGGGGGGGGGGGGGGGGGGGGGGGGGGGGGGTCCGGGGGGTGTACAACATTCACTTTCATTTAAGGAAATTTGAATTATGAATTCTATATATATATATACATATAATAAAAAAGCCTATTTTAGGGCCATTAAGATTATTTACATAATGTGACATAATTTTCATGACAGTAACACACATTTTACCCCTCAATTCTCATCACTGCAATGTGGAAAAAAATAAAATGTATTATTTAAATTGTAAAGTGTATGTACATCATATTAGTAGTCATTCCCTTTCATTTTGGCTGATTTTAATTAATAAAAAAAAATTACAATACACAAGCATCTATTTTACTGTAATACAGTAATACTGTGTTAAATGTGTTATGGTATATGGTAAAGAGAATCATCATTGAATATATATATATATATATGCAGGTTACTTTTGCATATATTCCACTACAGATTACAGAATACATGCTGTAAAATGTCATTTTTAATGTATTCTGTTAGATTACTCAAGTTCAGTAAAGTATTCTAAATACTTTGGATTACTTCTTCTGCACTGGTAGATTTTTTTCACTTGTTTTGACTATAAAACTCTTCCAGTACAGTAAGACAAAATACACATGTTAAAAATACATTCTTTGAAAAACCTAAATATCTTATGCAGTGTTGTTTCTAAAACAAGATCAGTCAAAGTGATCATGTTTGAAAGATTTTTAGATATTTTTGCAGGAAAACAATACAAAAATTATCATCAAGAATATGTTTTTGCCCTAATATCAAAGATTTTACTAGAAAAAAATTAATTATGATCCAATGTGAATGTTTTTGATAATAAATATGATCGTGCTTGGTAACGTGCAGGTAAAATGGCTAGAAATTGCATTTTAGCTTAGCGTAAAGCTGACAATTTACACAAGGATTATTTATATTTCTTCTGCTCCAAACTTACTTCAAACTTACTTCTCTGTCAGCTCTTATGAATGTAACACATCATAAGAAAGTCTTTCACTGCTGTTCAAATGCACTTTGGACCACATAATTTACATGTATAAATGTTTCCATCTGAAAGGACTAAATATTAAATGAAACAAATGACAATAAAATGCAAAGTAAACTCTTCAGTAATCAAAATACTTTTTGAATGTAACTGTATTCTAATTACCAATTATTTAAATTGTAATTGTAGTGAAATAGTTACTTATATTTTGTATTTTAAATATGTAATTCCCTAACATGTATTCCGTTACTCCCCAACCCTGTGTGTATATATATATATATATATATATATTCTTCTTTTTTTGATTTGGGATAAAATATCAGGATATTTTCTTGACAGGTTTTGTGAAAATCATCTACTAGAAGCGTTTTAGAAATGACAAAGAAATAGTTCACCCAAAAATGAAAATTCTCACATCATTTACTCACCCTCATGTCATCCCAAATGTTTATGACTTACTTTCTTCTGCAGAACACAAATTAAGATTTTTAGAAGAATATTTCAGCTCTGTAGGGTCATACAAAGCAAATGAATTGTGGCTGGTCTTTGAAGCAAATCAAGTCAGCATAATCCATCAAACTCCAGTGTTTAAATCACTGTCTGTTCCAGTTGGTTTTGGATGAGAACAGAACAGTTCCTTGTTCACTTTAAATCTTGGCAGCAATCTCCTTTGCAATTGAGATTTCATGCTCGATTTCACTTCCCATAGTGGCATCTAGTGCTCTGTGTGCATTAAGCACTAGTAAGTGTAATCAAGCTTGAAATCGTGATCGTGCCTAGAGATCGTGCCCTATCCCTTTAGTTCTTATTTGTAAAATAAGCTTACTTAAATGATTACGGTGTCAAACATTAAGGTATTAGTTAAAGTAATACATCTTGCTGATGGAATAAAATCAAGATCAGACAGAAGGTAGTGAAATCCAGAAACCAACATTTATTTTAATTCTTTTATATACAAAATATTTTTGCGATTATATTATAGAGTAAACCATTTCACAGCCTTTCATGCTTTATATTCATGTAGCTTTAATATTAACCAGAATAGTATTTCACACACTAAATTTCATTCTTCAATGCCCCCTCATAAACACATCAATAGATTCCGCAACCAAAGCAGTGCAATCAGCCCTCCTTCTTAGGGGATGTGTTCACTTCTTTTGATTTCTTCTTCTCTTTTTGTCCTATAGAAAACGTTCATAAACCATCCGTGCGCAAAATTCAGAAACATCTGGCAAAACAGACAATAAAACGGTGCCAGTAAAATAATACAAGATGATGTGAATGTGAATTCAGGTGGAACACTGTAGAGTTTCTGCAGCTATACGCTACTCTGTCACTTTCTGTTTTCCAGTTTTTCTTATAATAGAGATCCATGGGATTTAAGACTAGGGGTTTGTTGTCATTTAAAACAGTTGTATGGGCTTTTTGAAGTTACTTACAGTTCACAAATTGTTGGGTCAGTCCCCCTTGAGAATCCAGGGCTAAGTGTCAACCTTTCCTGGGATACCTCTTCTCCTCAAATTTTGGCTGGATATTTACAAAGCAATGCCATATCTATACATTAAAAAGCAAACATTTCTAAACTTAAAAAACTTGATGCAAGTTATGACAAGCTAAATCATGAAAATCTAGGGCCTTGCCAAAAAAAAAAAAAAAAAAAAAGGCTCGCCCCATACATCCTGTGAAGACACGCACATATACTCAAGACACACACTCATTCGTACACTCATGCAAATAGGCACACGCACTTCTCATACACACATATATCCATGCATGCCTGCATAAATGCATACATAGACTTAAAATCTCTCTATGTCCAGTCCATATTTGATGACAGCACCACTGCAGACTGTGTGTTTTGTGAAGCCCTGATTTCACTACACTCAACAGCTTGTAATACTTCTTAACATGCAATAACATGATTTTCAAAAGGGTTACATGTGAGAAGGTGTATATTTCTGCCTTATGGTGTTGCATACAGTGACATGTCTCAAAACAGGCTACTCCAATTACCAAAGTTGGTTGTTTCAATCACCATTATGAGCTTTCCAAAATGCCATCAATATGTTCGATCACACCAATCAATGGCAGTTCACTCATTACAGAAATGTGGCAGTATTTTTAGCTGTTTATAAGGGGAATGAGAAGCCCTTCACCCCAAATTGAGGTGATCAGAACTTTTGTGGACTGTGATGGCGAATGTTGGTGATGTCTCCTTGAATCTTGTGGTCTTGAATCTGCACAGGACCTCAGCATTGCTTGTAGTATAAATCTAAAAGAGAGCCACATTCTGATTCAAAGTGAAAAGAGGGAATTTGTCTGTGATTATAGAATGTTTTCTACCAAGGCACTAAGGAACCGTGCTGAGGGGGCTTCCTTAAATCCCACACTGTGATACCACACCTAGGACATTGCGAGATGTTTGTACCCACTTGGAGTTCGACGCAGTGGGCGGAACAAGAGGCTAAAGTTTGGCTACATGGCTGAATGGGGGCTTTCCATTAAAATGCAGTTTAGAAACTGTCCTGGATGAAATGTAACTCCTTAAAGGCTTGAGGATACTTAATTTTTCCACATGCTGTTCCGTCTCAAGTGCAGTCGAACACTCAGCCCTTCAAAGTATACTCTTTTGACCACGAGCACGTACAGACAAGTTTGCCGCATGCACACTACGATTGCTTTGTGAATTAGATATCAACAATTCAGTTTTCAATAGTTAAAATTTCAATTCTTGATATCAGAAATGGAATAACCAGTGAAAGTGTTCATTTCTGATATCTGTAATTGCACTAGCATTAGTAGACAAGTGGAAATGCAATTTTTTTTATATATCATTAAGAATTTCAACTAGAAAAAAACAATTCTTGATATTTGTAATTGTATTTGTGTAAGTAGAATTTCTTAATGATTGTAGTAATTCACTCCTTTTCAATCTAAAATGTATTACTTAATAGTTACTATAGCTATGTACTACTTACTAGTAAAAATTGTATTTTTTGATATCATTAATTACTTTATGTCTAGTACAAATATCCATTAGTGATATCAACCATTATCTAGTGAAAATGCAATTTTTTAAATAATGTATTTGGACAAGTTAGATAATGTATTTCAGATATCTGTAAATGGATTTCAGATATCAATAAAAGGCTTTCTTACTAGTTCTAATAACATTATACATATCTTAAATTAGCATTGCTACTAGTGAAACCACATTACTGATATAAAAAAATAGCAGTTTGCTATAGTTGTTAATATCAGGAATGGACATAGTGACAATGTTATTATTGATATAAATTTTTTATTTTTTTTTACTAAGTTCTGTAGTACAGTGCTGATATGTGAAATTGGAATTTCAACTAGTGAGAGATTAATTATAGATATCTGTAATAGTCTTTAGATATCTTGAGTTTCCAGTGTAGATGCAGTTAGAGATATCAATAAATGTTTTTTACTAGAAATAAAAATTTTAATCATCGAAAATTGGTAATTCCACGAGTACTGCCATCATTTTTAATAACAAGAATGAACATTTTCACTAGTGCAAACCTGATTACTGTTATCAAAAATGAAAATATCCACTAGTAGTAATTCCAATGCTGATATCAAGAATAAGCATTTTAACTAGTGAAAATATAATTGAAGATATCTAGAATTCATATCCTGTAATTGATTAATGCAAAAAAGGGCTTGTAATACTGTGAGTTTGCGCAATATGACCTCTTTATGATACTCTTTAGTAGTCAATGGCAGGCGATTGTGCAGATGTGGACTGTCCGCATGTCTAGAAATACTAGGCTGCACACGCACTTTGTGTGAAACGTACCATCATGCCGAAAACCGAAGTATACTGTGGCCATAAGTCTCTCAATCTCTTTTTTTTTTTCAGTGATAAAACAGCAAAAAAGTTTCATTGTAAATAAATAAAACATTGCTTACCACAAGAAAACAGAAAAAAAGGACACAACCATGTGTGTAAGTGACAGTTTGTCTACAAAGAGTGCTTTTGTGTCATAAAAATGCTACCATCCCTGATATCCAATTTTAAATCCTACTGTGATTTTTTTATTTTTTTTTTGTATATTCATAGAGCTTCTGTCTGTCAAAAAAGACACCTAATAGCTTTTACACACAGTCACATACTTCACAACAATGCCCACAAAGACATTGGTGCTTTAAATGTGTAAAATACCGATTTGAACACTGACGACAGAACGCGACGCATTAGCTGTGAAGCAAATGTGAGCATCGTATTTGGACAAGATTCACAGTCTCCACAACGCTGGCTAATGTTGATTCACTGAGGGCGTGATGTGGTAATATCAAGTGATTCCACGCAAGTCAAGTGGACGAGATGGTGAGATACAATGCCTTCTGAGAGTAATGGGGGCATGTTAATAAAATATTTTCTTATATATGTCAATTTATATATTCATATACACATATATTGATAAATATATATATATGTCCTGTATGCTTGCCAAAAGATAATACAGTGATTTGCCCCTATATGTAGTCTGACATTCACTCTGAGAAATTAGGGTAAAGCTAAAGGTGAAGGTCAGGCCCCCTGGTACTTACATACTCTTGCATATGTATGACATTTTGCATCTCTCTCTCTCTCTCTCTCTCTCTCTCTCTCTCTCTCTCTCTCTCTCTCTCTCTCTCTCCCTCTCTCTCTATCATTTCAATTTCTTACATTCTAATGAGGGTCGTTGTTTGTTGCTTGACATTTATTTCCTGTGTGATGTCAGAGAGTCAAAGTGCAACAGAGACAGCCTGTTCTCCATATGATGGTGTGACAAAGGGGGTCTTGGATTGGCCAAAGGTGATGTAGAGTTTTCAGACTGTTACACAAAGGAGTTCATGGCGTTGACTGGGGAAGGAGCCTCCGAACTCTCGTTGCCCTCCGCTGTGTCCTTTTCCTTCTTCCCACTGTACTGACCGATAAAGGAGCCGTCCTCGTTGAACTGGCCATCTCCACCTTCTCCGTAGTCGACCAGGCTGTCATCACTGTCATCCTTCTTTGCTGTGCCATTGGAAGGGGTCCGGCTGCTCTTGAGGGGCTTGTGGTCTTCAGTGTCACTGATATAAAGAGTAGAGAGAGGGAGGGGAGGACATTACAACAAAACAATTTGAATGTGCTAAACTAGGCAATTTATGGAGATTTCCAAAACATCCATTTCCAAGAACATGCTGTTTTGTGCAGGTACTGTATGTAGGTATGACCAGGACACAGATGCCATAATGTGCATTTGGAAGGGTAATTTTGGGCACATTCATCATAATGCATGGAGCACTTCTCTCAGAATCAGAAAACAATCATTGAGGATTTCTAATCAGATGCATTGAAATAATAATGAAATAAGTGCAAACCACAATAAGCAGTCCAAAAGTACAGTTAGCTATGCAAAATCAAAGATTTCAGATTTAAACTTATTTTGGTAAAGGCTTGGTTTGGCTTAGTCTGCATGAGATTTATGTTGTCTGCACAATGGTGGAGCTACAGTGTAAGGTAACGGGCGATTTACGCATGCAAGACTTGCAAAGCCCCTCTTACCTTTCTAAAGACCTGAAACCCCACCCCCCATCCCGCCCAAAAAAATAAAATCAAAACATACAGGAACCAATGAGACAGACTGACATGTTTGACAATGATGGTATCAACTTTACATTTAAGACAAAGACATGTAGTGACATCATACAAAACAAATAAGGTCATGAATAGGACAAATGCAATGATAACCCAAAACTAACATTTGTAGAGATGACTCCTTTCAAATGCAATTCTGATATGCACACTCAGTAGCTAAAATTTAATTTAGAAAATGTTTCAATTATATACAGTCTATACTGTGTGTGTGTGTATATATATATATATATATATATATATATATATATATATATATATATATATATATATATATATATATATAATCAAATATATTAATTATCAAGAATTTAATTTGCCTCAGTTTAATAGATTGAATTTATGTGCTGAATAAGCTTAGATGAGTTGAGACCAATTCTTCCCTGTTTCTATCACATATACTGCACTGCAATAATAATGACGATATGACCAGACCAACACACATATACAAACAAAAAAAGAATAATGATGATGACAATAAATATAATGATGGCACACAAAATAAAATACCAAATCACAGCAATAAGTCCAACATTCATGTAAATATGGAAGGCAATTAATTTGACACTTAAAATGTGTTAAATAAAAAAAAAATATACGTGTTTAAAATCATTTTTATACAGTCACATTATACAGAGCTTTGGTTAAGGCTTGTTATATTTAACATATAACATGTTTGCTCCTTCTGTCCTCAAGCTGTTTGTGCAGGAAGGTTTACATTCATCTCAGAGGAATGAAAAATTTATGGTCTGAATCCCTGAGCAAGAGGAGAGGTTTGTTTTCAATGAGTCTTGAAATGAATCGATTCAATTCAACACACATTTTTTATGATTTCTGACCATAGTTTTATAAATCTGTAGTTCTCCTCACCTGTACTCCCCAAATGTCCCATCGTCCTCTTTCATGGGTTGGATCTCTGGGTCTTGATGGGCATCTTCTTTCTCTTTTACTATGAGGCAAATGGAAACCAGCATGTCACATGGTATAAATGCATATCATGTGATAATTGACAGACTTTGTTTAAAGCTTGCATTTTTACAATTTAAAAAAAATACTTTAGCAATATTTATTTTCAAAATAAGATGTGCCTAAAGAAAAGTATTGTCAGATTTAGCTAAGTTACCATAGCCAAAACTGCGCACATACACTCACCTGGGTATTTGCCTCCTTTGTTCCTCTTAATGAAGCAAACGATGAGGAGTACCAGTATCAGTAAAGCAATGGCACACATCAGCCCTATAAACCAGCCCTGTGTGGCTATGTCAACTTGCTTGCTAGTGATGGCTGCACACATGGAATTAGATACAAAATTAACCAAACGTCACAATCTCAAGCCAATTATTGGTTTATCCCTAGTGTGCACAGAACAAATTAATTGCATCAACAGCCAAACAGAAATTGACATCATGTGAACATCACAACAAAAAAAAAAAGAGAATTTGAGTCATGATATGGAAAAACAACCAGTTGTTTAAATTAAGGAAGACTGTTTATTAATGATCGTTTCACCCTGTCTAGCAAAAAAGCAAGGAAGAAAGGAAAGAATGTAATTCTGGCATGCATCTAATTTTCCCTGGACCTGACTGGACACCAACCATGCTATTTGTTAACATTCCGAACCAAAACAACAGGTGATGTCTGGAACTGAAGTTTGGAGGGGCTTTATGGGTGAGTGACAGGTGAGATGGACTCCAGCTGTCTACAGACATGCGCTCCTCACCTGGAACTGTAATCAACAGCTCCTCTGTACTGTGGACCGTTGCGTCGGAGTGGTCTTTGGCTACCACCCGAACCCTATAGGACATCCCCGGCTTTAGTCCTCTAATCTGATATGTCCGAGTGCCATTTACAAACTCTTTTTTCCAGGATTCTTTACCTGGAGAGCAGCAAAATGTTAAAATATTCTTTTTTATTATTTGCATTTGTTCTGTAAGGCGACTGTTGTATATATATATCAGGTCAGATCAAGTGGATCTTTTTAATCTTCAGTTTTCAAAAGATGACTGAGATGTAATTGAGTTTCTAAATCAAGACATGTTTGAATTGTTGGAAAAGTCCGTTCGGCAAAGCTATTTTAAATTGTAATGCGTGAAAATGGTAAGAAGGGAAAGCTTACTGTTATCAACAACATATTCCACAAAAACATTCCTATCTGGCCCCGAGTATTCCCAACATATCACGGCATGGTCCTCCTCCACGGAGGAGTTCACGCTCCCAAACATCCGACCAGCAGGTGGTGCTGATCACACAGAGGAAAAAACACAAGTGATGTAAGAATTAAAAAATTACAAATAAATCCTGAAAATCCTTTAAGGGATCATTCACCCAAAATCATTTTCTCACCCTCTAGTTGTTTCAAACCTCTATGGCTTTCCTATTTCCGTGGGACACAAAAGAAGATTTTAGGCAGAATGATAGCCTCAGTCACCATTCACTTTCATTGGGTAATTTTTTCCATATAAGTGAATGGTGATTGAAGCTGTCATACTATGTTTCTAACATCTCTTTTTGTGTTCCACAGAAGAAAGTCATATGGGTCTGGAACAACATGAAGATGAGTTAATGATAACAATTTTCATTTTCGGGCGAACTATGCCTTTAAAATCCCTTAGATTCGCAATACAAATCCTGTTTATTTAGGAATCAGAAGTAATTTACAATGCCCTGGCCCATGAATGGGCCAAGAATTTAAAACTATTAGAAAGCAATGTATTTAAATGACTAGTTTGAGTCATTGACTCACTTTTTTTGACTTGTCATTTAATTAAAATAGTGACACCTTCTTTCTTCAATCTAAGTCTATAGTCTCAAACTAAGCGCAACAGTCGAGGAAAGGGAAAAAGGTGCCGGGATGGTAGTGTTTATACCATTGTGCAACAGGGGCTGCAAAGATTGAGTGGCAAGAGGGGTTGCTGGTGGTGGTGGAGGGGAGGCTGAGCCTAAAAGAATACAGAGAATAGTGAAACACACAACATGAAACACCACAAACCATTAGAGAAAGGGAAAACCAGCAGAAAGGGAGAAATACAGTTAATTGAGATATCGGCATGCAGGAACATGCAGATCTCTGGTGCATTAGAGACAGTTATGCTGCAGAGAGGAAGTTGGGATCAAGGAAAGAGAGATCTGGGTGTGTCTTGTTACATTACATTAGAACAGTGTTTCCCAACCTTTTTTGTATTATGTACCCCCCACAGCTCTATAAGTAACTATATATATTTAAAGAATGTTGAAAATAGAATGTTGCTTTATAAAGGATGTTTGATGGGATGAATATAGGAAAGAGGGTTGAATTGTTGTGGACAATTTTAATCAAAGTGTAAATAGCACTACTGTAGAGATCTACGAATATCTGCAGTTTTATATATGCATATACAGTGACCACCAAAAGTTTTTGGACACTGAAGTCCCCCTTATAAATGTATCAATGTCATTACATTAGATCAGGGGTTGGAAATCTTTTTGACATGGAGTGACATTTTTTTTTTTTCCTAGTCAATGGCTGTGCAGATTAAAAATATATATATATATAGTAATTTATGCAATTTTTTTGAAGTTTGAGTCCACTTGTGAATAATAATTTCTTTTTTCATTACAAATGATATTATCAGCATAAAAGTTTGAATGAAATATGTCAGCAAAACCCAATAATTATGATAAAATCATGATCCTGCATGTGAATTTTCACAGAGCATCTTGTGAAACGTGCTTTAATGAAAGAAAACCTGTCCTTTTGTACAAAATGAGATAACGCAGTTAATGTCACAAATTTGCTTATGTGATTACTGATCATGAAATTGTGTGGAATCTTTCTTATATTATGTCATTGTAATCATGTAATCACTAGCATGCAAGCAACGGCAAGTGTGGAGCATGCTATTTTATTTATATGAAGGTTTTCGCACCTGCATTCCAATCTACATCTTGATTTAATCCTTCCTCATGATCTAAACACAAGTAAAGTGTAAATTAGAATGCAGGGGTAGAATTTATACAAATAAAACAGTCTACTTCACTCTTGCCGTTGTTGGTGACTTTTATTAGGAAACTTATCTTAGGCAAATCACTTTTAACCAACTACCAAGGTTGTATGAAGTCAGCTGACCTCAAATAGCAGTGTCCAAGCAGAGTATGTATTTCACTGCATGAACTGTGGACATGCTCCGCATATTTTGACCAACAGAAAGTGTCCAAATGCTTTTTTTTATTATTATCTGTTGAACAATATATCTATTACTTAATAGTCTGAAACCAAACTGTTGAAATGTGTTTGTGCTAAATTTATTTAATAAATGCCACTTGGTTTGACATTTTGTAATAAAATGCAAAGATATTTATATATTTTTAAGAGTGTCCAAATAACTTTTGGGGCCCCTATAAGTTCTGCTACAAGTGTCCTACACAAATTGACCAAACTTACACATATTGCTTTATTTTATTTCCTTAAAATGTTACTGAATGTGTTAAGCCACTAACTGCACATAAAATAATGAGATTAATAGTTTTTCAATATTTTAATATGTTGACAGCCCTAATATGTTATATTAAAGATGTAACTTGTCTTGATACGTTTAGCAAGGCAAAATCTTACATATCACTGGTTGGGAATCACTGTAGTAGAAGATCACTCTACACTGCAACGTCCTGTATCTGGTGTGCTCACCTACACTAACTTAACAACAGATGTTCTAGTTCAAGCTTAGTCCTAATGAAAGTAGTGGGATAAAATTTGCATCTGTTGCTAACATGATTCTCCATGACACATGGAGCAGGTTGGTTCAGGTATGAAGCTGTTTGGAGGAAGTTCATGCGTATCTATTTCTTTTCAATGCTACAGTGACTTTCTAGTCTCATAGCTGATGCTTGATCAGCATGCATTTTCATCAGCCTGATACTGGTGTTACCTTTACCCGCCTCTACAGCGGGATGTCGAATTAAAGCTTCAAAGAGAAGAGAGAGAGAGAGAGAGAAAGGGAGACAAAGATAGAATGGATGTAAGTAGGAAGTACCTGACAGCCATTCATTAAAAAAAAAAATAATAATGTTTTTTTCAATTGTGTATGTTGCAAAACATGATGCTGCTTGAGGAAGCTCCATTTTAATGTACCGCATAACAATGATTTAACTATGGAAATCAGAATGCCAGAGAACAAGAACCATTTCCATTTAAGGCATTTATCAGATCCAAAGCATCTCACAAAATCACTTTATCTTTAAATATAATCAAAAATGAAAGTTGCAAAGACTGATATAAATGGCACTTACGTAAGCATTAAGTGGCTCTTATCGGCTTACAAAATAAAAACAATATATAATAACTAGATTTTCATTTCCTTATGAAAATGGCAGTGCAAGGCAGCAAAAGAATAGTGCTTAGTTAAATTTGGTTCTGAGTAAAATGATATGCTGAATTATAGACACTTTTTTGTCAATTTATTCCCTGTTGACTACAGCCAAGTACCAACATATAGTCAATGTGTAGTGTAACAGTGACTATAAATGGTTAATTATATGCTAGGAAGGCAAGACCAATCACTCAAAATGCAAATATACAGTATATAAGCAAGAAGATCAACTGCAATTTAGTATGCAAATACAACTACTTTATCATTGTTTTCGGCAATTCTAGATAATTCAATGGGAGATTCATTCAGACCAACTCCTAACCAGAATATCAGGCTACTGCAGCTGGATCCTTGCATCTTATCCTGGAAATGTTATTTAGGAAAATCAGTCACAAGTTAATCCTCACCTTCATCCATTACTGTGACGGCCTCTTCTGTGACGGTGGGCCCCGAGCCCTTGACTGTCATGGCGTTCAAATAGAACTTGTAGCGCGTGCTGTATTTGAGGTTGTCAAGAGTGATGTTGGTCTCATTTGCTAGTAGAAACAGCTCTATGAGAGGCCCAATTTCATCTGTTGTATTGACTACAAGGAGATAAGTAAAAAAAGAGAACTGAAAATTACAACGATCTTAATGTTGGATTTTAAATGGATAATTTCTGCACCACAAGTGTGACCAAGCAGAATTGCAAAAATGCTGAAATGTTCTCAAACAGGTTTCCAGAATACTCCCCCCTCCACCGTTGGGCAGATTAACAGATAGTTCCTCCCCAAACTCATGCAACTAGTTGCGCCAATGTTGCCATGTTGTGCTTGTCAGGATGCTCTTACAAACAGAGCAACTGTGTATACACATTTAAGAGAATTTAACCTGCAAATTGCTTGCTTATCTTTGCATATTAACATTGAAAAAATGACACACATAAGCTTTAAGACATCGAAATACAGTCCTTGATAGATGACTCTTCAGTAAAAAAAACTGGCCTGCAATATTTAAAGAAATATCCTTTAACCAAGACTTACTAGGCTGGTATTTGAGCAGGTATCCTGTTAGGTGACCATTATCTTCCAGAGGTGGCGCCCATTCCACAATCAATGAGTCCAGATCCAGATTTCTGACTTTGAACTCAGCAGGAGGCCCTGGAACTATTGCGAGAGAGAAAAAAACATAATTCATATTTAAAATTTAGAATATTCTATGCTTTGAATTTGACATGTGAGAGAATAGACTCTACCTCCTTCTGGTGTTAAAAAGTGCTGATCAGAGCTGGTGGGTCCATCTCCCTTCCCATTGAAGGCCCTAATATTGAGGGAGTACTGGCTGTAGGGATGGAGGCCAGACAGATGACCCTCTGTCTCATTCCCACTGAAGATGAGCACCTGTGGCTTCTCAGGCTCAGAGTCTTGCTTGTGTAGACTTCTCAACTTCCAGTAACTCACCTACGCAATGGCCAACATTTTAGATACCTTGAAGCTCAACTAAAATATTTTGAGATTCAGAGAAATGGAAGCGTTAGTTCTCGCAGGGAGACTCCTAGTAGCTCCATGCCATTCAATTAATTCATCCAATCATAATCCATATAAGCTCCAGCTGTTGTTCATCTCTTGTTATGTCGCTGTTAGTTTTCAAGCACGTGAGCGGAACACAAGCTATGCCTTTGCTCTCTAGCAAACAATTGCTTAACATTGGATTATATATCGAAACGCAACCATCTCACATGCTTTTCTTTGCTTCTCAAGCAAACAGTCGACTTAACATTGGATTGTACACGTTCAGTTTACTCACCTAGAAGTTTACAAACTATACCACTGAATTATCCTTTTCAAGGGTATTGCACTAACAATGCTCCCCCACCCTCATACTCCTCAAAAGCATTGTTATCCTTTTCAAGGGTATTGCACAAATTGTGTTCCCCCACCCTCATACTTCTCAAGCAACCGTTGGGGCCCAACGGTGTCATAAGAATTGTTATCCTTTTCAAGGGTATTGCACAACATTGCCACCCTTTTCAATCGGCTCGGACGCTCCACAGAGCAGTTTCTGAAAGAACTGTTATTGGTGTCGGATAGAATATTGTTCATTAGGGTAAATTTGTTTATCAATGAATAATGTCAATTTTATTCAACAAAACATAAAAAAATTAAAGAATTTATGTAGTTTTCATTGTATAATTTAAGACAATTTTATTAATTTTCAGGAACAGTGCAGAGAAAATGCAGTTAATGTCTTTCACAGCAGAATCTCTACAAAAAATTGGTACAAATTGTATTAACTATTATTTCTGTATTGTTGGCTCCTTTATGTTAAATTGCTTGTGTTTTTATTATTTTACTAGTTGTTACAAGTACCTTGTATCCCTTTAGTCGCCCTCGGACTGTTGATTGTGGAACAGTGTCCCAGCGCACTTCAGCTACTGACCCATTCTGTACAGAAACCTGCACGTTCTCTGGAGCCACAGTGGGAGCTAAATGATAAAAAGGCAGATATATGATACAATGACTCAGTCCACTTGAATCCCCCTCACCCAGTCTTTTACATTTAAAACAAAAGTTTAAATGAATAATAGTGTTTTCTCAGTTCACTTACAGTCCTCTCCTGAATATCCCAACACAACCTCAGGTCTGGGGCCGAGCCCATAGTCATTGATCGCCTGTACAGTGACTTCATAGGGCACAAAAGTGTCTGTTCCTGTCACCACATACTGTGAGACATTGGCCAGGGTGAGTGAATTCCAGTCCTGATCCACATCTTTCTGTCTCCAGCTCACCTTGTACTGTAGACCTGGACCGTTCGACTCCAGCCCTGTCAGCTCCTGTTCACCAGACATTAAAAAACCTTCAGGTTGTCTCAAGGAACTAAAACAGGGTTCTCACACTTTTTCTTCTTTTTTTTTTACAACTTTGTGATTTGTTGAAAAGGCCAGATTCAAAATAATTACTCACTCACAAATTGGACATTATTATGGCATGCAAGTAAGTTTTATTCGAAACAAGCTCTCACAAGAACAATATCATGCCAATTAAATATTTAAGAGCAAAGTCTGACTAGAAAAATTTATATTCACTATAGAAATGTACATGACTTTTCCAGGCCTAGAAATCATAATTAAAATATTCCCTGATATTACAAGGTTTTCCATGACTGTGGGAACACAGACTACAGTAAATTTGTCATTATTCATTGTATAATTATTAAATATTGTAATTGCTCTAATCACAAGTTTTGTACCTTCCAAGTTATTGTCATACTGTCTGGTGATGTTCCAACAGCTTTAAGATTTGATGGATTCATGTCAGGCTCTGGAAGATTTTGAATATAATCTGTTTAAGGCTTTTCATTTACCAAAAAATAAGGGTGTTCAAAGATTTTAGATTGTACATGTTATTTTTCCCACTAGGGTCACTCACGTGCAGGGTTGGTTCGGTACTGTCTGGATGGCAGGCTGGGTTCACTCAGACCCACTTCATTGAGTGCCAGAACTCTAAATGAGTAATACACGTATGGAGACAGCTCCAGACGGGCCGTGGTGCTGGTTCCCGAAACCTCAGTCATATTGACCCAGGTTCCACGCTCATGGAGCGAATCTTCATATTGGATCAGGAATGCTGAGGAAACCAGAGACAACAGTGAAGTGAACAACTGAAGTAATTAATTGATTGTAGAAATGTTTTCAGTCATCCAAGATGTGTAATTTGAATGCACATTTTGAAACATTTTTTAAAGACCCCATAAAATGGCATGACAAGGACAGTTTTTTTTTTCTAGTCGGTTGCAGGTGGTATCAAAGGGGAAGGACATTCTAATTATAGAGAGCATTTGATTGGACAAAAAATTGATTGAGAGTTTAAGATGAGTCATTAATATTATGTTAATTTTGCAAATTTCAAATGTGCATATCAGCTAAAAGTTCATTAAGTCAACTTTTAGGAGTACACTAGCATATAGTTGGCTTCACAGATAACAGACATGGACTAAAAGCCACAAACCTTACATATAGATTTTATTGGGTGATTTTTTAAAATATCTAATATCTATTTCATATTAAATATTAAAAGCAATATTAAAGGCTCAGATGTTGCTTGCACCCTCATACACAATCAACATCATCACTGACACACACTTTTTAATAACATGCTGTGTTGTGCGCCTATAATGCTCACTGTGTACTGAGAATTCATATCATGTATGGCTATACTTAGGTTACTGCTCAGCTTTGATTGTGGTAATAATCAAAGCATCAAGAACAAACATTGCTGCTAATGTAGTCTGCCATGGATCTACAAAAAGAGATCAGTTTTCAGTCCTGCACAACTCACATTTAATGAGGCTGTTGTGTTCATCTCCAGGAGTCCAGGTGAGCTGAACACTGCGCTCTCGTTGGTCCGTAAGCTCCAGGTCTGTAGGCGGGTCTGGTTGCTCTGGGAGAGCAAACCACCAAACATTATGAGACACAAAACAATTAGACCAAGCCAACTTAAGTGCACCACAAATAAAAACATGCAACACAAGTCAAAATAAAAACGTCATGACCAAATGACACACATTCAGAATAACAACTAAAAAACACAAAAGCACATAAAATCAATAGTCACAGAATGAAATGTGACATTCTGTTAAAGACATGACTTTGGGAGAACTACAGGTACAAATGCGTTCAAATAACAGGTCCTCACAGGTTCTTATTTCCAAAAAAGGCAAGTACAAAAAAAGCTGCATTCAAGTCCAAGTTTATTGAGCTGCTTAATCTGAGAATAAGAACCTGATAAAAAGTAAAAAGAAAATAGCCTTTAAAGTGACAGTTCACCCCAAAATTTAAATTAGTTATTCTTATGTCTTCCCAAACCTGTATGACTTTCTTTCTTCTGTGAAAAACAAACAGAGAAGTTAGACAGAATGTATGAGACAGCCTCAGTCACCATTCACATTCATTGTATGATAAAAGATGCAATAAAAGTGAATGGTTACAATCTGCATAATATCTTCATTTGTGTTCCACAGAAGAAAGACATAAGGGTTTCAAACAACATGGGCATGCCTGATTAATTTTTGGGTGAACTCTTTAACTAGATGTAGACTGATATATCGGTTTTACTGATTAATCAATGCCGATAGTCGCCATTACACTGTAGAATATTGCTGTTATAATGGTAGAATCCTCAAGTGTCGGTCATAGTGGAACACTATCAACAATAATCAGCACAGAGTTTTTGTTTACAGAATTGTTTATAGTTAAAACTTCCACATTATGCACCAAATCTGGGGATTTTATTCATTTTAGACTATTTTAGTCTCTGTCTGTGCCCAAAATAGTGAGGACATTTTTTTTAACATTCAATAAAACTCTCAGCCGATGAATCAGATTTTGCACCACATTAGGTATCGCCAAAATCCTCTTTCATTAACAGTTTATTCATTGATGAGAAAATTTTTCAGAAAACATAACCACATAACCATAACCACATCAGTGAGGTGATGAGGGGTAAACAAAAAAACGCAGAAATGCATGTGGATTAAATGGGTCTGGGACCTGTTTGGGAACTGAAAGGAAGTGAGCTTTACCCAGTTCTATAGGTGGTGTTGGTGTGGCCTCTGACAAGGAAAGCAGTTTTGGGTGAAAGTCCAAAGTTAGTCACACAAAACAGCATACTTTCAACTCTACACTAGTACCGATTTTATATAGCTCATTAGGCCTGTTTTGTGTGTTGCCAGCTATATTGTACAATGTACAGTTACAACAACATACACATTCGGAAAAAGAATATACTGTATACCTTCAGAAAGTCAGAGATGTTAGATTTTATTTGATCTGGGGTGAGGAATTATATATCTGAACTCACCAACTACTGTAAGTGTGGCACTGGCTGAATCGTGGTCCAACGTTGTGTTCCTTATGCAGGTGTAGGTACCCTTGTCATCTTCTCTCACATCACGTATTGTCAAACTATCAGAGTCCACCTCAAATCTATAGAACACACACAAAGTGCAGACATTTTTAAAAATCAAGGAGCAGCAAACTGCCATTTAATGTTTACAAATTCTTCAGAAAGTAAGAAATATTCTCAGCATACCGAACATCATCAGGAAGTTCTCCATTGTCTTTAAGCCATATCATAGTGGGTAAAAGAGTGGGGTCATGTCTGACCTTACACTCAAACACAGCCACCCCGTTTCTCTGGACCACTTTATACTCTGGCTGTTTTAGAATCCGTGTAGGCTCTGAGAAAAGACACAAAAAGATATGGTATAAACCTTTCCCCCACTTCCCACATTATTTCTTTAGTATATTATTCATTTATCATTTTAAAACATAAATGAACTCATAAGCAATTACAAAGATTTATGACAGTACACACTCCTATTGTTTCTAGTAGGCCAAATAATTTCAGCTGGATTTCACAGCTTTTCCTCACCTTTCACTTCCAGGTATACATGATTTTCTTTGTTGCCGAGATTGTTTGAGGCCATGCAGGTGTATTTACCACTATTTAGTGGCTGAGCCACATTGATCTCTAAGGTACCGTTCTGATGAATGATGTACGAGTCACCATCCAATATGCTTTGACTGTCCTTAAACCTTTGTTTGGAAAAAGCAAACAAAATCATTAGACACAGACATGCGTAGCAGCTAATGAGGACTTTTACAAAGGCTGTTAGAGACACATTTCAAAAATGTAATTTAAAAAAAAAAAAAAAAAACATTTATTGAAAAATATACAAAAAATCTCACCAAGTGATCTTTGGAAGAGGCGAGCCAAATGAAGCGCAGTCCAGCAACGCCCGACTGTTGGTGATGACTGAGTACACATGGTTTGGAGGGGTCAGCACCCTTGGAGGTTCAGCTGAAAATCAATATAATATATTTAGCATATGATTGATTAAATAACAATCTGAAACAATATGAACAGAATATAATAGAGTCTAATTTCATTTAGAGAGAATACACATGCATCACTAACCCAGGACACTGACAAAGGCATTGGCTAGCAGGTAACCATATTCATTGGAGGCATTGCACTGGTAAACCGCACTGGACCCGGTCTGGACATCACTGAGGATGACGACATCATCTTCAATATTCCGACTGGGATCCTTGGGTGAGTCTATCAAGGAAGCCAATGATACATTAATATATTTTCAATTCCTTATTATTTCAGTCATGTAGGATATTCCTTATAGGCCATACTGAATTTCAAGCTTAAGATAAAAGTGTTTGGCTGAGGCATACTCTCGATTGCCACTCCATTGACAGACCAGGTGACCTTGGGTCTAGGCTTGCCATCTGCCCGGCAGGTGAGCATTCCAGTTTCTTTAGGGGCCAAGATGAGGTTCTGAGGGGCACTTATCCAAAAAGGAGCCGCTGTGGAGGTGAGAAGGCAAGGCCTCAATTCAAACAGTGTTCATTTGAATTTAAAGTGTTCTTCTGCTCCTTTTACTGTGGTATTGAATAGAAGTATTCCAAAATGTATTGTATAAACTGTCTCATGACGTTTGGCAAACCAGAGGCTGTTTAAGCGCAATAGAAAACATAAAGGGTCTTCCAGATCTGATTGATGCAAGTTAAGGATGGTGTCCCATGGGGCAGTGAATGATGTGACTAAACAGGATTTTTGAGATGTGACAGATGAAACAAAGTCATGTGACAGACCTTTGACAACAACTGTGATGATGTGATGGTTGCTCCCCAGGCGGTTGTTGGCTAAACAGCGGTAATCTCCTCCATCCTTGTCTGTCACCTCTGTTATCTTCAAAGTTTTCTGGAAACTGTGAAATAGAAAACGGCCGCTTGGCAGCTCCCCATTCACCTTACTCCAGGAGATATCTGGTGTTGGACTAAAACACAAAAAGAAGACAAACACTTAAAGACTACATGAAATTACAGTTTACAGACTACAGTTACATTTAACAATTGTAAATCACATTTTTGCAAATACTTTAAACTGATCGGACTCGAATCAGATGGATTTGGAAAACAACAGTAGATAACACAGGTCAAATTAATCTTTGCTGCTCTCAGACCTTCCTGCTACTTACAGGCCATCAGCAATGCACTCCAGCTCCAGCGTGTCTCCTTTCAGGACCGTGGCTGTACTGTGTGTCCCTGGTGGGTGCATGAAAGTGGGTGCTCTCTCTCCAGATGGGCTGTCTACAACAGGGATTGGCCACAGTCAGACAGACAGCTATTGTGACTGGCCAGCAATCGGCCAGGACTTCATTGGTTAATATGTATGAGAGGAGGAAAGATTTTGAACTGGTGTGAAAAACCACACATAAATAAGGCAAGTAAATCTAGAGGTGTACGAATATGATATTGCTGATCAAATTTGACTCTATAAAAGCATTTTGTTGGCTTAATGTTAAATGTTTTTATTTGTAACCTGACCTAAAATTGCCCTGGTGCCTGTGATCAAGTGAACCTGATATTGAATGACAAGAATTGTATCCTTCCATTGCTATTTTTTTGATGGACAGGCTCCTTTAAAAATAGAATGGAAGGATTTGTGGGAGAAATATACATGAATGAAAGAGCTACTTTTTGTATCTCTCAAAATGGATCCAAAGGATGATCAATACAGTAGATTTATTTAGTTTGAGATACAAAGATGTTTAGAGGACATCAGACCAGTAGATGACATATAGAGAGGTCTAATACATCATCTACATACTAGAGAAAAAGGACTAATTACCATCGCACCTTAGATATGTATGTTGTCATACAGATTGCCAAATTAAATGTTTAAAATAAAAATTTCCAGTCGTCCACATGGCAGACAGATTGACTTCAGTCCTTTTGTCAGTTATATCTGATAAAATTAGAGTTTTCATGAGGAGAATGCAATGAAATGAATATTAATATAGTGTAAAAGTGTTATTTCTTAATAAATATGAGTTGTTTGAGGTCAGGATTGGGTTTGTATAGAGGTGGGTTATATTTCTGGGTGATATGTTAGGAGAATTCCTGGTTAGGAAAAGTGATGGTAGGGATGAAGGCTGGGTTCACTTGGAAACGTTCTGCTAGCACTCACCACCCCAAAAATCAGAGCCATTCAAAAAAGCAGCCAACACAGTGTCATTCATAGCTTCAACTGGAATACAACAAAAAATAATGAGCATGCGATACTGGAAAAGCTCTGTGTCTGGAAATTGGAAAGAGGAGGAAACACTAAAAAGGCATTTCAAAATAATAGGGACAAAGTGACACTGTCACGTGGGCAATAACCAATGCTCCCTCTAAGCACATTTTTTTATTTTTCTACTAAGCAGACTGTGCAAATTCTGCGCAAATGTGTGGGATAAGTTTGGAATAAGTTTGCAGTCCATCTAAAAGTCCATTGTCAAAAATCCAGCACAGATTTATGTGAGAACAGTATGAGATTTCACGTTTATAGCAGTACATGCACACAGACGCTCACAGAGGCAATGCATTATTTTTCTGTCTTGTTTTTGTGACCTTGACAATAGTTATATTGCTTTTTTTCAAGAAAAAAAAGACAGAAAAATGACAATAATGTAATAAATAATATTATATGAATATTACATTATATTTATGTAATAATATACAGCACCTATATATATATATATATATATATATATATATAATAAAATTATAATCATTAATTTATATTAAGTTTAAAGTAAATGTATACCTTTATTTTCATTCATAATTCTTACATTTACAGTGTGTGTGTGTGTGTGTGTATATATATATATATATATATATATATATATATATACATATATATATACCTACATATATATATATACACACACACACTGTAAATGCACAGTATATCCAGTATATATTACATTTAATTATTTATTATTGATATTTTGATATTGATGATTTATATCATCAATATCAGAATATCAATAATAAATATTTAAATATAATATATACTGGATATACTGTGCATTTACAGTGTGTGTGTGTGTATATATATATATATATATATATATATATATGTAGGTATATACTGTATAAAGTATGTACAGTATACAAAGTAGAAATGTTTTGCTCAGCAAGAACAAAATTTAGAGGGAACATTGACAATAACAGAAAACAAACATGATTCCTCAAATATTGTGGATTCAACAAATGCAGAGTTTCTTCAACAAATTAAATCAGAGAACCAACTGATTTCCACAGTGTTCTAGTGCAGCAGGGTGATTTTGTTTCTAGTAGCAGGCAGAAAACACTTACTGTCCAGCACGTTGAGAGTGATAGGCTGTTTCTGTTGGATTGTTTGAGTGTGTGGGAACCGGGCGTAGCAGATGTAGTCATTTCTGGTATCATCCATGAGCACGTTGGAGAAATACAGGTCTCCGTTTAAAGCCTGGGACACACGACTGTTTTGGGGAAGCCTGTGGAAATCTAACAAAAATGAATACAAAAACATGCTATATTTGGTTTTATCATATTTAGATTTTTTGACATGTTTTTGGACATATAACATACCACATCATAGTATGCTTTGAAGGAACATGGAGAACCATGTAAATATGGTACACGTACCATGAACATGATTACCATGCTGCTTACCATAACTAGTATATTTGATTGCAGTGGACTGATGTATCACTCGCTTGATATACATCAATTTGAAAAAATAAAGAGTAGGAATGATTATCTATTGTTCCCAAACAGGAAAAGCTTTATAAGTGTATTAGATTGTGCTCACCACCAATAAGGAATCTTGAAACATGCAAGTTATTTTTGTCCTGTTGCCTTTTGCGAACATGGCAATATTGTAAATGTGTCCATATACAATACAAAGGCCCATCAAATAACAATAATAATGTGCTAAACCTATAAAAAAAGAGAGCAGCTCGGTTTAAGTTGAGAATCCAAGTGATTTACATTCATGGGTTTCCATGGAAAGTATATGTAAACGTAACCAAATGAGATGTTACATTTGCTGTTCATGGTAGCAGCATGTGCAAGAGAGCCATAAGTAATCTTTTTAAAGTGTAGAGCATGAGTATACGTGATGTACTCTGTGTTCTCTGCTCTTACTGTTATCCATCCAGAAGATGATTGGTGGAGGCAGGCCAGCTGGTGGTCTGCACTGCAGTACTAGAGACATGCCTCTCTGCACTGTTATTGGTTCATTTTTCTCCTTCGACCACAAGGGGGACCCTATGAAACAGAATTGAACTCAAAATACAAACTTGGATGCTAAAAATGAAGTGGCAACTTATTAGTGATAAGAAATATTGTGAGCAGACTGCAATAATAATAAGACCAAAAAATTGTGTGAAGTAGCGTTGATGTATTTCCTATTGAAACATCAAACGCATCAAAGGACTTGACCCTTTATTTAAATAGAGGTTTTAGTTGTGACACAGCCATGATCTATAATTTGCTACTTGCAAGTAATTTACAGGTGATATTAGGGGAAGTAAAATGCATATATCTACTAAAAGTTAACTTTGTCCACTTTTAGGAGTACAGTAGAATTTAGATGGATTCAAAGCTAATAGACATATACTGAAAGCCTTGGAACTACAATTTTGATTTCATTAGGTCTTTAACAAAGCATCCCTGTGCCAATTTATTTTGCTGCATCTGCAAAATGTCTTACTTGACTGACGGATGACGATGTTATTGGACACGGCAGAGCCATGCTCGTTGCGGGCGATGCACTGGTAAACACCCTCATATGCCTCTGCTTTCTCATCACTGATGTCAATGACCAGAGTGCCTGAATTGGGTTTCATGATGACCTTTGAATCCTTCTCCACATCGAAGTGAGTGCTGTTACGTGTCCATGAAAAGCTACAGGGTGAGGAATAAAAATAGAACATTAATTACAAAACATGCGCACAGAGTGATGTTATAATCAATGTTGTTATTTATATCTACATCAATCTATGCTAAATTTTCAACCAACCTGATTCATAGGGGCTATATCATAAGGAATTTGATGGAATTTTCCTTAAATGTTTTTTTTTTTATTACAGTAACACTTTATTGTACTATGAAAACATTTAATTTGAAGAAAAAATAATATCTGTGCAACATTAGTATCATTTGGTAAGTGGACTTTGCATCAGTCCACAGCAGTGGAATCTGCAGCAATGGTAACCATGGGGATTCAAAGTGACACCCACCTGGGATGAGGCTTTCCTTTCGCCTCACAGTGGATTATGATGTTCTCCCGAGGGTCAATGATGTAATCCTTGGGGGACTGATGAGTTATTGTGGGTGGCTGTGGCACTAAAGCACAGATACAAGCTTGAATACAAACCCCTCAATTCCCACACAAAACTTGGCACAAACTGACACGCTCCACACAGCTGAACCACCTTTGCAGAAACCAATTCTGCAAGAAAATATCTAAAAATACAATCTACCCTGTTTTACCTTATTTACTTTATTTTATTATGTATATGTACAAGAAAACTCAGAGAGTCAAACAACCAAAGAGCATGCGACATGCAACACAAACTTGTTGGCATGGCAGATCATAGCTGTACATAGCATTTAGCTTTACTTTTGACTTAGGGCTGGGAAATATTAAGAATATTCACAATATATGTGCAATATTTTTGCTGTTGATATAACATTTAGCAACAGTGTGAATATTGCAGTGACTTTAATATGCTTTTTATTTGGCCATTCATTTTCAAAAAGGCTAGTTTCGTGATTCCTTCTAGTCTTGCAACTTGAGAGAGCTTTAAGATATTTAATATCCTCGCTATTTCTACTTCAGTTGCAAAAACAGCATTAGAGTTGTTAAGTTTGGTTAATTTCTGTGAATCAGTTCAAACATTCAGTGAACTGTTTGCATGAAAATATTTTTCATGTATTAAAATTTGTACAAATATATATACATATAGTAGCTAAATAATGTTTATTGATTAAATATAATTCTTTGCTGTGTACATTTAGTGAAAAACATTGTGGAAAACATAAATATTGAGATATATATATTGAATATTGTCAACTGAACAATATTGATATATTTTTTTAGCTATATTGCCCAGCCCTAGTTGGACTGTAAGTTCATGTAATGTTTAATTTGAATAAAAAAATATGTTAATATGCGTACCAATAACAGAAACACTTCAAACAAAAGAAAAAGACAGGGGGGACATTTTTTAAAAGAGCTCATTCACAACAGATTTCACAGCAAAGTGCCCAAACTTACATCCCTCCAGAACTTTTGCTTTTTTAGTCCAAATGAATCAGGAAACACATAAGCAGAGAGTAAAAGAGTTTCAATTAGTGTAAGAGAAGAAGAGAAGAGAAGAGAAGATCAAGCAAAATCATTTTCCCTCAGAGAAACCTCTGGAGGTGTGTTGGGCGCTCATTATCCATCATGCATTTCTCATGCTATTTCATTCTCCTAATGCATATTTTATGATGTTGATTGTTTGTTAATGATTGATTGGCTATACCGGCCTTCAAAAGGGTGGTGCATGCATCGTAGACTTGAAAAATTGACAACATACTGGACTGAATTTGTGTTGATGGATGGTTAAAGGGATAGTTCACCCAAAAATGAAAATTCTCTCATAATTTGCTCATGTGTATAATTTTCTTTCTTAAGCAGAACAGAAGTTAAGATTTTTAAAAGAATATTTCAACTCCGTAGGTCCTCACAATGCAAGTGAATGGGTGCCAAAACTTTGAAGCTCTGAAATTCCACATAAAGGGAGCATAAAAGTAATCCATTTCACTCCAGTGGTTAAATCCATATCTTCAGACAAAATATAATGGGTGTGGATGAGAAACAAAAACAGAAGAAGAAGAATGGGAAAGTGAAAGTTGAGACTGACTGAGCATGGAGGAGAATTTATAGTAAAAAAAAGACTTATCAATCTAATCAGAAAATATATATCTGTTTCTCACCCACACCTAACATATAGCTTCTGAAGACATGGATTTAATCACCAGAGTCGTCTGGAGTACTTTTATGTTGAACTTATGTGGATTTTGGAGCTTCAAAGTTTTGGTCACCATTCACTTACATTGTATGGACCAACAGAGCTGAAATGTTCTTCTAAAAACCTTTGTTTGTGTTCAGCAGATGAAAGAAAGTCATACACATCTGGGATGGCATGAGGGTGAGTAAATGATGAGAGAATTTTCATTTTTGGGTGAACTATCCCTTTTAATACTAAAGTTTTAAAGGAATATTTCACCCAAAAATAAAAATAATGTCAGCATTTACTCACCCTCATGCCATCCCAGATGTGTATGACTTTCTTTCATCTGTTGAACACAAACAAAGGTTTTTAGAAGAATATCTCAGCTCTTTTCAACGAAAGCATACAGCATCCAGTGGCTATCAAGCACCAAAAAGGGGGGAAAGTACCATAAAAGTAGTCAATATGACTTGGGTGCAATATGTCTAGTCTATTGAAGACAGCCAGAAATTTAAGCTGTTACTCGATGAAATCCATTCCCTACTTGGAGATCAATAAAGTTGTGCATGGGGCCTGGGTAGCTCAGCGAGTAAAGACGCTGACTATCACCCCTGGTGTCAAGAGTTCGAATCCAGGGTGTGCTGAGAGACTCCTGCCAGGTCTCCTAACCAACCAAATTGGCATGGTTGCTAGGGAGGGTAGAGTCACATGGGATAACCTCCTCATGGTCACTATAATGTGGTTCTCGCTCTCGGTGGGGCACATGGTGAGTTGAGCGTGAAGTCTCCACACGCTATGTCTCCACGGTAACGTGCTCAACAAGCCATGTGATAAGATGCGCAGATTGACGTCTCAGACGCGGAGGCAACTGAGATTCATCCTCCGCCACCCGGATTGAGGCTAGTCACTACGCCACCACGAGGACTTGGAGCACATTGGGAATTGGGCATTCCAAATTGGGGAGAAAATGGAAGGTAAAAAAAAATAAGCAAGTCATGCATGAGGCATTTTTAAGGCATGAAGCTGAGTACAAAATGACAGATTTTTGGGTGTACTATTTCTTTAAGTAGAGTTAAAAGTGTATTTATGCAACATTAATCCTGCTTTTTGAAGGTTTTTGAAGAAAATTTTGGAAGGTTTTTGGCAAATGGTTTCCTTAAAAAGACTAGATTATCAAAGCCAGAGAGAGAGAGAGAGAGAGAGAGAGAGAGAGAGAGAGAGAGAGAGAGAGATACAGTAGAATGACAGAAAGAGAGAGAAAGAATATGGAGGAATATGGAGTGACCTATGCTTTCTAAAAGACCTTGTATATATTTTGCTTACACAGTGGTGATGCTGACTTAACACATTGGCAGTATGTAAATGTGAGACGCTCCTCAAGAGAGCAGTAGCTCAATAAGGAGAAACGCACAGAAAGTCTTGTATGAGGACAATTTTACTTTACTTAATCTCTATTCTAATGAGATGAGTTTTTTTGTTTGTTTTTATTTTTGGAGGACAGAGTTCTTGAATGAATCAGAACTGAGAATCTTCAAAATTATGTCCAACTCTAAAAAGAACTTAATTTTAAAATTCAACATGATCTCAAAGTAGACCCTATACTAACTTGAGCATGATTCATCAGTAGTAAGTTTTTCCAAAGCAGAAAAATGTCTCTCCATTTTTACTACAATTCAATTAAATTCCAAAGGATAAAATCAAAGCCCATCCTAAAGTTTTTTTCTAATTGAATATCCTGTTTTACTCAATTTCACATCATTGAAATTAAATGGAATGTGAAGGCTTCTTCATGTTAACGTAAAAGACATTTGTAATGCTCATCTAATAAAAGGCTAAGTAGTAAACTGTGGTTTTGCTTTTTTTTAAAGAAAAGGTGGGGCAAATTGTATTTTGTGGTAATCAATATTATGCCACAAATGATGTTGATCGACCTTAACCTGTATTGAACCCAGAATATTCCTTTAATGTTTATAACCACACATCAAATTTCATTTGAAGAGTTTGAAATCGTGGCCACTGTGCAATACTTACGGTCTAGAGGCACCTCTAATGCAGTGGTCATGTGACCAAACAGCAGCAGCATCATCACAGCCCCTCCACAAAGGGTATTATTCCTCTTCCTGTCCATAGCAGGGTGTTACACAGAAATCCTTCCCCTCCACGTCAAAGCAGCTGGGCCTTGTGAACATTCAGTGTGACCATTCAAACATGCAGGGGCATCCACGACTAGCCAACAAGACTGAAAGTGAGATAACAAGAATTTATTTTGTTTTGCCATTATACTGCTTATTGGAAAAAATTATTTTCTTCATCAGTATTGTTGTCATGTTTCCAAAAAAATATTATATATTTGATATTTCACTAAATACTGATTTTTTATTTTTGCAGTGTTATGCCTCAATAAGCACTAACAATCGACAAGAGCCTAAAAAGGGAATGCATGCCGATAGCTAATATGGGCTTTGATAGTCTCGATGTACTTGGAAACACGTGAGGGCACTCAGCTGGAAGAGACAGGGATGCTGTGATGGCAACACGCTCAGCACTGGCAAATGGATCTCAACACACATGGATGAAGCACAAAATTAAACAGTCTGCTGTCTGGTTCCTCAGAGGTTAATTAACAGAGACAAAGAAACACCTTACACACTGCGATCCCTGCCCCAAAAAGCCCTTTGTTTTATTGTTTGGCTTCCTGCATGCACTGAATGAACATTTATGAAGCAGATCATCATTTCGTCTCATGCACTGAAGTGGGAGTCAATGCACTGGTACATTTCTTATCTGTGACCTCATACCTGATAAAAGAGTGGATGGGAGATTGCAATGTTTTAAAAGGATTCTGTCAAAATTTCTTCACATCATTGTAAATTCATCCTATCAGCCGTTGTAGCCAAGTACATTCAAAATGTTTACTGAAACATACAATTCTAGTTCAAGATAATGAATGCATGTTTTCACAATACAATGATAAAAAAAAAAAATCAAAAAAAAAAAAATTACCTACATATTTTTACAAAACACTTTTTTTTTAAGAAACAGGATGTTTAAAACACTCGCTACTACACTCGCTAACATTTTGAAATTCATTTTTTATTTATTATTATTATAACCCAACAATTAGATATTGTTGTCCAGTTTGTCATTATAATTTGATGCAGTATTATTATTATTACTTTGAGCATTTGTTGCATACAATAGTTATTTATTTCTGTATTATTTATTTTAATTTCACCAGGAGCTTATATTCTGACACTGCAGCGTATTGTTCATTATGTTGCAAAAGGCTGTATTTTATTTAAGCATTGTAGGCAACATTCGTTACAGTATTGTAACAGTAAACATACAAGGCACAGCGGTCCCTCAGCACACTAGAGCAGAAGGAGAAAATAAAAACATTGCCATTTATCAAATGCTGAAACTTTGCTTGGTGCAGAACAATCTGGAATAATGTTAAACATTGTAACAGTCACCTCTTTGCAACCTGAAATTGTTCAAAACGTTAAATCTTTGTGACACATGCGCTTAAAAAAATCTAGACACCGCGCAACGACTGAAATAGAATGCAGGTGTCTCGACAGGCATTTTTGAGACCTGAAGTTCTTTTTAACTTGACGTAGTGTCTAAAAATGTGCCGGTCCTGTGTGAGACACTGAAGAAACAGCGAGACACGGTGCAGCAGGTATGGACATTCGTCCAGTGCATATTTATACAGAAAAACAATGGAAAAACAGAGCAGACACACTCAAAATACACATTCGGTATGAACGGCCCCTAATGTTCGCACATATCTGTGAGTGAGAGCACGTGGGCGAAACAAGTTTGGAAAGCCTGTATAATTTTTTGAACTCGAAAAAAAAAGTCCTACTTGAAAAACTGACCCAACCCGGTGGACCTCTAACGTGTCTCCCCTGGCTACATTATACAGATGTCCAACTCAAGGGTCTTTTTAACACACTTTCTGGCTGAAGAAAAAGGCAAGACTCTCTCAATACCAAAGTCAAGCAGATTTAAAACATTTGCAGTGTTTCAGACAATGTGCAAAGCGTGTCTGATGGCTGCTATGGTGACAGTATGTGTTCAAGCGCCATTTGGAGAAACCTCAACCAGTCAATTGCAGTGGAGTGACAGTGACATTGTCATAAATGGAAACTGCCAATCACGTTTCTTGTTGCCATGCCATCAGTGCCAATGATTGACCTTTAGCTTTCTGTAACAACAATCTGTGAAAAAAGTAGCAGACATTTCCATTTGTGTCTTTTAAAATGACAGCGTGAACAGTCTGACCTCACAGTGAAACTGGAAACAGTAGGTTGAATTTTCTTTAGCTAAAATTGGTCTGAGCTTAACGAAATGCAAAACGCTGCCCCCAGTGGCCAAAGAGGTAAGTGTGGTTTGGAATATGTGCATGTGTGATCTCCATTTTCCGGGTGTAATCTCCACGGAGGGCGCCAAAAGCAATTTTGGAACGAGTTGTTTTTAGCTGTACAGGCAGTAATACAGTGAAAAGGAATGCTTGTTTTATAAACTATCCCCCAACCCAAATCCCAAATGTAAATCTAACCAGTGAAGTAAAACTTGTATGTTAGAGGAGAAAATGCAACCTCTGAAATGCGCCCTTCACTGATTATGTGAACAAAATTACTTCCTGGTTTCAACACATTATCCGACCTCAGGTCTCCCATACTGCTGACATGACACGCATCCGATCATGCCACAGAGGAAGGTAAACATGCTGGATCTGATGCTAACATGTCTGATAAGAGATACCTCTTGTCAGTGAGTTGGCATAATATGGCCAATCCTAGTGTACGTAAAAAACATGCAGACCTCCTGTGTGTTCATGTTGGTGTGAAAGCCAAATAAAACACAAGGTCTAGATTCATGCAAGCAGGACTCACATCACAAGCATATGCACCTCAGCCTAATGTGTCAGAATTTGTGTTCTAACTGCTAGACCGTGGCTTAGATTTTAAAGTTAAAATACAAAGTACACTCAGCATTTTCAAAACACTGAATTGCAACACTTTGAACCACCCAATGTGCTAAGCTCCTATAAGATAAATTGCTTTATAACTAAGCACACTGCAGATGTGCTGAAATCTGCGCACAGTGGGATATGGCAATCAGTTTCCTCAGTCCCGTATGGACATTCAAAATTCTGTCTATTTGTCCTTTAGCTTGAAGGAAACCCCTAAGTGTACTCTTAAAAAGTAATGATGAGTTTGCATGCATTAGATGTTGGCTAGTAGCCCTGTGGCGCACATAATTAATTTCAATAGCTCAAAAGGAAGCTATGGGTAACAGCATGGTGTCATAGAACAGCAAACATTGAATTCAATTCATATCATGAAAGTTTCAAGGGAAATGGTGAAAGATGCAGGTCAGCATAGGTAATCAGACACGTTCATCTATTCTCTTTCTGACTGGGTGGATGGTGGGCTGTCCTAAATGAGTGCAGCTGGGCTTTTAAGGCACCCTCTTGGTTAATAGCCTCTTTACTGCATAAAATAGAAAAAAGGTAAACACAGTACAGGGAATATACTGTACAGTATGCCTGAGATATATGTGACTAGAATTACTATCCATAACTCCCCCACATTATGCTGTTTCGTGTTCAAGAGAAAATTTGCCACTGGCTTTTCCGCAGACAGACTATTTTGGTATTCATCTCAGCATAATCTCTGCATAAATTGAGGGAGGTGTATGCAAATGAATGGTATAATTTACACATGAATGGTATTTAACTGTAAAAGTGAACAAAGACTATACAGTACAGTCAAAAGGGCTAAACTTTATTCATATGTGTTTATTTTAATCATATCGCTCTGTTGTCATTCGTGGGTTTGGCTTACTTGTTGTTTGTGTTGACAAGTTTTTGCTTGTTCTTGAATACTTCAAGTTTAGCAGCTTTTCCTACAAAAAAGTTTTCTATTAAACTCAGAATAATAGTACAGTATAGTATAATTAAAAAGTATAGTATAATTAAATAGATTTCTTTAATGAACGTTCATCTTTCATGTTTTTAAAAGGGCAGAGAGGTGTGAGAACCATCAACAGACTGTCCTTCGAAGGTCAGGAAGGGTCTGTCTAGAGTGTGTGTTTTGAGCTGGGCTGGATATTCCCATGAGAATGACACAAAATAAACTCAGACCAATAAGAAGATATAATAAGAGACATTATATGGTAAGGCACACACACACACACACACACACACACACACACTGAATAAGGTTCCATTTGTTAACATTAACTAAGTTTAATAAATGCTTAATAAGTATTTTTCATTGTTAGTTCATGTTAACTGTTAGTTCCATTTGTTAACATGTTAGTTAATGTTGTTAACAAATGGAACCTTATTGTAAAGTATTACCGAATTTTCTGTCTTGTAGAGTGAAAGTGTGAATTTATTAAACATCATAAACAAATTACACGTCCCATAGACCAATCCACCGAATACGGTAATATTAATTAGAGTTAATATTAGAGTTAATATTAAATTATTATCCCCCAAAAGGAATAAAAGTAGTCTAGAAAGCAGTAGAGAACATTTTCAGGAGATTTACGTATAAAAATTGACATTTAAATAAACAAATTACAATTTGGCAAAAATAAGATAATAATTTAAAATAGTTTAAAGTATCATGGAAACACTTTTAAGTTTCAGAAATTGCAATTTAATTTAATTGAAACGAAAATATGCTTAAAAAAATATTTTAGCCTATTTTTAAGGTTAACGAATTTCAATTTGATGAAAAAGATTCCATCAAAATAAATTGTGTAATTTAAAAAGAAAAAATTCTAAAACTTTTTTATTATTATTTATTTATTACATTTGATTAAAGATTACTCAGTTCAATTTGATGGAATTCTGTTATGAAATTGAAATGTGTTCATCTTAAAAAAAAAAAAAAAATAATATATATATATATATATATATATATATATATATATATATATATATATATATATATATATATATATTAGTATACTAAACACATTCAAGTTTAAGAACTCAAAACAGAAACCTTGCCTAACATACTGTAAGTGGTAACATAATTTAAAAAATAATAAAATTATTTAACAAAAATATTAAATGGCTCACTTAAAAACAATGTACTGTAGCTGGAAAGATTGAGAAGCATATTTATGTGTTTTTACTGATCACACTGATTTGGAGAACGTACTTTCAGAAAGAGCACTAGACAACCATTTTGTCCAGTAGAACACGTTCTTCTCAACTAAAGAAAACCTGAGTCAAGAGACTGAACTGGCCAGCCACTTTACTGATCACTCTGTGTCCATGACAACACACTTATTACATAGAAACATGCCTAGAAAAAGACACACAAAAAACACCCAAGCCCATCCATCTTTTTAATGTAAATCTAAGGAAAGGCCACTACTGAGAGAAGCCATCTCAACAGCGCTCAGCTGGCATTGAACAATGAAAAGAAAGAACAATTCTTTAATTTAGCACAAGATGACTTCATGCCAAATGACAGACACAATTAAATGTCTTTTCACACCGAAGTCTGAAGCCCTTGAGCAGTGTGTTAGACAAACAACAACAGATGAGATAGTAATTCGTCAAAAATCTTTTCACTATTTTTTAAAGGGTTAAATTAATTTGACAACTCATACACCTATCTGTTCTCTAGATCAGTGGTTCCCAAACTTTAACAGTGACGTACCCCTCCAAATATTCCACATCCTTTCCCGTACCCCCTCTCTAACGCCATGTATATTTATGTTTCTATGAAAATGTTTCTATACATATTATCTATGAAAATGTGTATATTTAACACAATTTCTCCCTATGCAACTCACCTTAAATACAAATTATGTTTTAAACTGCGGGAAAAAAACAGACAAATTAAAATCGTGGACAACATGTGCGAGTCTGGTAACAGTGAAGTATCAGTTTTACTTGCTATCACTAAGCTATGTCACCTAGCAGTGTGCTGGGCTGGCGAAAAAAGATACTTGTGTGATGCATGACGCATGAGTAGAGCATTTTAATTCATAAAGTATCTTTGGGCAAATCAAATACCTGTTTACTCATAGGGTTTACATTGCTCTGACTTGTTTGGGAGCACAAATGAAGTTTCACATCTACAAACGAGTCAAGGAAATTAATTTAAATGATCTGTTTGAGTAAATTCATAGCGTGCATTTTAGCCATGAGACTTTATACGAAACGGTAAAAATAAAAGGCTGTTATTGCATTGAGAAATACTAAGAAATACAGAATGCATTTAAGGGTTAGTTTAAGTCTAACTACCTGTATGTGAAAGAGATTTGAGGGCTCTGGCATATGGGAAGATTTTCAGAGAATAAAGACCAATTTTTCAGTCTGTTCCTCACATAAAGCTATTGTTTGACTTCAGAAGACACGGGATATAGCACAAAAGTTGAGTGGACTATTTTTGTGCTACCTTTTTTAGTAGATTGACAGCCCCTGATCGCTATCACTTTTCTTTAAATTGGACAGAGCAGTGTGAATATTCTTTAAAATTTCTCCTTTTTTTGTTCCACCTAAGTATGAGAGTCATATGGTTTAGGGACAACATAAAGGTGAGTACATGATGAAAGAATTTTATTTTACAAAAAAACATTTTTGGGGGGCGGGGCACTGAGATACTGCAGCTTTGTAAACTTGAACTATCTGTTGAACTGCTCTGTTGGCAGCTGTCTGCGTTAATGCAGGAGTTATATACAAAAACCAACAACTGAACATTTTCGGAAGCAAGACAATGTTAAACCTCAGCAGTGAATAGTTTCAGAGGGTCACTGCCGGGAGTTAACTAAATAAATGAGCTAACATCATTTAACACAGCACTGGTAGGTTATCCACGGCTTAAGGGCCACTCACTCTTGCAGTGTCAGCAGAATAGGAGACCGTTCTTTCTCTTGTGAGCTTTGGGAAGTTGCTGAACGTCAGCATGCTCCTGTCTGGCTACTCACAAGCTGCATTGTTGCTTTATGCTGTTTATAGTTCAGTTAAGCTGAAACTTTGCACTGAAAATATAATACTGTGTAATTTGATCTACTCTGAGACGAACGATTCACTTAAAATTACTTAAGATTCATTTTAAATAGCAGAAAATAAAAAATGGAAATTACAGTGTAAAAAAGTTAAGATCATTCTTACTAAGCAACACCAAAGCCCTTTTAATCCATCATTTCATTCAGCAACTGGTAACGTGTTTTGGCAGCTATTTTCAATCATGCAAGTACAGCTTATATCTACTAGAATGGTGGAAAGAATTAAATATCGTTGTCCATTTCTGCGTATCGCGGACCGTTTTGTGGTCCGTCTGCATAAAGCGACAGCTCATTTTAGCTTATCGCAACCCACCGGCCCGCTCAGTTCTCCCCATGGCCCACTGGGAAAATGCCCGGTATGCCAGATTACCTGTCCAGCCCTGTAGTCAGCATCAATACTCGCTGAGCTAACCAGGTCTCCTGCTTCAATACATATTCTGAAACATATTTGAAATCTGCATTATAATCTAATAACAAAAGGCGACTGGCACTTTTAACTGGAAACTGGTATAGATTTATCCCAATCATATGCATATGAGCCACCCATCTCCACCCTTTATAATCTCTCTAGATAAGTCTGATCTGATCTTGGTTTGGAAATCAAAGGTTAAAAGTGAAGCACAGAGGTTAATATCTGGTTTAAATAGTGAGCACATTCTCAATAAGGGAACTACACACTTTCAGCCTTTGTCTAATCTTTTAGTCTATATATACAACTATTTTCTGGGTTATCATGAAGATGAAATTAAGCTGTGTTTCAAAAAGGCAGATACCAGAAGACCTGCATCAAGCTCTCAGAAACTACCAACGTGTATGAATGATTTAAAAAGCAGCCAGGAATGTCCAAAAATTATTCAATGGTTCCTGAAGGCTGCAAGTCACAAGTCTAATATCATTCTTGCAGCCCTTTTCCAAAGTATACACTGATGGGCCACAACATTGAAACCACCTGCATTACATTATGTAGGTTCCCCTCGTGCCACAAAAATAACACCTACCCGCATGTCAGAATAGCATTCTGAGATGATATTCTTCTCACCACAATTGTACAGAGTGGTTATCTGAGTTACCATAGATTTTGTCAATTCGAACCAGTCTGTCTAATCTCTGTAGGCCTCAAGGCATTTCCATCCACAGAACTGCTGCTCATTGGATGTTTTTTTTTTTGGCGCCATTCGAAGTAAAATCTAGAGATTGTTGTGTGTGAAAATTCCAGGAGATCAGCAGTTACAGAAATACTCAAACCAGCCCATCTGGCACCAACAATCATGCCACGGTCAAAATCACTGAGATCACATTTTTTTTCCCCATTCTGATGGTTGATGTGAACATTAACTGAAGCTCCTGTCCTTTATCTGCATGATTTTATGCACTGCAGCCACACAAATGGCAGATTAGATAATCACATGCATGATTTTTGGAGCCAGATGGGCTGGTTTGAGTATTTCTGTAACTGCTGATCTCCTGGGATTTTCACACACAACTGTCTCTAGAATTAACTCAGAATAAAAAAAAAGACAATTATAAAGTGGGAATTATCTTTGTTTACTTCCCTCATCCGTGGCAGGATCCGACTTCCATAATGCAGGAAATTAGTATGTGCAATTAAAGGAATAGTTTGCCCAAAATATGCATTGTCATCACTACAAATCAGAGAGGTTCTCTCTTCTGTGGAATACAGACACAGGATATACCACAAACATGGACTATTTTCATGATACTTTATGCTGCCTTTAATTACTTTTGGGAGCTTTAGAGCACCCATTGCCTTTTAATTTCATTGTATGGTAAAGACAAGTGTGAACATTCTGCAAAATATCCCATTGTGTGTTCCACAGAGGAAAGAAATTAATACAGGTTTTGAACATTACTTTCAACCAGAAATTACACTCTATCTCTCTTCTAAGAAACAAACATTAAACATTAAATGTAAAAAACTTTTTATCTCTTGCACATGTCTATCTGTGTTTCCTACCAAAGACAGCTGAGCTCTGGAGCATGCCATCTGTATCTCTCAATAATGGGGCCAGACTTTCTCAGTAAGTAAAACACAGCAGGGTTCATCATTAGGGAAGAATCACATTCAGGGCCGATCAGTTCAAGCTAAATCTTTTATACATAGGCCTAGATTAAATGATAGTATCATGACTTACAAAAGCAGATACTTTTGTGTCTTAGATAAAGCTGTCTTTACTGATAATATACAGTAATAATCTAAAGACAATTTCCCTGCATGAAATCAAATAAGATGATATAAGGCTTTATTGATTCCATTGGCTTCTATAGGTGACTCACTTGTTGACTAACACTGCTGACAGCCAGTGTGTGTCCTCAGAGACAGAATCTGCACACTTTAGATGACACAGCATATGCCAGTTCAGCTGCACATTCAGCACATTTACTCAACAGTTTTAAGTTGTTCCCTGCAGTGTCTAAATTTGATTGTACTAGGTATGTACTGTATGTTTTAGTGCATTTTAGATTTGATGCAGCTGCTGGGATGCATCTAAGGGTACATTTACATGACACTGATTTACTAAAAACAGAAACGTTTTTCCTTTTTCCTTTTTTAAAATTTTCGCTTACAGATAACAAAGTTGTCAAAATGATAACCGTTCACACGGATCTTCGAAATGACTAAAAACATTGTATTATGCATGCCAGGTCAGTAGTTGGCGATGTCACTTTGTAAAGAAACACTACACGCCTGCGCACATAAGCATTCTTCCACAGAGCGATGAATACAAACAATGAAGATTGTGAAAGTATATAGCAATTTTGTCTGGACGGACGATGGAGCTGCTTTATTACTACAAGTGACCCCAACTATAAAGCATGCCACTTTTTTAAGGACTCCAACTGGTGATCTCATGTTGGTCTGTTTGCCCTGGAAGTAAGGACGAAGTTCTTGAAGTTCATGCCTATAGACTGAAGACGTAATACACGTGTGCATGATGTCATCAGTTTCACAAATTTGCCTTTTTGTATGTTTATACGATATAGACGATAACGCCATCATTTTCAAAACCTTGCACTTTGAAACCCGTTTTCAAAAGTCTGTGTTTTCAGGCCCCAAAGCACTGTTGTCACGTTAATGAACACCCAAAACGCATTAAAAAGTTTTCCGGATTTAGTTGAAAACATTGTCATGTAAATGACCCCTAAATATCCCTCAGGTGCATAGAAAAAGAGTGCAGTGTACAAGTATATGATTATTTATAATGGTTTTGAAAGTTACAAAGTTGTAAATACAGTATTATGGTACTATACATATGTTATTACTAGCTTAAAATGTAACTCAATTTTACACAAAATGTATATGATAAAAAAAACAGGGGGTCTCTACTCCATCTCTACTCTATATCCACCAAGGGGTCCTTGGGAAAAAAAGGGTGTAGACTGCACGTATAAAAGACATACTGAATAAATGATCAAAGATAGTGAACACAACCGCACAAGCAACCCAGACCAGCTGTATGGGGGAGACCAGACACATTTCACTGCCTTCTACATGATAACAATCTGTCAACAGACAGCAGTGTTATCAAAGCCTCTGCGATTAATGATGATCCTTAATTTGTGTGTGAGTGTGTGTGTGTAGTGGGGGTGGTGGGTGAAATCGTCCATAAAATGCATATTTCTTTCTATTCCAGTAACAGCTTCAATGTTTCAGTATACTGAGAACAAAACATTCATACTTATTAATTTTCAAATAATCTTCTTTTGTGTGATTTTCTAAAGATCTGTCATTGCATCATAAATCCACTGAAAATTGAACAAATTGCATACAGTACAAACAGAAAAGCAGCATGCTTTTTTTACCTGCTTAGACTGTATCAGAGAGTGAATCCTCTCGTTTGAACCAGACGTCAGCAGCTCAGAGGGGTGTGGAAACTGTAAAGAAAACAATGGCACAATTAATTGGGGAACTCTGATATGACAAACTGCTCTAAAATGTTTTTCAAGTAACCTAAAAAATGAGCTTCATATTATTTAAATAACCAAGTTTAATGACTCAATCAACCTGACTACATCACTTTACACCAATGAAATTCGTTTCTAAGGGTCTGATCAGGCTAAAATAAGTCTGTCAGTCCCTAAAATTCTGCCTAACACATAGGCTATTAAGTTTTACAGAATAAGCCAAGTCATATGGTTTTGGAACAACATAAGGGTGAAAAGACTGGATGAGTCTCTGTAGTTTGCAGGACAAAAGACTCTTGAATTGGATCAAAGATGCAACAAAAAGGCAGAACATGTGCTGACCATCACCTTGCTATAATATCTAATACAAACGCAAAAATCACAAACAAAAGATGTGTTATTCTATGGTCCAATGGGATTTCTAAAAAGCATGGCCTCAGTGCGAACACAAAGACATGTCTTACTGTAAATCAACAGAATGACAAAGATCCCCCCCACCCAGCACCTCTACATCACACGTGCTGGTTCATGGTCATACATAGATTAGAGCTCTCCCTTGAGACACATGCATTAATTTTACATTAACAGAAACACTGCCACTGACACAACCCACCCACCCCCCCCCCCCACCCCCACCCACAGAGCTTTTGAATGGAGATGGAGTGAGGGAGCACAAAGACGCATCGAGGAATAACCGCACTGCTTTACATTATTGTTTTCAGATTTTAAAGCAAACTGAGGAAATCTCCAGAACCTCAAGAAGCTGTCACAAACAGCTGCTGTCTCACAGAGAGAAAGAGAGAGTCAGAGAGAGAGACATACACAAAGAGAGAGAGAAACAGGCAATAAAACAGAGAAAAATCACACTAACTACCTCCCACCTCTCAGACCTGACCTGAAGTGTTGTCATGGAGACAGGCCACATGCCGGCACAATAAAGAGAGATGGAGGGGGATCTGAGGGCACTGTAGCTAATGTTTAGAGGCAGACTTAAAAATGCTTCATCATCGTTTGCATCAACATCAAGAGGAATTATCTATATATCTATCTATCTATCTATCTATCTGTCTATCTGTCTGTCTGTCTGTCTGTCTATCTGTCTATCTATCTATCTATCTATCTGTCTGTCTGTCTGTCTGTCTGTCTGTCTGTCTATCTATCTATCTATCTATCTATCTATCTGTCTATCTATCTATCTATCTATCTGTCTGTCTGTCTGTCTGTCTGTCTGTCTGTCTGTCTATCTATCTATCTATCTATCTATCTATCTGTCTGTCTGTCTGTCTGTCTGTCTGTCTGTCTATCTATCTATCTATCTATCTATCTATCTATCTATCTATCTATCTATCTGTCTGTCCGTCCTTCCATCCATCCGTCCATCCGTACATTCATCCATCCATCCATCCATCCATCCATGCCTATATAGATAGGTAGGTGCAATCCATAATATATTAATTAATTATATGCATATATAGGTTTTTGGTACAATAATATGTTGTAAAAACGATATACAGTCTGTAAAGCATACATACAATATATGGATGTTATTAATGTATAATGTATACAGTAAGCTATATACAAAAAACACACACACACATATATATATATATATATATATATATATATATATATATATATATATATATATATATATATATATATTACATACTAAACCTACCAGTCAGTCAGATAAAACAGATCTCTCATGTCAAATGCTTACACACTGCCATAAAACCTTTGTTTTATGAGTCACATGTGTGTTGATGGGACTGAGAGTTCAGTCCCATCAACACACACATGACGCACAAGAATAAACAAATCAGCAAACACACAGAGACAAATCTGACTGGTTTTCACGGGAAAGGTGATACCAGGTGTGTACCATGCAATGGACAAAATGCTGCTTGTTCTTGTTTTCTAGAACTGCAGTTTCAGAGTCAATGAGGTGAAAGGAAATATATCACCCTGGAGGTGGAATTTTGACACATAGGGTGTGAGAACTGCAAATGTTCACCAAATCACCAAAAAACCCAACCAAATCTCTCATGATCAAATCACACAGAACAAATCAACAAAACATTAGAAAAGATCACATCGCACACAGAAACAAAGGCTCCTGGAATAAAAACTGTGTTATTACAAGCAGCCAGAGGATTGTTACCTTGATGATATGGTGAGTCTATAGCAGTACTTTCCTGAGCGGTGTTTTAAGTGTGTATCTTGCTAACCATTCTCTCTGTCTCCTGTACCATGTGTGTGGCCAGTGAATGCTCTGACAGGCAGCTGCCTCACACATACACACACACATACTCAGACACACATACACACAGATGGCAGCGCGTCCCTCCTTGGCACCCACCCCCCTTTCCCTGCCTCCTAAAACTCTGTGATTTTAGACACACCCCTTTACAAAGGGGGTTAACACATTTCCTGGTGCAAACCAAAAGCATCCGTAAAGAGACTGAGGGATGGAGAGGGTGAAAAGAGGGAGAGAGAAGGAGATTGAGAGAAAGAGAGATGGAGCAGGTCAAGAGATATTTATACAAGGAAGTGTCAGTCAAAGTTATCAATCATATTTACTCAGTAAAATAAACAAATAATCCATATTTTTGCCTTGTTTTCCAGTAAAACTATCTAAAGAAATTCTTAAAATAAAATACATTTACTCATGAAGCAGAACTGTGTAAAATGACATCTTGAATAAAAGGCATAAGACATGTTAAGACCAAAGGGATAGTTCACCCAAGGGATCAGTCATCATTTAATCACCCCTCATGTTGATCCAAACCCGTATGATGTTAGTTTCAGTCACCATTAACTTTAATTGCATCTTTTTTTCATACAATGAAAGTAAAAGGTGACTGAGGCTAATGGCGACACATTCTGTCCTCATTCTAGATTGCTTCGTTTTTCAGGATGTTTAGATATTTTTACTGGAAAACAGGACAAAAATATTGCTTAAGTAAATATTTTTTTTACAGCGCATGCTCATCTTGCATGTCCATTTATTATGTAGTGTTTGCTTCAACATTTGCTTCAGGAACTCGTTTAATGTGCTAGAGATCTCAATTAACCTCAAGAAGTGTGAAATAATGATTAAAATCAAAATCTGTGCAGAGCCTCACCACTTAACTGACAATAGCCTCAATCACTTAAGTGAGTCTAAGGAGTCTGTAGAGCGAGATTCAGCCCATTTATGAATATCTGAGATCAGCTTTTCCAAACCTAAACCATTACAACACAAAGCACAAGATCATCTGAGAACAGTTTGACTAGGCATATGGGTAAATAGATTTTAGACTTTTTATTAATCTCCCTCCTGTCTCCAATAAAAGTTATCCAAAAGCCGAGCTCTATGGCAACCAGATGTTTTAATCAATGTCTCCAAATGTAGCTAGGCAATGCAGGCACGTATAACCCTGTGTGCATATAAAAGTGCTTTCAATACTGACATAGTGAGTCATTCTACCATAATATAAAGGTAATTTGAAATGTTCAGAACGTTTGTTTACTGAGATGAAATGATATTGGCGGTTGTAAACCCCAGTCATTTAACCATATGCTGTCTTCAATTTGAGGCATAAAATTGATATCCACTTTGTAAAGAGTAAATGTTTCAGAAACATCTGGGGTCAGCAAATGAATCCATAACATTTCTTTGAGAAAAACAAAGATATCTCAATTTATGCAATAAGTCATAAGAGGTGATTTTACCATGTGTGAAGAGTGTTCTTAGGCATGACAATAGCGGTAATAGCACTATGTTTAAAGACACCATTGTTCAGTAAAGTGTTAAATTAATTATTAATAATAATTAGAATAAATAATTAGTCAGCCAAATATTATAGTTCATTAGTATTACTGAGGGTTGTTAAAGGTTGCCAAGTAACTTAGTGCATTAATAAAGAATGCAATTGATGTGTGGTTACAGTGTGTATTGTATATTGTACAATGACTTGAACGTCATTGGAAATGTAAATGTAAACTGAAAATGTAAACAGCGTACGTAACATATGCCAGATATATTCCTTTGCGTCTCTATATTGTATATTTTTGCAACCATGTGAGATCATATCTCAGTGACTTAAAAATAAACTGTTTTAATACCCATGTCCTACAATGAGGGGCTGTATTTTAACAGAATTTGGTGTTTTAGAGTAGCATATTGAGCTAGACCCCCCTGTAGATACAGTCCAGAGTATATATGAAGAGAAAGAAAAGTTCTGATTACTTTCCCCAGCTCTCAGCTTTAATTTACTCTGTCTGAGTGTTAACATCCATCAGACTGGGGTCCCCAACACACACAAATGCCCGAACTGAGTGAGTTTTGGAGAGCTGCACAAAAGGGCATGGAGAGGCCTTTTCACACAGTAGATTTGGCACACACCAGCTGGGCTTTCAGCATAGATATGAGTTGCCATTGAACTCTGTGTCATTTCCACTTCAGCTTTGAGGACATAGTTATCCACACTAGCAATAATACCAGGACATAACCCCACCAGACTTCCAACTGCACTAACAAGGAAACAAAAGATCTTGTTTCTTTTTAGTTTGCAGTTTATAATCCATTTGATCTTGTGTAGGACCATACATTTGATATATATTATAAATGTTTTATTTTCATATTTTTTTTACAAATGGGTAGTTGACCTTTATTATTCTTATTTTTTAACATAACATTAAGATTTCAGGTTATGTTGATATGAATGTATAATGTAAAGTATTGGTCAGTGATGTGACACTGAGTTTTTTCCACAATCTATTAAATGATTCAAAAATACATACATAAAAAAAAAAAAAAAAAAAAACACAAAACAATTATTTGAATACCCCTTTTGTATGATGAACATATTTTCAATTTCTGATTTTGAAGTAATTTTGATATTTTTTCTGGGGCTTAAATTAAAAAATGTCATGTGGTATAACTGGCCACAGACGTTACACTACAAAGGTCAAAGTCTCATTAACAGCTGAAATTCTTAAAAAAAAAAAAAAAAAAATGTAGGCATGAGTAGTGCAGAAAAAAATCTTTTAGTTTTAGTTCTTGAAGAAGGTGTCAAACAATTGTGTTTTAAAATAAAGTCATTTGGCATAACCAACACATAAGCCATGTAGTGATTTTGTTATATATGTTGATAACATTCACAGAAGACCCCTTAAGATCCTCATGACTGTGTGTGAAGTTTTGAAAAAATATCTAATATTTTGACATTTTTATGAAAAGGCACATTTTCTTCAGGTCAAGTGGTGTAACCCAGAAAAATCATCTGGATATTATTTATTCAAAAAAACATTACATTCATAAAAAAGTACTTTTTACTTTGAAAAATGTGTTTGACATTTTTTAAAATATGTATGATTGTGGTGATGGGGCGTGGCAGATCAACGTTTGCAGAGAGAGGCCAGGAGAGACATGCCGGTAAGGATTGACACCTGTGGGAAATTACCTCAAACAGCTGTTTTGTGATTGCAGTGAGAGTGGAGAGGGATAAAAGGGCAATCCACACTGCCAGAGGGGGGAGAGATAGAGAGAGTGAGACCTGGAAGGCTCCCAGGCTGTCCGTAGACGTTCGACCCAGGGACCAAGATGTTAGCTCCGGAGGCTGGTAAGACCGCTCCGTCCCCGGTGGAGGGCCGGGAGGAGAATTTTTTTCTTGTCGAATTAATTTTCACATTCTCATATTCTCTGTAATGAGCTATTTCCTTTTGTCTCTGGGTTACCTGGCCCGCAAATGCCATTCTCACGGCACTTTGCCCCCAGATATCAACAGTCCTGGCTTCCTGGACACGGACCACCCGTCTTCAGCCCCACGACTGTCCCCCGGCCGGCCGGTTCCGACGAGTCTAGAGGACACCTACCCAGGACCTCCTCCTCAGTCGCTAACCCGCCCCCTGCCGGGTGTGCGGAGCAAGGTAAGTGCTTGAGTCTCTTCTCAGCACCTCAGCCGCGGGTCGCCCTGTCGCCGCCCAACGCTGCCCTACCTGCTCTGCCCCGCTGCGAAGCCCCGCCGGGTACGTCAAAATTAATCGTCCCTTCGGTGCCCCTAGCGCAGAGGTTGGACGCGTGGCTTTCACTTCCCAACCCGTCTCGCTGGCTGGCCCGGACCATCCGACTTGGTTACGCAATTCAGTTTGCCAGGCCCCCGCCCCCCTTCATGGGCGTCCGCTTTTCCACAGTACACGGCGAACACGCCCACTCCCTGCGTGCGGAAATCGCGACTCTTCTGGCCAAAGACGCGATAGAGCCTGTCCCTCCAACCGAGATGAAGAAGGGTTTCTACAGCCCTTACTTCATCATACCCAAGAAAAGCGGCGGCTTACGACCAATCTTGGACCTGCGAGTTCTCAACCGAGCGTTGCACAAACTCCCGTTCAAAATGCTCACGCTTAACCTGCGTCCGGCATCTAGATTGGTTCGCAGCGGTAGACCTGAAGGACGCGTACTTCCACGTCTCCATCCTGCCCCGACACCGCCCCTACCTGCGGTTTGCGTTCGGGGGCCAGGTGTAGCAGTACAAAGTCCTCCCCTTCGGCCTGTCTCTGTCCCCTCGCGTCTTCACGAAAGTCGCAGAGGCAGCTCTTGCCCCGCTCTGAGAAGCCGGCATCAGCATACTCAACTACCTCGACGACTGGCTCATCCTGACCCACTCGCGAGAGTTACTATGCTCCCACAGAGACCAGGTGCTCAGGCACCTCAGCCGTCTGGGGCTTCAGGTCAACTGGGAAAAGAGCCAGCTCACTCCAGTTCAGAGCATCTCTTTTCTCGGGATGGAGTTAGACTCGGTCTCAATGTCGGCACGTCTCACCAACGAGCGTGCCCAGTCAGTGTTGAACTGCCTCGCCGCCTTCAGGCCAGGCACAGCGGTCCCCTTAAAACTTTTCCAGAGGCTCCTGGGGCATATGGCGTCCTCCGCGGCGGTCGCACCGCTGGGGTTGATGCATATGAGACCGCTCCAACACTGGCTCCAGACCCGAGTCCCGAGACAAGCATGGTGCCACGGCACGCACCGGGTAACAATCACCCCCGCCCGCCCTCAGACATTCAACACCTGGACAGACCCCTGTTTCTTACGGGCTGGAGTGCCCCTACAGCAGGTGTCCAGACGCGTCCTGGTCACGACCGACGCCTTCAGATTGGGTTGGAGCGCCGTTTGCAACGGGCACGCAGCCTCAGGCCGTTGGAAAGGGGCCCAGCTGCGTTGGCACATCAACTGCCTTGAGTTGTTGACCGTCCTTTTGGCCCTGCGGAAGTCTCTCCCGTTAATTCGGGATGAACATATCCTAGTCAGGTCGGACAGCACCACTGCGGTCGCGTACATAAATCGCCAAGGCGGCGTACGCTCCCATCACATGTCACAACTCGCCCGTCGTCTCCTCCTTTGGAGCCAGCACCGGCTCAAGTCGCTGCGTGCCACTCAGATCCCTGGCAACCTCAATGTGATAGCGGACGCGCTGTCATGACAACGCTTGCCTGGCGGAGAGTGGAGGCTTCACCCCCACTCGGTTCAGCTGATTTGGGAACGGTTCGGCAAGGCCCAGGTAGACCCCTCTGCCTCCCGAGAGACCTCCCACTGCCCGCTCTGGTACGCCCTTCAGGGCTCGCCTCGGGGCAGATGCACTGGCACACAGCTGGCCGGCTGGGCTGCGCAAGTACGCATTCCCCCAGTGAGCCTTCTTGCACAGGTGCTGTGCAAGGTCAGGGAGGACGAGGAGCAAGTCACTCTCGTGGCTCCTTACTGGCCCACTCGGGCCTGGTTCTTGGACCTTGTACTCCTCGCGACAGCCCCTCCCTGGCGAATTCCCCTGAGGAAGGACCTTCTTTCTCAGGGACGGGGCACGCTCTGGTATCCGCACCCAGACCTTTGGACCCTCCACGTCTGGTCCCCGAACGGGATGCGGAAGATCTAGCTGGTCTACCACCCACGGTCGTAGCCACGTTCAACCAAACCAGAGCCCCTTCTACCAGGCAACTCTACGCCCTGAAATGGCGTCTGTTCGTGAATTGGTGTTCTTCCCGGGCAGAAGACCCACAGAGGTGCACAGTTAGGTCTGTGCTCCTGTTCCTACAGGAGAGGTTGGGGGGGAGGCTGTCCCCATCCACCTTGAAGGTGTATGTTGCCACTATCGCAGCTCACCACGACCCAGTAGACAGCAGGTCTCTGGGTAAGCACGACTTAATCGTCAGGTTCCCAGGAGGTGCCCGGAGGTTAAAACCCCTCCCGGCCAAACCTGTTCCCCTCCTGGGATCTCTCGGTGGTCCTCGCCGGTCTTCAGAGATCCCCCCCCCCGAGTCGCTAGAATCAGTTGGCTCAGGACCCTCTCCTGAAAAGACGGCCCTGCTGATCGCGCTCACTTCCATCAAGAGGGTCGGGGACCTGCAAGAGTTCCCTACTAACGACACTTGCCTGGAGCTCGGTCCGGCAGATACTCATGTGATCCTAAGACCTCGACTGGGCTATGTGCCCATGGTTCCTACCATGCCCTCTGGAGATCAGGTAGTGAACCTACAAGCGCTGCCCCGGGAGGAGGCAGACCCGGTACGTGCCTTGTGTGCCTACCTGGAACGCACCCAGAGCTTCAGGCGCTCTGAGCAGCTCTTTGTCTGCTTTGGAGGACAGCAGAAAGGGAACGCTGTCTCCAAACAGAGGTGTCTCACTGGGTGGTGGATGCCATTCAGTTGGCCTATCACACCCAGGCCATGCCCCCCCTTACGGGTTTGAGCCCACTCCACTAGGAGCATGAAATCCTCATGGGCACTGGTGAGGGGCACCTTAGGGAGGTCTTAGGATCTCAGACATTTGCAGAGCTGCGGGCTGGGCAGCACCTAACACCCTTACGATCTCAGGGTTGAGTCAGTCTTGTCCCGTGTTCTCTCAGGTCCGAGCCCGTAGAACTCGGTACACGTCGACGATCTGCCGGGTGAACCGCTTGTTCCAGCGCCGTTTCCCTCTGCCAAGGCAAAACAGTGCGCTTTTGTCCCAGAGGACCTAGGTCCCTAGTTGATTCCTCCCTAGCCCTTCGGGCCCGCAGCAGTTCAGCAGAGGAACGTGCTGGTCCAGTCCACTACGGGTACCTCCGGCTACCCCTACTGGAATAGGTGCTCCACAGATCAGGCCTCCTACGGGACTCCTCCTGTGTGTATTCTGCAGTACGGTCACCTTACGAGCTGACCCGCGTCTCCCTTAGGCAGTCCTTCGTTGCCCTCCGGTCGCCGTGTTGTAGCAACTCCCCCCCTCCTAGAGGTTGGATCTACCACCGCGCCATTTCCTCCCACATGCCCAAAGTGGCCATGTGATGTATTTTGCCACCTTTACCTCCCCTGCTGGGCGGGTGTGGCCTCCGCAGGGTCTTTTCCCCCTAAAAGAATAGGAATTCGGGAATAAGACCCCCTTCCCTCGATGCGGTAAGGGCCCCGGCTGCTCTTGCTCTATGCCGAGAAAACATAGAGAGAAAAGAGGCCCAGCCAGGCTTGGCCCGTTCCCTAGTTGGGAGCGTCACCTTGTTCCCCCCTAGGGTAACCAAAAGGATGCTGACGCTTTTTCGGGGCATTGGGGAAGAGTACGTGCAGCCTGAACACAGTTGGTCGCTTGTGCACGTGCAAATACCTGCCGCTTCTGTGTCAGCAGTACACGTACATGGCTCAGCGCATGGCGAGTTTTGAAGTGGACCCCTAGTGTTGCTTCTTCGACACGACGTCGAAGTGAGCGACAGACGGGGAACGTCTTGGTTACGTATGTAACCTCCGTTCCCTGATTGAGGGAACGAGACGTCGTGTCTTCCCGGCCACGTCGCTGAGCCGAGCTGCTGAGGTGCCCGGTACACTCCCGGCTCCTCAGAAAAATCCTGAATGAACGAGCGTATTTCTCTCGCCTTTATATCCGGAGGCGGAGTATGCAAATACTGTTCGCCAACTCTCATTGGCCTTTTTTCATAGATCAGAGGTATCTTTCGGCGCTCAAGAGAGACCCCTAGTGTCGCTTCTTCGACACGACGTCTCGTTCCCTCCATCAGGGAACGGAAGTTACATACGTAACCAAGACGTTTTCATTGGTGTTAGAAAGAAAATTGTGTAAAATTTACGTGGACAGTTTACCTGGCCCCCACTTCCTCCTTCAAGACTAAGCAAGAGACACTGTCACAATGATTAAGTTGTTTATACTCTCATGTATTCAATGTTCAAGGAAAGTATTTTAAATTCCTTAAATATTTTGGTAACACTTTACATTAAGGTTCCACTCATTGAAATGAGTTAATGCATTAGGTATCAGGAACAAAAAATGAATAATATACTTTTACAGCATTTATTAATCTTTGTTAATGTTAGTTAACAAAAAATAAAATTATTCATTGTTGGTCCATGTTAGTTCATAGTGCCTTAACTTATGTTAACAAAATGCAACTTTTGATTTTAAAATATGTTAGTATATTTTGAAATGAACATTAAGATTAATAAATGCTGTAAAATTATTGTTCATTGTTAGTTCATGTTAACTAATTTTGTTAACTAATGTTAACAAATGGAACCTTATTGTAAAGAGTAAACACTATTATTCATATTTTTTTTATTAGTAGAAAAAGCTATAAATATTTTTAAAAAAATATGAACCCAAACTGAACAGAGATTACATTTCTAAGAACTTGAAGTGTTTTAAACTAGATTTTTAAAAGACTTCTTATTTTTAACACTTCGGACAACCACATTTGTCAGTGACTTGGTTATACTTCTGCAAGTGAGTAAAGACAAAATATACTTATATTCAAGATCTTTTCTCTAAAAGCAAGTCTAAATATCTTATATGCTCCTTCTCGGGTGAATGCATCTTTTTTTTTATAGATTTTTAGATATTTTCAAATATTTGTATTTTTAATATTATATTCAACATTCTCAGATATTTAGATATTTATATTGGAAAACAAAAACAAATCAAAAACATATTTTGTTGCAGTGTATAATGGGGTGAAGACTTCTTTCTCACCTTTCTGTTCACGTTAATACATCTTTAACTCACTAAAAAACAAACTCTCACTTTTTAATAAAGCTGCATATTAACAGTTTTCTTCACAATAATAAATGCACAGTGACATATATTATGACTCAATAAGTCGCGAGGCATTACGTTATAATCTAGTTGCATTAAGTGAGCACACACGAGAGACAAGCATCCCCGGGTACAGTTTCAATCTCTCCCCCTTAGATCGTGACATTACTGCAACTCATAGAAGAGGCGCTGCGCGCACAGAGAAATGTCAGTTTTGGAGTTTGTATTTATTTACATGACCTGCTTCCGTATTATTTGAACTTTAATAAAGCTATAACGCATTAAATTGAACTGCATTTAAGAAGTTTTGCTGGGGTGTTTCCTTTAAAAATGCTTGACACAATGAGAGTGCTTCTATATTTCTTTATTTTGTATTTTTGCATTATAATTCTCTCATACTTTGTGATCTACATGACCTGAAGCTGTGAAAGTTTAGAGTGCATCTGGTCTGTGATCTGTGTAATTCTTCCTCTCCTCAGTCAAGCGTGAACTGCAGTGCTGCTCTCACATGTCATCATTAGAGTTTAATGTGATCTCATATTACGTTAAATGAGATCCAATGACTATTCGACAACAAACATTTTTGTGAACAATTTTTTACTGTCAACATTGTCGATTACTAATCATTTCAGCCCTACCTTTGACAGACAAATGTCAAATATTTTGGTAAGATTCCCCTTACAGAGGCCCAACACTGCACGAAGAGAGTATTATTTGATTTTTATGTTAATGATGTGGTTTGAGCAAAGGCCACATGCCAAGAGGGATATGGAATGGCTGTAGGGTTCCATAAATTTTTGTATGGTTCTAAATCCATTACTATTTATTGGAATCAGCTATATTCATCAAAAACAGTAGTGTAACATTTTAAATCAGAAATCAACCATTAGAATACCAGAGGCATCCTCAGTTGAACATATGTAAGCAGGCAATATTTCTTCTATTTCATTAGCTCATTCTGATGCACTGAGTATGAATGTGCTCTCAGTTCATTTTAGTCACTGCTGACATATGTGCCTTCCACATTATTGATCTGCCTGTTTATATAAAGGCACAGTTCTTAGGGAAAGTCAGACAATAAAACAGCATTCAGTCATATCTAATAAGGTCAGTGAGTATTCTGTTTTTTTCCGTGCATGCACAGCTGAATGCAACATAAAAACAAATGATTCAGAAGAATACTGCAATCTGGCATACATTATTTGAACTGTACAGCATTAGTGCACCACTGAAATCAAGGCACTTCTCCATCATTTGATTATAAGTTGAAGAATAACCACTACTGCAAAAGAACATATACACAAAGTCTTAGTGGGTTATATGAGCACAACTTTAATTGTGGCTTGAAAATAGTGCTCACTTTTTAGGAGGAGTATTTGCTCTGAAAATAATGGCAATGACTTAGCTTAAATACACATGGTGAACACTATATTTCAGGGCGTTTATTGCATGGTTAAACTTCACTGGTAGTGGTTAATGAAGAAGATGCATGTTTTTGCACTGATATACTGGATGTTAAAGTGGCACAACAATTTTCAATTCAGCCTAAAATGTTCATAAACACACTTATTTTCTATGTGCTGTAGTCTAGACTGAACTAAAACATCCCAGTGTAAACAATGAGAGCGGAAATCAGTTCAGTGCAACCTTAAAGAAATAGTTTGCCAAAAAAGGTGCAATGGAGGTCTGGATTTTCACTTAAAAATTACTTAAAATCTGGCTTGTTTCTCACTAAAACCTCATTTATGCCTTCAGAATTGGAATATGAAGCACAAGTAACATGAGCAAATTTGGACAATTTGGGGTGAACTATTATAACACAGAACGGCCACATAACTTTTTTCAAATACCCTCACCAGCCATGCCATCACACAACATCATCACCATGGATACGAACCATGGCAACAAGGCCCAGCGACGGCAGGACCACCCCGGTGACCCCAAGCCTCCATTAAGTACACTCTCCTGAGAGAAACTAATCTTGTGTTACATACAATGAGCGAGCATGCAAAGAACAAACTGAGGCAAAGAAGCTGACACAGGGAGAGTCCGCAGGAGAAAGCTAATGAGAAACATATTCTTAAAAAGAAAACAAAACACGCTGGTGGTAATAAAAAAAGCGAGCAGGTGAGCAGGAGGACTATGGGGCGGTATTTCACCCTGAGTGGAGCCATACATCTGATGGAGGAGAGGGGAGAGGGTCGGTAAAGGCTTGTGTGATGGCTATTATTAGCCCCACTAGAGGGAAGAGATTTCTTGTTAAGCCAGTAACTCAGCTGATTGAGAAGTGTGGCTCCCTGAGGCTCGTAAATCAATCCGGGACCCGGCTACCGCCTCACATGCCGGTATGGACCACAGAGAGAACACTGACAAAATCTTGAAAAGATTTATTGAAAGGGCAATATAAGCATACAAACAGTTCACTGAGCATCCATTTCGACAGTCTTGATTCTAAAGGCTAGTTCGCACTGCCCAAACAAAGACACCTGCGTTCTGTTATATAAGTTGTGTTGTGTATAAGTAATGTGGATCTTGCTTTATAGTGGCCAGAGAGTAGTTAGCTAAAACTTCGCTAGATATACAGTAACATTTGCATCTCGTAGTAACTAGGGTGACCATACATCCTCTTTTTCCAGGACATGTCCTCTTTTTTGGACCTGAAAATATCATCCGGCCGGGATTTTAAAATTGGCTAGAGATGTCCAGGATTTGGCTTTCTTCATATTGACGTGAAGTTAGGACTCTCATACATTCTGTGTATGTGATCCTCCGCACTAGCTTCCGTGTTCACATGTCGTTACGCGTTTATTCAGATAGAGAGCGGCAGACTAAGGGTGCTTCTCAATCGGAAGGCTGGACATCTCGGCTGCCATGTCATCAAGCACCGTTGAATGCCACTTCAATTGTGAGGACACTTAGAAAGCAACCTCGTGTCACAGCTTTCTTTTCCATATTTTGGAGGATGCATCGGGTCACCCACAATCCTTTGCACATGTCCCAAATTATTTTTAAAAAGGGTGGAAAACGAGTTGCAATAATGTGAATTTGAAAAGCTTTAAAGGTTTGATAGTTTTTACAAGTCTAGCGTTCTTTTTTTTATATTTGAAAGGGTTTAAATATAAATTCTAAGATCAGTGTTGCAAAATGTATTATATAAAGGCTTTTTTTGAGTTACTCTAGCTTTGTGAATAAAACATTTAAACACATCCTAAAATAATTAAGGGATTAAGGACATATTTCTCATTATAAGTCTATGGATTTTCTAAACAAAGTAAAATATCACATTATAGTTATAAGCTTATGGTTCACCATGCACACTTACTGGACGGTCTCATTCTAGTATTGAGTGATGAGGAGTCTAGCCCACAGCCTCAGAAGGACTGGTCTAGGAAGGACACAGCCTTACTAGGCTGCAGCCTTCCATTTGAGAAGCGCCCTAGGTGTGCAGTCTTTTAAAAAAAAAAAAAAAATCTCTCTCTCTCTCGTCCACCCGCTTGCTTTCTGCGTAAGTGTGTAGGCAAAATGTCACCAGACGTGCTCTGCGATCTCAACCAGAATCATAAATAAGATAAGTTACGAAAAATGTTTTGACTGAAATATACTACTTATCAGGGAAACGTAAACTAATAGGACAGATAAAATAGACCATGATTACAATTTTACAACCCCTTCCTCTGATATTTGTAGTGCAACCTCTGTAATTCAATTAAAAAAAATTCAGAAAATACAAAAACAAAACAAAGATCAGGCCTGTAATGAAGTGGGCTTAGACGAGGGAGTGAAGATCCAAATGCAGTTTATTTGAATATTAAAAGTAAAAGCAAACACTTAGAACACTTAGGCAGGAACTCCGACCAAGGCAGGATACGAGACAGAGATTCAAACATCTAACATCAAACAACGACCGACAAAGGACAAGGTGAACATCAGGACCTAAAATACAAAACAAGGGAAAACATAAACCAATGGACAATCAGAACTAATAACAAGGTGAAGAGGTAATTAACTAAAACCAATGACAAGACTAGAACAGAGAGTAAAGTAGTTAAACAATAAACCAATGGGGAGCGGACACATGGACGAGGAGGGAGGACAGGACATGACAAAACTTCAAAATAAGAGTGCTTAAAACAGAAAGCAATACGGAACATAAAAGGTGCCAAAACTCAAAGAGTGCATAAACAAAGAACAATGTGGAACATAAAAAGTGCCAAAAACTAAAAGTAAAAAGGTAAACAAACCAAAGACGGTGTGGATCGTTACAGAGCCCCCCCTTTAAGGAGCGGATCCCAGACGCTCCTAATCAAAGGAGGGGCAAAACGACAACGAAAACAAACAGGCAGATCTAGGGAACACGAGGGGGACAGAGGGACAAGACGTGGACAGGAAGACAGTGACAGAACAGATGGGTGGTCAGGAGAACAAGGAGGCCGGGTAGGTGCCCAGGGGACAACTTGAAGGAGGGGACCGGGTCGGGGGGCATCCATCGGGCAGGGACTGGGTCAGGAGGCCGGGGAGGTGGCCGTAGGGCAGGGATCGGGTCAGGTGGCCAGGGAGGCAGCCCCATGGCAGGGACTGGGTCTGGAGGCCAGGGAAGTGGCCGTAGGGCAGGGATCGGGTCAGGTGGCCAGGGAGGCAGCCCCATGGCAGGGACTGGGTCTGGAGGCCGGGGAAGTGGCCGTAGGGCAGGGATCGGGTCAGGGGGTCTAGGGGATGGCCACAAGGCTAGGGCAGGGTCAGGAGGCTTTGGAGACGGCCTCAGGACTGGGACAGGGTCAGGAGGAGGCCACGGGATAGGGTCAGGAGACCATGAGACAGGATCAGAAGGCCTGGGAGGGGGCCACAAGACAGGGTCAGAAGGCCAGGGAGGAGGCCACAAGGTAGGGTCAGAAGGCCAGGGAGGAGGCCACAAGGCAGGGTCAGAAGGCCCGAGAGGAGGCCACAAGGCAGGGTCAGAAGGCCCGAGAGGAGGCCACAAGGCAGGGTCAGAAGGCCCGAGAGGAGGCCACAAGGCAGGGTCAGAAGGCCCGAGTGGAGGCCACAAGGCAGGGTCAGAAGGCCCGAGTGGAGGCCACAAGGCAGGGTCAGAAGGCCTGAGAGGAGGCCACAAGGCAGGGTCAGAAGGCCTGAGAGGAGGCCACAAGGCAGGGTCAGAAGGCCAGGGAGGTGGCCACAGGACAAGGTCAGAAGGCCAGAGAGGAGGCCACAAGGCAGGGTCAGGAGGCCTGAGAGGAGGCCACAAGGCAGGGTCAGAAGGCCTAGGAGGCCACAGGGCAGGGTCAGAAGGCCTGGGAGGAGGCCACAGGACAAGGCCAGAAGGCCTGAGAGGAGTTGAGGAGGCCCCCAGGGACGGTGCCATAGTAGGCAGTGACCAAGGAGGCTTGGAAAGTCCTGGGGTTTTAGTAGGCGAAGGCAGAGCCGTGGGAGGTGGAGCAGACAGAGCCATGGAAGGCGGAGCAGACAGAGCCGTGGAAGGCGGAGCAGCTGCAGGCAGAGCCGAGGCAGTCCTCTGAGGCGGAGACCTGGGGGACTCTGGCAGCAGAGGCGCGGAGGGCTCGGGAGACAGGGGTGCGGAAGGCTCGGGTGGCTGAGGCGTGGGAGGCCCTGACCTTGGTCTCAAAGGCTCGAGAGGCAGTGCGCTGGGTGACTCGAGAGGCAATGCGCTGGGAAGCTCTGGAGGCGGAGCTCTGGGAGGCTCGAGAGGCGGAGCTGTGGAAAGCTCTGGAGGCGGAGGAGTGGAAGGTGGAGCCGTGGCAGGCTCTGGTGACTGAGGCGCGGCAGGCTCTGGTGACTGAGGCGCGGCAGGCTCTGGTGACTGAGGCGCGGCAGGCTCTGGTGACTGAGGCGCGGCAGGCTCTGGTGACTGAGGCGCGGCAGGCTCTGGTGACTGAGGCGCGGCAGGCTCTGGTGACTGAGGCGCGGCAGGCTCTGGTGACTGAGGCGCGGCAGGCTCTGGTGACTGAGGCGCGGCAGGCTCTGGTGACTGAGGCGCGGCAGGCTCTGGTGACTGAGGCGCGGCAGGCTCTGGTGACTGAGGCGTGGCAGGCTCTGGTGACTGAGGCGTGGCAGGCTCTGGTGACTGAGGCGTGGCAGGCTCTGGTGACTGAGGCGTGGCAGGCTCTGGTGACTGTGATCTCGAAGGCTCGAGAGGCGGAGCCGTGGGAGGCTCAAGGGGCGGAGCCGTGGGAGGTTCAGGAAGTGTTGGCTCTTGGACGGTCGAGGCTACAGGCGCTGGCTCTGGCTCTTGGACGGTCGAGGCTACAGGCGCGGGCTCTGGCTCTTGGACGATCGAGGCTACAGGCGCGGGCTCTGGCTCTTGGATGATCGAGGCTACAGGCGCGGGCTCTGGCTCTTGGACGATCGAGGCTACAGGCGCGGGCTCTGGCTCTTGGACGGTCGAGGCTACAGGCGCGGGCTCTGGCTCTTGGACGGTCGAGGCTGGCAACGCCGGCTCTGGGACGGACGAGGCTGGCAACGCCGGCTCTGGGACGGACGAGGCTGGCAACGCCGGCTCTGGGACGGACGAGGCTTCCAGCTCGTTGGCCGTGGCAGGCGTGGGCGTTGGCTCGTTGGCCGTGGCAGGCGTGGGCGTTGGCTCGTTGGCCGTGGCAGGCGTGGGCGTTGGCTCGTTGGCCGTGGCAGGCGGAGACCGGGAAGCAGAAGCCTTTCCTCTTCTCCTCCTTCTCCTGGCGGACGGGGTTGTCAACACTGGCCCTGGGACAGACAAGGCTGGGGGCATGTTGGCCGTAGCAGGCGTGGAGGAACGAGTCATGGAAGGCTGGGAGGTGACCTCTGTGGGGGGAGAGATAGCGGCCTCCTCTGCGATGCCCACAGTCAGAGGAGAGCCACAGATCCTCAGGGTCACTTCAAGGAAATCAGAGAGCGTCCAGCCAGGGGTTGCTGGTGGTAGCCGCTCCTTCAATGAGGTGTCAAGATTTGCCCTGAAGAAAACCACCAAGCTGTAATCTGGGAAATCCGAAGAGTTTGCCAGCTCGAGGAACTCAAAGACATGGACCTCTATCGGGCGGTTCTCCTGTTTGAGGCCGAGGAGGAGGAAATTCGCCTGTTGGGCGGTGAGGGCTGCTGGATCCATTGCGGGTCGGTCGTTCTGTAATGAAGTGGGCTTAGACGAGGGAGTGAAGATCCAAATGCAGTTTATTTGAATATTAAAAGTAAAAGCAAACACTTAGAACACTTAGGCAGGAACTCCGACCAAGGCAGGATACGAGACAGAGATTCAAACATCTAACATCAAACATCAAACAACGACCGACAAAGGACAAGGTGAACATCAGGACCTAAAATACAAAACAAGGGAAAACATAAACCAATGGACAATCAGAACTAATAACAAGGTGAAGAGGTAATTAACTAAAACCAATGACAAGACTAGAACAGAGAGTAAAGTAGTTAAACAATAAACCAATGGGGAGCGGACACATGGACGAGGAGGGAGGACAGGACATGACAAAACTTCAAAATAAGAGTGCTTAAAACAGAAAGCAATACGGAACATAAAAGGTGCCAAAACTCAAAGAGTGCATAAACAAAGAACAATGTGGAACATAAAAAGTGCCAAAAACTAAAAGTAAAAAGGTAAACAAACCAAAGACGGTGTGGATCGTTACAAGGCCAGGTGAGGGGTGAAACAAGCATCTACATTTTTTTGTTCTTTTTTATTTTTTTTAAAGATTTACACATTTCAAATGTATAAAAATATGATAAATTTATATATATATATATATATATATATATATATATATATATATGCATGTTACAATAAATGTAATTTTTTAAATAAATGAAATACAATGCATTAAATACCCCCCACAGTGTCCTCTATTTGGACAACCATAATATGGTCACCCTAGTAGTAATAAAAAAAAATAAAGTCCTGTAATTAATAATGGCAATGTGGCACAATGATGATTTCAATATTAATTTAAAGTTGGAACGCCATGCAATCTATTGTTGTAGCCTAGTAGTTGGCTGGATAAAATGTGTCTAGCCTTAATTTAACATTAGCCTCAACAAAACAAGGTCTGTACTGATCTGTAATGATCAGTGGCTCTGCGGCAGAATGAATATTTAAATATTAAGAAGTCAACTAAATGTTGTATTTGGCTGTGTATTTATGGTGTTGTGTGTAGTTTTTAAACATTCAGGGTTCTTTTTAATATTCTTTGTTATCTGTTAATTTAAAGGCCAGTTTGGTATTGAAAAAATAATTAAACTTTTTATTAAGAGCAATAAAGTTTGTTTATCTTTCAATCGGAGTTTGCATGTTCTCCCCGTGTCTGCGTGGGTTCTCTCCGGGTGCTCCGGCTTCCTCCCACCATCCAAAGACATGCAGGCTAGGTTAATTGATGTCTCCAAAAATTGCCCTAGGTGTGAATGTGAGTGTGAATGGTGGTTTGTCTATGTGTGGCCCTGCGATGGACTGGCGACCTGTCCAGGGTGTACCCCGCCTTTCGCCCAAAGTTAGCTGGGATAGGCTCCAGCCCCCCGAGACCCTGTACAGGATAAGCGGTTGTCGATGGATGGATGGATGGATGGATATCTTTCAATCTGTTTTTGTAATGTTATTCAATATCGTGATAATACAGTACACCGTGATAAAAGCTTCAGTAATTAGTGATGTGAAAATTTGATGCCATCATATAAGAGGCAGTGTCAAGTAAAAAAAACTTCTCATCTCGACTTAATTCTGTTCCATTCATTGTCTAGCTTTTTTTTAACGCAAGATCGTGTTCAGTCTAAATGGCCCCTTAAGGGCTGTTCACACAGCATGCATTCTAATCCGCAAATGTTGGTGCATTTATAATGTTTTAGCTCAGTGGCTGAGAAGAGAAGCCACTAAAACTGACAGTTAATCAAGATCTATCTAAGTTCTGTCTGAAGGGAATATGTTGACTCCATACTGTGATTATCAGAGTGTTGACGTCTTGAATAACTACATTATCCAAGAAGCAGAAGCCCGTAATGTAAGACCTCGACGCTAGCTGCTACAAGATAATTTAATAAAACTGCATTATTTAAAAGAAGAACAAATTATACACAGTGTGTGCAGAGCAAAAGAACGTAGTTTATCATCATAGAAGGTAAATAGGCACTTCTGGGAGGTTTGCATAAGAAACAAGCAAAGAGAGCCATTTTAAATAGCCATGTCAGTGAGAATAAAAGGCAAAATAGATGGATTAAGCAGAGTAAAAACACTATAAACAGTGTACACACACACGCTTAATAGCCATCTATGAGAACATAACATATAAGTGTTTTGCTTTGATATAACAGTTTTGTCCCCAAACTATAGCTAAGTACACACATGCACGTATGCAAGCATACACAGATGATAGAAAGTGTATCCACCCTCTATTGGGCAAAACGACAAAAACAATAGTCCAAAATGCCACAGCATATTAGCCCTTTACCCTTATTTGTATCCAGTCAGGCTTGAGCAGGCAGCACTGTCATTGCCCTGCCACGTGCACGGCCAGTGCGTGCACATCTGTGAATCTGACACATCTGGCAGTGACAGACACACAGAGCACACATGAAAAATTAATCTCAGTCCCCTGTCTTGAATTCCATTAAATAAAGTGACACTACTAAACCATCAGTGACCTGCATTCAAATTCACTTTTGTCATGAGGAGCATCATAAATCAAGCTGGTCAGACAGGCTACGTGAGAACAGAGAAATTTCAGCATTGGGGAGCAGCTATAATATGGGATGCCTTCACACTATTGCTTTCATGGACACATAGATACTTGAATTGATGAGTCAAATAAATATATGCGCTTGTCTCACTAAACAAGCTTGTGCATATCGCCACCTAATGGCATATTGTGCAAATATGATATATGTATTCCTGTTCTTTCCTTTATCCCTCCCCTCTTTCTTTTCTTTCTCCTCCCTGCCCAGTAGGTGACGATATCCACAAAGAATGTGAATTGCCAAAAAACAAGAAGAACTTGGTCCTCTCATTAACATGCATAGGACGCTGGATGAAAGTGGAGATTTATGATTCTTAATTAATCTGTTTCTCACCCACACCTATCATCTTGCTTCTGAAGACATGGATTTATCCACTGGAGTCTTATGGACTACTTTTATTCATCCTGCTTTTTGGAGCTTCAACGTTTTGGACATAATTTACTTGCATTGTATGGGCCAACAGAGCTGAGATAGTCTTCAGAAGTAAATAAAACATCTGTGTGGCATGAGGGTGAAGAAATGATGAGAGCATTTTCATGTTTGGGTGAACTATTCCTTTAATATGAATATTGAAGATGAGTAAAAGATTAACATCCTGTTCATGACCCCAGAAACATAAATGGAAAATTAGATTTTGCACTAATCTAAAATTTAGTTTAAAAAATCTGAAGTCATCTAAATACTTTTGATTTATATTACAGTTGATTTCCATAACGGATTAATGGTTAAAAGAATTACCCTCCAGAGAAAGAAACTAAAATACTGCTTCACTCTATTCCAGTGAAAGACAGAGAAAAGGACTTAAGAAAAAAACAGGAATGAAAAGCTGAATAAAAAAATAGCAGAGTGTTGACTTCTCTTTGGATGGAACAGAGCCCTTGAGGAGAGTATGCATAACAGATTACAGGCTTGGCATGTGAAGTAGGATCTGAAGTGCTATACAGAGTTAGAGCAATACTCAATTCACTATTATATAGGGTTCAGGAGCATGAATTAGTTGTCTGTTCTAGCACATACCGGACTTATGACTTTAAAAGTGTATGTTTAAACTGGCAGACTAAATTAGTGTACTCTAAACTGTGATAAATTATATTGTGTTGTTTATGCAATTGGCATTCAGCTGTCTTGTTATCTCAAAGGGTCACCTCCCTCTCTCCCTCTCCCTCTCTCTCTCTCTCTCTCTCTCTCTCTCTCTCTCTCTCTCTTTTTATTGTGGTATTATCATTTTAACTGATTCACACTGTGATCTCTACTGTAAGACATTTTTTTGGAATTCTGAGCATAAAATGTCCCAACTACCTGACAGATATCACTAAAGTAGGTGTCCTGAGAAGCACGACGTGACCCCAGCAGCAGCGAATCCCCATGTGACGTTGGTGGACTGGGCCATCTTTTATCTCCCCCGACTCTCACTGTGAATGTGGAAATGGTAATTAGTCACAATTCATCTCAGGTGGATGTCTTTACTAGAGATGCACCAATACCACTTTTTTCTTACGATCCGATATCGGAAATCTCAAAATCGGCCGATGCCGATCCCAATCCGATACCAGTGTTGTTTATCTGCATAATCAGTTTAGAATATGTTTACATTATTGTGTGGAATTAATTGGGTGTATGCTTTAATATGTGAAAAAACACAAACCTCAAACTACACATTATTTAAATATAAATGTATAGCTTATTAATAAACTCTTTTTATGAATTAGAATACTGGATAATATAGCAGCAAAATTAACAGTAATTCCAGTCTTCAAGTCTTCAGTAGAAAATAATACACTGTCTTCTTTTTGCCTTTTTTTCTTTTCTTTTTTCCAAAGATGTTTCAACTTGCATCTTTTTGTTCAATTTAGTTGTAAGACATCAGTCCACTTTTCATTCACAGTTATTTTTTGGAACCCATTCAACATAAATATTGTTGTAAACAAATACTAATGATCACTAATGATGACAATGATAATAATAAGAAGAAATTGTTATTAATATTATTATTATTTACTTTTAATTTTTATTTGAAATACAACAGTATTATATTTAAATTGTGCACTTTTTAAACCTTTAAGCTTTTATTTTGACATTCTAATCTCTCCAGGAAATCCTGTATGTGTCTGTTTGTTGGCAAGTAAACAGTAGTTTAATTCGTTTCTTATTCAAATTCTGGTAAAATGTATCTCCGGTGCTGTTTTAAGTGCATATTATAAGTGAACTGAACTATTGAGCATCTACATCTATTGAGCTATTGAGATGCTGTTCTTGAGTAGCACTTAAATATTTCGCACCGCTGTGAAGGCTAAAAATAGCCACGAGTGCATCACCAGCCTGTGCATGAGTTTGTGATCCGTTTAAAAGCTTCAGTATCTGAGCCGATACCGATCCAGGTATCTGATCAGTGCATCCCTAATTTTACCTCTTTCTCTCTCCCCAGATGGGTGCCTAACCATGCCCTCACCTCCACTTTATGCAATTCTATTTGATCCTGTTATTGGTGCATAAATAGGCAGATTGAACTGATTCCCCTCATACACGTGCACTGAAGAGAGACTGGAAATAGACCATTATAGTGAAAAGAACTTACAGTAAATGGATCTGTTTCTCACCCAAAGTGATCGCATCGCTTTAGACGACATTAATTTAACCACTGGAGTAGAATAGATTACTTTTACTATGATTGTCTGTAATTTTTGGAGCTTTAAAGGGCTGATCACATTCACTTGCAATGAATGGGTCTACAGAGCTGAAATATTATTCTAGAAATCTTCGTTTGTGTTCTGCAGAAGTAAAAAAGTCATACATGTCTTAGATGGCATGAGGGCAAGTAAATGATGAGAGAATAAACAAAGTATCCCTTTAAGCGACTAGGTGTAAACGGTGTTGTGTCTTGCCTGACCATATGTGATTGGATCACCCAGGTGTAAACGGAGTCCAAGAGTCATTCTAATACGGAAGATCAGGTTGTCGTGTAAAGACCAGAATCCTTTTAAGTTGGTTCATTAGACCATCCTGCACTTTAAACATTGATTTGTGATTCTGTAGCCACACTGAGGTCAAATCTATTTCTAAGGTCAATGATCTGTCAATACTGCCAATCTACTGGCTACATTTATTCACTGATATGTGCAATTAATCAATTCTTAAACCCCAACCATGACATATAAAACATCTTGGACACAAAGCACAAAAGATAAAAAACAATAATTTAGAGACATGCAAAAATTCCAATCCAGTACAAGAATTTTAGTACATTCTTCTTGGATCAGATATAAAAAACTATAATCACAATTTGTCTGTGTTTTTTAAGTTTGCATTAAATTGGGTAAGCCTATATTTTATTGTTTTGCAGATAGTCATACTGAAAGGGCCCACATGCTTCAGTGTTTTTTATATTTATACCTCATAAATCATGTTCACAGTGACACCTTGTTTTTGAATAGACTGTACTGCATTGATCACCAGCACAGCAGTGAATTTAGTTCCATTCATGTCTCTTTTTCTCTCAGCAAGTCTCCAGTTTTTCTCTGCGCTATTCAAGAGATCTTTCAGTTCATTCTGTTAATCACAGTCAGACTGGACACCCGCCAGACACTGTCAATCTGGATTCAACCGAAATAACAGGGAGCTCATAAAACACAATGTACATAAGGCACTGCAATAAGACTATAAGTTGCAATTAATTGGGGATATAAAACCAAAAGCACACATTCCTAATTTGGTTTCCTCAAAAGAGAGATTTAGCAAACAGTTAACTAATGATTAATTAATGATTAACATCAAAAACAGCACAAACATTCAAATGTGATTTCATGCTTTTAAATATGTATTGTTAAGAACTATTTTTTTTAAATAATTATTTGTGGCAGGGCGGAGGGCGGGGCCAGGTCGTGATGCTACACACCCGGCCCCTTATCAGGCTAATTAAGCCTCTAAGAGGGATAAAGGCCGACCGGAGACAGCAGTGTGACAGAGAGAGAGATTTACGGGCAGTAAATGAGTGTGTTTGTCTTTTTGGTTAAGTTCATAATTAAATATTATTTATATTGTCAAGCTGGTTCTCACCTCCTCCTTTCCCTTTTACCTTGTTACACTATTGTTCTAAAATTAAGCTAATAATAATCATTACACCCAAAACTGATCAATCCTCTATGGGTCAAGAATAGTGTGTGCTGAATTAACTTTATAAACCTAACTGTCTGCACTTTATTTCATCTTTCAAAAGAAAAGATGAAGGGAGAAGCACACAACTCTAGCATAATTCTAGATATAATCACAATTCGCTATTAGAGCTTTCCCTAAACCTATATCAAATTAAAGGGTTAGAGAGGAGAAGAGAGGTAGAAAAAGAGAGAAGGAGCTCAGATTTCCTCTTTTTCAGGTGTCTCAGAGGAGGTGAACATGAAAGCACAGGCCTGCTAAGAGTTACTTGAGAAGTAATCAACAAGTACAACTTGATTTTAACAGTTACTGATCTTCAAGATGTGTGTTATTACAGAACTGATCTATCTATTCATAAACATTTGAACATAATGAAGAATCTATTTTTGGGACATATCTCTGATATTGGATCCTCCAAAGATGAGGCTGTGTGGGGGGAAAAAAATACTCATGCTGTCAGAAAGTTACACTTATTTTTCAAATTGGATTCTTTTAAGCATGTTTTTTTTTCTGTAATAAAAGTGTGTGGAAACTTTGAGGAAATGCAACAGAGAATGTTGAAATAAAAGCAAGGATGTTTTTAAGAGATACTGATCTTAACCGCACCTGTTCAGAAGTTGAAATGCTGTATGACACCACTGAAGAAGCTAACTGTGACATATTAAATGTAACAATATTTTATCAGTGTCTTTAAATAGCTGACAGAATAAAATCTCTACTCTTTACTTTGAAATAAATTACATTTCACAGTTGACAAGGGACTGAAATGAAGCTAAACTCAAAACATCATTAAAGTCTAAGACTCTGTCTGGAATGAGTCTCATCTCAGAACACAGAGGAGTTTGAGGAAGTTTGATTATTTTAGGCCTACATTGTGATTCATAGACATGCTACAGACAGAACACATATGCTGAGCCTTATTAGAGGACTTTTTAAGACAAAAACCTATGACTCACATAAGATCAACATAAAATCACATCTAAGGCAAACAGGAGTTGGTTTTAGAAAAAGCGAGGATGTAGAGTTCAGGGCGGAGGCTAGGAGGACGAGACCAGAAACCTGTCTCGTAGGAGCGAAATTTCACAGGGCTTGTGGGCGCCATGACCTCCAAGCTATTTACACCAGTCATAAAGTCAACAGACATCTCTCCAAAGAAGCAAGCAGGCCACAGACCACAGCTCTCAAATCCCATAAATCAGCAAGGTTAAAACACATTGATACCAGGCCAATTTAAATATTTCACATTTCTTGGTGGTTAGGGTGGTCAGATGTTAGACTCTTCACAAATAAATGCTTAAGTTCTTGAGATGATGCGGGTTGTTGACGCAAAAGAAAAAAGAACCAGTGTCTGAAAATGCTTGCTGATTACTGATTATGTCTACTACTAAAGCTGGGCATTATGCCACTATTGTGTGACATTAAAAATAAAAGTGTCAAGAGATTTTTCTATACCACGATAGATATTTGTCCGGCTATAAGTGTGCAGCACTATTTTACATTATTCCCACTTGAAAGCAAGAAAAAAAAATGGAGTAATGTGAAAATAGTGCAAAACACAAAGCAGAGTTTAGCTGTTTGCAAGCAACATCAAAACTTGCCACATTAATATAGAATTCAACTGATGTGCGATCACAGATGTCGGTCTCAGACGCTGAGGCAACTGAGATTCATCCTCTGCCACCCGGATTGAGTCTGCCACTCTGCCTAGAGTGCATTGAGATTTGGGCATTCCAAATTGGGGAGAAAAGGGAAAGAAGAAGAAAAAATAGCTAAACTATGTAACTTTTGGCCCTCTAGCGGTTGAAACATAAAACTGCAAGTTAAATGAGGAAGAACGCTATGTCATTATGATTCGGCACTGCTCCTCTGGTGGAAGAATCTCATGGTTCGTGGATGTGGAGTTTACCCGCAGAGCGGAGTCATGACGAGCTACAGTATTTTCATGTTGATATTATGTTATTGTCTTAAACATCTATAACCGATGTATTACTTACTTTGAGGAAGATAAACACCACTCTTAATTATATTTTAATATGATTATTAAAGTGTTTAGCCACTACAAATACACTTTAATGTTTGTATTGTACTACACATATCAGTTTAAGAGGTTAAACTCGTGAAATGGCTGATATGAGTTCAATTGAAGACACTGTATATTACAATCTACAGTCTCAGTTGATAATGCAAGTGAATCGTAATACTACAATAGTAGATCTACACAATGCAAACAATATGACCGCTTAAGTAAAATGTTTAAGTTTCGTGAAAATAATGTCACAATGTGAAAAAATCTTACTGGTCCAAAATATATGCTAATATTCATTATTCAAAATAAAATGTCATAGATTTTTTTTTTAGATTGATTTGGGGTTAAATATAACCAGGATATTTTCTTGAAAGGTTTCATGAGAATTACTCAACTATACTGTGATACTGTTACCATGATATATAATTAATCATACCATGATATGATTTTGGTCATATCGCCCACCCCAACTAACACATGAAACAATAAAAAAGTAATTACATCTGTATCGAGCTTATAAATTATCAGAATTATTGAGAATTAGAGATAATTAGCAATGACACATCTAAGGGTGTGAGGAAAAATTATGTTAATGAGACATAAAGAATTGAATAGCCCCCTGGAACAGACATTAAGAAAACCTATGGGAAAATGAGAGGAGGAGATCATAATTGCACATTTTCTCCCTTCACAGAGTTGAGAGAGAGTGCGCATGAACTGAAACACCAGCATTTAAAAGAAACATCATCATCGCAACTGTATGGCGGTAAAAAACATCACTATGGCAAAATGGTCAACAATTCAATAGGGTTTCCAATCCTCATGTTACATAATGAGACACTCGCCTCTGATAAAGAATGGTGCTAAACCAGAAAGCACAGCGCCCTATCCTCGTCCAAAAATGTCCAGCCTCTGCTTTCAATCAGTGAATTAGCAGATGACAGTATCAGGGCTTCAGTCCATAAACAGGAACAAATAGGCAGAATAGTGCCTCTCATAAACCACCCAATCAGCAGACTGAGAAAGAAGCATATTGTGGGAAGGAGAGTGCATCAGTCCTTATAGTAGGGCAATTGTGTCTCAAACTCTGTGGGGACATTGCTGGAGAACTTTAGACCAATTCATCTGGTCCTAATTTGCTAGTAATTCATATAATCATCATAACTCAAAAGCAGATACAGTGGATAATGTTTTTGGACACTTATTTCACACTTAAAACTTCTGAATGTCAATGCAATGCATTACATACAAAATATCAACCCTAGTGGCATCTGCAAACAAATGATGCTAAACCTTTGCTCAGAACTATTTTCACTTTTCTGAGCCATTTGTATTTATTATTATTATTATTATTAATTTAACTGGTCATTTTTAGTTGATTTTTTAAACGTAACAAACTTCTCCTTGTGAAATGATTTGCTTGAAAAGGTTGTTTATGCATTTTTTTATGCATTTTCTTTTTTATTAAATAAATGCTACTTGATTTGATATTTTGTTATATAATGAAATGACATGCATAGATTTGTAGGTGTACCATAAAGGGTTAGTTCACCCAAAAATGAAAACTCTCTCATCATTAACTTAAGCTCATGCTATTCCAGGTGTGTATGACTTTTTTTATTCTGCTGAACACAAATTAAGAATTTTAGAAGAATATTTCAGCTCTGTGAGTCCATGTAATGCAAGTCAACAGGGTCCAAACTCTGAAGCTCATAAATGCAGCATAAAAGTAATCCATATGTCAGAAAGTCTTTTATTTCCTGTCATTTTATTTTGAAACTGTAGTGATGTCATTTCCTTTTTTGAGTGCATCATTTCCTTCTTACCGACTCCGCATTCTGTGGGATGGTAGCTCTCGTGTGCGTAACCTAAGCGAAAACCACACACACACAAAACCTACATAACTATTTGTACACCGATGCCTGTACTCAAACTTCAATAATTAAAGTTTGTTGGAATAACTTCTCCGTGCCCTTCTCTTTGACTGGAGCCCTGTCAAAGGAAACTGTCAGACCAGTATTATCCCTTCAGAGTATCGCACTCTATCACACCATATGTATCAAATGGTTTATTCCATGTCTTTAGAAGTGATATGATAGGTATGGGTGAGAAACAGATTCATATTTCTGTAGATTTTTACTATAGAGCCCTCCTAAGCTCTCTTCTCACTTTAGAGTTACTCTTCTTTTTTTTTGGCTATTCGCATTATTTGTGCATATCACCACCAACTGAGCAGGGTGAAGAATTTATTGTAAAAAAATTACTTAAATATTCATATGTTTCTCACCCACACCTATCATATTGCTTCTGAAGATATAGATTTAACCACTTGTGTTGTATGGATTACATCTATGCTACCTTTATATGCTTTTTTGAGCTTCAAAATTTTTGACCCTGTTGACTTGCACCTACAGAGCTGAAATATTCTTCTAAAAATCTTTGTTTGTGTTCAGCAGAAGAAAGTCATACATATCTGGGATGGCATGAGGGTGAATAAATGATGAGAGAATTTTCATTTTTGGGTTAAACTATCCCTTTAAGTGCCCACATATTTTCGGGGTCACTGTATTCACATAATAATGTAAAAGCTGATATGCCATTGCTACCTCAGAATATTGTACTCTGATTGAACTCACTGTGGTTTATTTGTTTCCATAATGGTTAAACATAAAATTGAGCATTCCTTTCCCATAAACAGCCCTAAACTTGAACTCTGTACCACAAAGGAGTGCAGTTCCTCCAATCAAAGGGCTATTACGTGGTCAGTGTTGAAGATGACAAATAAACTGCTCTTGTGATGAGATGACAGTCAAAACTAAACGAGAGAGAACTTGTCCTCCAATCTCCCTTTAAAAGTGAAATGTTCCATCTTGACCTTATCAGAGAAACAGAATATAGTATAGAGAAACAGTAAACCACATGTAAACATTCATCAAATACATTTTTGCAATGGTGCATTTTTGAGTCTCGAAGAGCATATATCAAAATACAAGCTATATTTTAATCAGCTACCACAACATGTAAGTCCTCGCTAAATGAGGCTAACATACTGCACATTTCCTGAAGTTTTAATCAAACAAATAACCATGCTTCATAATGTAATTCAATTAAAAGCATGCAGCTTCTACATCGACAAAAATGGCACACATTTATCATACAGCACATGAAATATCCCATACCTAGATAAACAAGTCACCATATAAGCTGTCATTCCTCAATACAGTTTGCTGTTTCAGTCTGACAAACATCCTAATCAATTATTCTGCTCAATCTACTGAGAACATTTTCAATAATTATTATTTGTGCTTTGATCATGTCCCATCAATTCATTAATTTAATTTACAAACAGGAACCACCAGCCGTCGATTGGTTGAGAGCGAGAAACAGTCACAAGTTGCCGTGAACACACATAGTTCATCTTCTGACATGTTTAACCTTCATCTCCACTAATCATTTATCAACCATGAGGAAGCAAAAATAGCTCAGAGTCAGCTTGTTTTGTTTGTATTTTTAAATCATGACAAATACAAAATATATGGTGCATAAAGATAAGTACAGTAGATGTAGCACGTGAAGAGAAATGTGTTGGTTACATGTGGCTACGTGTTCCTGGCCTTAGTTTTTATTTTGACTGGTTGAATAAATCTGTGATCACAATAATATTCAATTATTATCTAAAAGGTAAGAGATGCAAAATTATTATAAGACATACACAAAACACCTGCTTAAAAAAATACTTTTGCCCCTGGCACCACATGCCACAACAAACTATTATTCGCTAATCTACCACACCCAACTCGATCTCATGAAAAGTCATACATCATTTACAAGGTGTCTATTTTGTGTGATGTTGCACAATTTTGTTTGCATAAAACTCTTTTTAATGTTTTACCTTTACCCAAACCCCTTATCTAAACTTAACCGATCAGTAGAGTGTGTAAACATGATAAGAAGCTGTTGTGTGTGACAGAAGCAGGTAATTGTCACATATTAGATGGAAACGATGTCCAGCAACGTCACTGGCTGTAGTGAAATTTGTGGGAATTAAAACGAGTGCAGAATCGCACGAATCAGGGTTGGGAGGGTTACTTTTGAAATGTACTCCACTACAGATTACAGAATACATGCTGTAAAATGTCATTTTTAATGTATTCCATTAGATTACTCAAGGTCAGTAAAGTATTCTAAATACTTTGGATTACTTCTTCTGCACTGGTAGAATTTTTCACTTGTTTTGAATATAAAAATTCTGCCAGTACAGTAAGACAAAATACACATGTTAAAAATACATTCTCTGAAAAACCGATATATCTTATGCAGTGTTGTTTCTAAAACAAGATAAATCAAATTGATCCTTTTTTAAGTTTTTTTTTAATAATTTTACAGGAAAACAATACAAAAATTATTATCAATAATATGATTTTTGCCCTAATATCAAAGATCTTACTAGAAAAAAATGAATTATGATCCATCGTGAATTTTCTTGCTAAAAAAATATGATCATGTCTGGTAACGTGTGCAGGTAAAATGGCTAGAAATAGCATTTTAGCTTAGCATAATGCTGATAATTTACACAAGGATTATTTCTATTTCTTCTGCTCCAAACTTACTTCAAACTTCTCTATCTGCTCGTATGAATATACACTACCGTTCAAAGGTTTAGGGTCACTTACTTATTCTTTATATATATATTTCACATTTTAGAATAATAGTAAAGTCATCACAACTATGGAATAATAGAAATGGAAATATGGGAATTATGTTGTGACAAAAAAAATCTAAAATAAATAAAAACTGGGTTATATTTTATCATCTTCAAAATGGCCACACTTTGCACAGATTTTGCAAAAATGTACTCTTGGCATTTTCTCAACCAACTTCTTGAGGTATCACCCTGGGATGCTTTTTAAACATTGTTCCATGTTGTGCACTTAGTGGCTGCTTTTCTTAATTATTCAGTCCAAGTCATTCATTTTTTTTATATAAAATGTTTTATAATGAAATAAATTTATATGGTGGCACAGTTATATTTTTGTCTACAAAGAAACAAGTGAGATAGAATTACATTGAGTTTACTCATCTTAAATCATATTGAAAATCTATGATGCATTAAAATCAGGACACAGGGCACACGAGGCATATTTGCAGAGCAATTCTGGGAATGCAAATGTCTAGCCTGCCATGCCAATGGCAGCTGGTGTGACGTGTCTCTATGTAAATATCCATCATTTGAACTTACTGAGGCACAAACAAACACTCCAAAGCCACAGAAAGAGCATCAGAGTTATTTCATGCTCTGTGAGTCAGTCTTGCATCTAATGGTTTTCTATCTCTGATGGTCTAATTGTCTTCTTTCTGCTGGGAGAGGTCGAGATAAGTCATTGTCTGCTAAACCTCAAAGCAAAATGTGTATATTTTAGTCTTAGAAATGGCAGGAGTTACTTTCCATTCATTCCATAAAGTTACTGTCACATCAGCATGTTGCCTTTGGTAATAACAAGGTACAGAAGTGCATGGCTTGAAGTCAAAGCTCCATAATAAAGCACAGCTGGGAGTGTTTGGTGGCACGTACCTGGTGCCTGTTGTGCTTCATCAGCACTGCTATAAATTCCCATTAAATGACCACCAAAAAAACTGTTTGATCTGGTTCCATCTGGGACTTTTGGCTCTGCAGCACACAAGGCAACAGCTGTTATGCACACATGTATGATAAAAACCAATCACCAGAAATACATCAAATATTCCATATTTTTCATTCATTAATTATCAATCAATTGTGTCAATGTTACACAAGGCGCAGGTCACCTATAAAGCAATTACAGTACTCAAAATATAAAAAATTATGTTGCAAAGCACTAATCATCCACACAATAAGTCTCCTACCAAACTACGGTCTGTGTGTATATGTTTGTGTGGAAGCATAACAGCATGAAATAATAAGTCTACAGTGAGCACACAATATAAAACTGTGAGAGTGCAGTGCTTATTACAGTGTGGTCAAGAAATTTTAAAACTGTTGACCTGCAATAACAGCAAAATGAATGAGCAACAATGTCCTTAAGAGTTATTTAAAATGAGCTCATAATAATATTAGCGATCCAAAATTAAGAGCTAACTGATTCCCACATGTGCCATAACAGCCTGTTTCACCATTCACTATAAAATAGCTATATATATATATATATATATATATATATATATATATAGTATGCCTTTTTATTGCACAAGTGACAATATCCATACAGTAGCCTAAATGTAGCCAACTCAGTTTTCAGAGAGATGCCAGAGAAAAGGAAACATAGCATCATACGTAAATCTGCTGTTTTGCATTTTTGAGCTGTGTGATGAGACAACCTTAAATCTGAATTATCTGAAATAATGTCATATAATAATCTGATATCTTTTTACAAAAGCTAAATCCCGAATCCAAACACAAACACAAAACATTTTGTCATGGACTCCAGTTCCACAATCCACCCCACTTCTTCCAGTTCCCACACTCGTGCTCAATCTCCTGAATATTAGTTTCACCTGTGCTGTTCTGAACTCTATTTATACCCTGCCTTTTCACTTTTGACTTTGTTGGTTATTGCATGTTCCTGCTTTGCTAACTCCTTTAGAAAACGAATTGTAATGTCATTCTCGTGTTCGTTTCCTTTTTTCCCCCTGCCCTTCTCCATCTGTTTGTTTTATTGGACTGATCTCTTTGGCTCTGGCTTTGGACTCTGTTTAACCTCGCTTATCTGGATTTGCCCACTGTGTTTTGAACTCTACTATTAAACCTGTTTCTGCAACTGTATCCTTCTCGTCCCCTTCCGTCACAGAATAACCAACCAAACTATCATGGATTCCGTGGAAAATCTGCAAGGCTCATTAGAACGGATGTGTGCGGCATTTGCGTCTCAAGGATCTACTGTGGGGAGGCACGAGGAGGCATTAACCACCCAGGGACAACAGATCCAAGAGATATTGCAAACGGTACGTGCTTTATCTGACTAGTTAAATCCAGTTCAACCTGTACCTGTCCCTGAACCTGTAGAGATTCCCGACACGCTGCAGAGCTCGGCTAGTTTTGTACCACCCAAGAGGTTTGATGGATCTTTGGATAATTGCCGGGGCTTTCTGATGCAGTGTAGTTTCTATCTAAAATATCACCCCCATCTTCGATCTGACAGTGAGAGGGTTAATTTTATGATCTCCGTGCTTACTGGCAGAGCAAGACAGTGAACAACTGCACTGTGGACAGCTAATAGCCTTATTCTATCGTAATATGATCAGTTCTGTGACCAAATTGCCACGGTATTCTATCACCCATTCGAAAAAAGATGGCACCACTTGGATCTGGATTTATTACCCACAGAACTGTGCCACTGACACTTCAGGTGGGCCTGTGTCATAAGGAAATTATTCAATTCTTTGTTGTTCATTCTACTAGAGATTCTGTAGTTTTAGGCCATCCTTGGCTATGCCTCCATGACCCTAATATTTCCTGGCGCACGGGGGAACTATTGAGCTGGAATACTCATTGCTTATCGCACTGTCTTAATTTACCGGTTTCTTCGACCTCAGTGGAAAGCCCAGAAATCAAGTCTACTGGAACCATTCCCTCTGAGTATACTGATTATGCTGATGTTTTTGCAAAAACTCAGACCACCCTTCCTCCACATCGTAGCTGGGATTGCGCAATTGATCTACTAATGGGGTCTTCACTCACTAAAATCAGAGTGTACCCCTTGTCGCTCCCAGAATCTAAGGCTATGGAGGATTACATTGATGAGGCTCTAAACCTTAGTATAATTTGTCCGTCCACTTCTCCAGTTGCGTCAGGGTTCTTCTTTGTGGAGAAAAAAGATGGTCGGACTTCGGCCTTGTATTGATTATCGTGCCTTGAATGATGTCACAGTAAAGTTCACATATCCCTTGACTCTTATTCAACCGACACTGGAACAGGTCAGTAAAGCTAAAATTATTACCAAGCTCGTCCTCAGGAGTGCATACAATCTCATTCGCATCAGGGAAGGGGACGAATGGAAAACGGCTTTCGTCACCACAAGGGGGCACTAAGAATATTTGGTTATGCCCTATGGACTTTCATGAATGAGATTTTTCGGGACATGATTGACTGGTTCCTGATTATTTACATTGATGATCTGTTAATTTACTCCTCTAGCCTTTCTGAACACACGGATCATGTTACTAGAGTACTGCAAAGGCTCAGGGAACACTGCTTATTCGCCAAAGCTGAGAAATGTGAGTTTCATCGCTCCTCTGTCTCTTTTCTGGGCTATGTCTTGTCCGCAGGAATTATGAAGATGGAGTCCAACAAAGTCTCTGCAGTCCAGTCCTGGCCCGAACCCAAGACACTAAAGGAACTTCAGCATTTTCTTGGATTTGCGAATTATTATAGATGCTTCATTCGAGACTTCAGAAAGATAGCTGCGCCTCTCACTGCCCTGACACGAGGTAAACCTAAAACTTTATTGTGGACTCCATCAGCTCAGCAGGCTTTCCAGGCCTTGAAAGACGCATTTACCTGTTCGCCGGTTTTGAAACAACCTTAACCTACTCTACCCTTTGTTGTGGAGGTTGACGCCTCTGAAACTGGTGTGGGAGCTGTACTCTCACAAAGGCACGGAGCTTCTGCAAAATTGTACCCCTGTGCATTCTATTTCCATAAGTTGTCCCCCCCAGAACAACATTATGATGTTGGAAACAGGGAGTTACTGGCTATCAAGTTAGCCTTAGAGGAATGGCGTCATTGGTTGGAGGGTTCTAGATACCCTTTTGTTGTACTAACCGATCATAAGAACCTTGAATATATTCACTCAGCCAAACGGTTAAATCCCAAACAGGCCAGATGGGCAATGTTCTTTGCCCCGGGATCAAAGAACACAAAGGCAGATGCCCTGTCCAGGCTTTTTTTTAAATGACTCCAAGCCTCCAAGCCCGACACAATCCTTCCTGCTTCATGCCTAGTGGCTCCAGTGAGGTGGGACTTATTGGAGGTTATACAACAAGCTCAAGGGAATGAACCGGCACCACCTCAGGCTCCTCCAGATACAATGGGTACATACTTCTCTTTGTTCTGGTCATCCGGTTATCACTCGTTCTGTGAAATTAATCACTAGAAAATTTTGGTGGCCCTCCTTAGCAGATGATGTACATGATTATATCCTGTCCTGTCCTGTCTGTGCCCAATCCAAAATTCCTCGCAGCCTGACAGCTGGACTTCTCCAGCCATTGCCTTTACCTAATCGGCCATGATCTCATATTGCCATGGACTTCATTACCGATTTACCACCATCAGAGAATTGTACAACTATTCTAGTGGTTATTGACAGGTTCTCAAAGATGTGCAGTTTGGTCCTATTGTCCGGACTACCCAATGCCACCCAACTTGCAGATATTATAATCAATCACATATTCCGGAATTTTGGTATTCCGGAGGAGATCACTTCTGACAGGGGAACCTATTTCACATCTAGATTCTGGCGAGCATTTTGTGACAGACTGGGTATCCAACTCAAGTTCTCCTCTGGGTACCACCCACTAACGAATGGTCAAACAGAACGTCTGAATCAGGAAGTCGGCAAATATCTCAGAGCCTTGTTCACAGAGCCAAGCAAACTGGAATACATACCTCCCTTGGGCCGAGTATACCCAAAACTCTCTGATCAGTTCATCTACCCAATGTTCAAGCAATGTTCCTGCTGTGGATTCTTGGGTCCAAAGGTGTACTCAAGTCTGGAGAGCTACCCATGATCACCTACAGCGCGCCACTCAAACGCAGAAATCTAAAGCGGACCTGTGACGCAGACCCACACCCGTTTTCCATCTGGGCCAGCGGGTGTGGTTATCCACCCGGGACATCGGTCTACGTCTCCCTTCCAGAAAATTAAGCCCCAGGTATATCGGTCCATTTAAGATCATTTAAAGAATAAATCCTGTTACATATAAACCCATTACTATATATATATATATATATATATATATATATATATATATTATATTTATTTTCCCGTTACAAAGTATGTCCTGTGTTTCATGCTTTGTTAGACTCCTGACGTCGCGGCGGCCAGTTGCAATACTTGGTAGACTGGGAGGGCTATGGACCAGAGGAGCAGTCTTGGGTGATGTCGAAGGACATCTTGGACCATGCACTGAACGATAATTTCCATCTCCAGCATCCTGATCGGTCTGCACCGCTTCCTAGGGGACGCACTCCTCGTCACCGAGCGCAGCCATCTGGAGCTGTCCGCAGAAGAGGAGGGAGTACTGTCATGGACTACAGTTCCACAATCCACCTTGCTTATCTGGATTTGCCCACTGTGTTTTGAATTCTACTATTAAACCTGTTTCTGCAACTGAAACCTTCTCGTCCCGTTCCGTCACACATTTCCTTCAGCGGCAGCTATCAAATACAATATTTTCCATGCAATATTTAATATACAAGAAAGAAAGAAAGGAAGAAAGGAAGAAAGAAAGAAGAAAAGAAAGAAAAGAAAAGGAAGAAAGAAGAACATGAGAAAGAAAGAAAGAAAGAAAGAAAGAAAGAAAGCCTGGCTCATGTTATCTCGTGTATCATATGCCTCTATTAAATTGTTGATCTCATATATCTCCAATAATGTAAAATAAACGCAGAATAAATACGGCATAATAAACCAATTTTAAAGATGAAGTATTAAGTATGAGAATGGTGGAAACACCTGCTGTCTGTCGACCCGCCTATCAAACATAGTCGTTCATGATGGACCGTTTATAGACTGTCAGTTTGACACGACCCAAAAAAAAACGGAATTCGAAATTGTATTTGGATTAAGCAGACATGATCTACTATCTGAAACATACATATATTTTGTGATGCCTGCTATATCTCCTCGAAAATCCGCATCATCATCGGTTGTCATGGGAGAAGCGCGACTAGATGCTGCTCATTCTCGTCGACACAAATACTGCACCTCCTGCGCATTTTCCTTATAAAAACAATATTGTACAACAAAAAATAGGTAATAAAGCTGTCCCCCCGTGCGTTCAATATCCATAAACGTAAAGCTCACCTATTCCAGTGCTGAATCTTCAACCCGCCCGGGTGCATGTGATTGATCAGGGTCTGGTGGTGTGTTCTGTAGTCGCGCGAACCGCAGCCTGTGCTCGCGCGCTCTTCTTTCTCCTCGAGCGCTCACGCTGTCGCTGCTGTCAGACGACACGCGCAGCGCCGTCCCGCGCACTCTCCATGTAGGCACAGCCGCAGCGACACAAGAATAATCAGCAGCAGCTTCAGGCATAAGACACACACAAAGCACAACTGGAAAATAATAAGCATATGTTATTTCTACAAAGACCATTATTAACCTCCTGGAAGTAAGTCAGTAACTCTGAGCTTCTAACTTCCCCAATGAAAAAATATTTATAATTATATATTTAATGTTATTTAGGATACACAAGGCTACTACTCTGCTGCTACTACTATTTTGGACACACCTGCTCATTTATTACAATGTTCCATTATAGAATAATAGTTAGGTCAACAAAACTATGAAAAAATAAATAATAATAATAATAATAATAAAAATTAAGTTGGAGATGAGAGTTACCAAAGTTGCAATTGTAAAAGAATTACGCATTTCAATTGCAATTTTTTTTTTTTTAAATTCAAGAAAATTGTACTTAATCTTTATTCAATTAAAATATAAATACGAAATATTTTAAGTTTTATTCATTTATATTTTCTTAAAAATTACACAATTTAATTTGACGTAATTTTAATATGAAATCGAAATACGTAAATCTTAAATTGTGTGTGTTGAAGGAATCAAAACTCACTTGTATTTTCTTCAAAGTAGGGTTACAACTCTGTGTTTAATGTCATTCAAAATGTCATTATGTATGTGCTATGTGTCATTATAATAAGTTACAGAGCATGGCGCATTCATTACTACAAAACTATTAATTATAGCTTAATTTTCCTTGAATACAAGCATCTAAAATACTTTGTCAAAGCTATAATAATCCCTATCTTTGTGCTGATGGGTAAAGTTGCTTTGTGTTTTGTTTTTCCTTCCTGAATGCAGGCAGGACATCTGATTTATGATGGTGGTTTGGCAGTGCAGGTGAAAATGAGCATGTTACAGTGCTTTCCTTGCACTGAACAATATCATGTCTTACCCGACCACATCTTCTCAAATTCTAAACAATTTGGTGTGCCTACGATATTTTTGAGACTCTGAGTAAGACTCCTGTCTGTCTGAGTCTTGAATGGAATGAGGAACTACTTGTTAACTCATTCAGAATGATATGGCACAATGAGAATCAGGATTACATTACAATCACCATCAAAGGTTTGGAAGTAAAAAGTTGATGCCCATGCAAAACAAATTACTAAAAAAATGTGGAATAATATATCTAAAAAAAAAAAAAATCTAACAGAATTATAAAACAGAGCAGCATACTGTTCTAACTTTAAAAAATCCCCTTTTAGATCTTTTACAAGACTCTTAAGAGTCTCTTCAAACAAGAGGTTCTGAAGCTTAAACTAATGCCAGTTTACTCTATAAGATAACTCTAAAATCTCTAGTTTGAGCTTACACAGATCACTGGCTTTGTTTACATGTTCCACTTCCTAAATTGCCTTTGAAATAGTCTTGAGACATCTATCATTATGTCTCATGGTGTCTTTTATGTGAGGGACTTAATGGGATCATCCAAACATAATCCATATCATGTACCAGACCTGTGCCAAGTGATTTCATAACCAGTTGGTATTTGTTATAATGTGTTCTTTCAGTGCCACTTTTTTCTTTTTGACCCATAGCAGTGGAATTAAATTAATTAAAGATTTTCTCCCTTATGCTATTAGACTTATACAGAAATGTCAATGTGGCAGCGTTGAAAAATGCAACTCAAGTACACTGCTGACAAGGCTGGCAAATCAAAATGACAACAGAAGTTTAGAAACACTTCAGATACACAAAATGGACAATATTATATAAACAAATATACACCGTAAACACACAAGGCATTACAGTGCTACAGAAAAGAATGCGTTTGAGAATTGCATTGGAAAAAGCAACTACACTGGATTACCACAAATATTTATTTAGACTCGCCCCTCCTTTTCTTTAAAAAAATGTAATTAAATTGAAAAAATCTAGGTTATTTTCAAAATGGAAGTGAATGTGACCAATTTTTGGAGGATTTAAAGGCAGAAATGTGAAGCTTATCATTTTATAAAACCTTTACATTAATTCTTCTTTTAGAGGCCTGGATAGCTCAGCAAGTATTGACATTGACTACCACCCCTGGAGTCGCAAGTTAAAATCCAGGGTGTGCTGAGTGACTCCAGCCTGGTTTCCTAAGCAACCAAATTGGCCTGGTTGCTAGGGAGGGTAGTCACATGGTGTAACCTCCTCGTGGTCGTGATTAGTGGTGCTTGCTCTCAATGGGGGGTGTGGTAAGTTGTGCGTGGATCACGGAAAGTAGCATGAGCCTCCACATGCGGAGTCTCCGCAGTGTCATGCACAACGAGCCACATGATAAGATATGTGGATTGTCTGTCTCTGAAGTGGAGGCAACTGAGACTTGTCCTCCGCCACCTGTATTGAGGTCAGTAACCGCGACACCACGAGGACCTACTAAGTAGTGGGAATTGGGCATTCCAAATTGGGGAGAAAAAAAATTCTTCTTTTAAAGCTCATGTATTATTTGAGCTGTAAAGCTGTTTAAATCGCCATTGGTAGTCACTTCAGGGTTTTAGGATTTTTTTATATTACTTTAGCCCCATTTCACACATACAGTCTTTTCCAGAAAATTACCTGCAAATTTTAGGTTAGAGGTCATGTGTGAACACAACCTTTTTGAAAATACTGGTAAATTTTGCTCTGGCAATTTCCCTTGATTAGAAGTTGTATCATTACCTATAAATTTCCATACTGATGGTATGTGTGAACAGCACATGTGGTACATTTACCTGTAAAGGCAACCCAACAGTTTTCCTGTAATTTACCTGGCTGCATGTGCGAATGGGTCTATTGTCATGGCAGTGAAGTTGTAAAGTTTAGTACGTGATTTTATCACACTAAAATCATGTTAAAACATATTGCGGTCTTGTGGCTAAACTTTTGAGCATTTTAATATTGATGGATTGGCACCATTAAATTCCATTGTAAGTGCTTCACTGGAACCCAGATTTTTGAAATTATTGATTTATTTATTTTTTAAGAAAAGGAGGTGCGAATCAAAATAAATGTTTGTGGTAATCAACATTATGCTACAAATGCTGTCGACTGAGCTTAAGATGTGTTGAACCCGGAATATTCCTTTAAATTACAAAATTGGTTCTAACAACAAAATATTTATAGGTTCTGATATGGTTTCCCATTGGCAGCCTCAGGGGAATCTGATGTAAGGATTGAGCAGAGACTATCCTATTGGCTGTGCTTCGAATGTACATCTCTTCAATCAATCTTAGAACCTTAGAAACCTTCTCAGCTGAACACACATATTCTGTTTGGACAATGACAAAAACTGCTGTGACTGCACTTTGGTAGACTGTGTTGATAAGTGTTCAATTAAAGAGAATCAAATTTGACAAGAGAAAAAGCCACACATGGTCTTTGCATCCACTTTAGGTTTGTCAGAGAAAAAGTCCAATGTCTCACAGGTAGACGAAGGTTCCCTCTCCCACTGGCACAGAAATGCAGATTCATCTGAGTGCATATTTCCATCAAATCTAGACTCCTCTCACACTCATCTGTGGGATTCGACACATCTCTGAATGTTTCCATGAATAAGACACATTCCTTACTTCAGGTTGGTTACATACTCGAAACTGAGGTTTGACTGAGAAAATAACCGACTTACTGTTATGTTCCCTTTTGTATAGAGGTTGGGTTTTGGGTTTGAGTAAGAATTTAATATTCCAAGGCCTTGCCAAACTATAAATTATGTAATGGCCGAATGACATAATATATGAAGACATCTACATATTTTTGTTGAAATGTGTTGATGGGCTGTATAAAAATGTCTGCTAACATGGCAACAATGTGGAACATCAGATCAATGGAAATCAATGGTGCAATTGGAAAAAGCAAGTAATTGGTTAAATTAATTCATCAATTAATTACAGCCACATACAAGTTACATTTTAAAGTAAAGTGTTCTGGTTAGCTTTCAGACAAGATAAACTGACAAACAGTGGTATTTAATAATTGGTTTTCCAATGATCATGATCTTAATCAATATTAGAAGGGAAACAAAAAGAACAATTCAACATGTCTAAATACTTTTACTAACATAATAGCATCCTTTTAATTAGCAATGACATTAAACAAGGACACACTGAGGTTTTACAATCTTTTATTTCTCTTTCAGAAATTTTCAGGGAATCTTGTTTAAATTTGTTATTAGGAAATATGTGTTACATTTCTTCAAATTTAATCTACAACACTGTCATTCATTTCCTCAATGAATTTAAGGATTATCGTTATTTTACAGTATTACACCGATCAAGACAGAATCAATAAATTATGTAGTATGTATAGTGTAATGTGAGTATTTTCATACCGTGTGCACACATCAGTTGAAATGAAAATGAACACAAATGAAAATCAGTGGAAGCATTCAAACATAGACCATGTCCATGATAATAATTTCATTATTATTTCCACACAACTGTTAGAATAACCAATGCAAGTGTTGCATTCAGCAATAAAACAACTGCAATGAGTGATTTCAAAGGACTTTGTGCAAAAGTCTTAAAACAGTGCTGCTTGTTTCTCTTTGTGGTCTGAGACACAATTAGAGGGTTGACAATTATGAACATCCCACGTAGAATAATATTTTTTTTTTTTTTAAAACTACTGCTTTAACTACTTATTTATACAAACTTAAATTTGTATATAGCAGCTCACCCCATGCTAACTACTGTCAGTTCAGTAAATTCTTACCAGAATTATTGTGCAGAAATAAGTAAGCAACTACATGGTTTGGCAGGGATGCTACATAACAGCAAGTGCACTATTTCAGCATTTAATTTAATGCTAATCGTTCATAATGACAATGTATTGTAGTTACATTGCAATTAACAAGCAGGAAGTGCTAGCTAGTGGACAAAAGTGCTGCCAGTGTTGCCTCTAGCTTTCTTGTCCAGCATCAACGACTACTGTCCTTACGACAACAATGAACACTTAGAAATCTGACCTGATCAAGAATCTTTTCAATAATCCAATGTGCTCTTCAATATGAGGCAACAGGCTTGATTCAGATTAAACACTCATTATGGAAACATAACAATAAATCCACAAAAGTTGTTAAATGTTAAATAGACTTAGGTAAAGGTCATTGGTTGTGCCAGATTGGTTTAGATGATGAGTTTCATTGCTTTTAGACATGTTTCAGAGTTTGGAGCCAAAGGGTAGACCATCATACATGTCAGCTTTCAGTTGTGCCCACTCCGCCAACTTCTGAACGACGCTCTTCTCTTGAGTAAGAACACTGGCTGCTTTCTTCAGCTTGTTCTCATTGCGCTCAAGGTAGCGGCGGCCTTCCGCCTGCAGGATGTCCAGCCTCTCCTGTCTCCTCTCATCCAACGGTACATCCTCACTCATGTAAGGGTTAAAGCGAAAGTAGGTATTGGGGGGGAGTAGGGCATCCAACATCGTGTGGACCTCTAAAGTACAAGAGGAAGACAGATAATTAGGTGTTTATAGAAAGCGATCAAAGCAGTAAGAGAGTCATTTGTTCTGATTTGAAAACAAAGTCCTTTTAAAGTTCACTCGGCAGTCAGTTTAATAACAACCCTGGGCAACATTTTCTATGTATGTAATAGGAATTCAGGTACCCTAAACCTAACCCTAACCTTTGAATGTGGAAAGTGTCATAATTATGCTTTATTAATGCAGTATATTTAAATCAGTGATACAATCGGACAACAATAGTCTAATAAATTTGACTTCTTTAGCACAAATCATGTTGGATTTTTCAGAATGATCCAGTCGAAACGCATGCATCTACCGTTGAGTAAACAAACCTTCAGTGTCTGTGGCGCTGCTGATGATGTTGGTGAGTTTGGTCTTCAGGCTGGTGTAAGTGCTGGAGCCGGTCTTGGTGACTGTCTCGTATCGGCCTGTGCCCAGAGACACCACACACTGCACAGGTGTGTTGGGCCACAAGCACTTGCTCTCATGGATGGCCAGAGCTGTGGGGTTGTTGATCAGGAGTCCACCGTCCTGGACGAAACCACACAAGCAAACACATTTGAATAAAATCACAAGTGTAATTGCCCCCACAATAACAAGTTGTTACTAGAGACTGATCTGTAGGTAATTCTTATATGATTTAAGAAAATTAGATAATTTTAGATTATTTTTAATGGATGACTACTGAATGCCGTAGGCCTATCTACTAAAAACTTTAAAGGTGCTGTAAGCAATTTTAGCATTCTGAAGCTTTCACGTGACCAAGTTGTTGAATTAGCCACGCCCCCTCACTCCAAATCCCGCCCTCCAAATATAATTTTGAGAACAAAACCGAGCAAAAGAGCAGCTTTGTTTGTTTCTGTCAAATTCAACAGTGGCACAATAGCGCTCTCAACTGACAAACAGGAATCATAGCCTCAATGATCTGCTTCAAATACAGCACTATGAGAACGAGCAAATTGATTGACTTGGGAAAAGAGTCGAGTATGTGGTCAGCGGACAAATAATTTTTTGTTAGTTAACAAAGTTTACAGCTGTCACAGAGACTGGCGATATATCTCAGGACACTTATTTCATTCATATCTTTAAGGGAGTAGGAGTACTTTTTGCATTCTTTTCCATGAAAAAAATTGCTTACAGCACTTTTAAGGATTTCTCAATTTACCTGATTCTTACTCATTATTTGAAAGGAAGTGGGAAGGAGGCAGGACAATAAAGGGTGGATGGGAGGGTACAAGATCAAGCAGTATAACAGTGTTGCTCATTAAAATAGGCCAGAAACACCAGCCCTGTGCAGTTATGGTGTGTCAGGCTTTCATGCCCTTTTTAGAAATGTCACTAACATTGCCGTTTTTCAATTGTATCCCATATCTATTGTATTCTGAGGATTTTTGATTATCCAGTATGGGAAAACAGATAGAACACTACGTCAGAACAGTCTGAAGGTCTGTGCCAAGTTTGGTGGATGTAGTTTAATAGATGTAGGAGGAGACTTGGTTTAGGTATTCTAAAAATACCCTTACCAAAGTCTGTAGGAAATGAAACAATAATTCTGAAATGGGTCCAAAAGAAACACACAAGCCAAAACTACACTGTAGGTCTTAAATAGAAAATAACAATGTAACTAACTGCACTTAGTTCCTCACTGCCATATAACATGAAACTGATTAGCTGGGTTTTGTGCTTGATCATTTCCAAATAGTGATATTTGAAAATAAGCCTTATAAGACAATTAATAAAAAGCTAAAATCCTGATATTTGATTGTTTAAAGGACCAAATCACATTTTGTTTTCGCTTTACTTCTCTAAATGTACAAAATGTAGGTCAAAACTACTCAGCTTCCCTAAAGCCATGAATTGTACAACATATCGAGTGAATATCTTGTCTACTTGATAAAATACTGCTATTGGTAGTATGAGCTTGGTCAATGATCTAAGTGGGATGGAAGTGAGTCAATTAAAATGCTGCAAGCAACATTTCTTCTTAAAAAAACAAAAATACAAAATATGTCATGTTTTGAGCTGAATTTAAATATATCTCATGCTTGGCCCTGTACATAAGATTTCCAAATAAAGATTTTGCATTATATTCTCTGAAATACTAGAGTTTAAAATAAAAAATCAACTGGTCTATTTACATTTACATTTGATAAGATTATGGAAAATCATCACTGTAAAAAATAATAGACACTTAATCTCTTCAATGTAGGAGACGTGGGTAGATGTGTTCAATTAACCAGAGGCATATGAAATCTATTGACTTGGCATCATCCCTCTCTGTTTCCTCGCATCTCATAAGGAGCACATAAGAGAAAACATAAAGTCGTCCACTAGACAGCATCCCTTATGTCTCTTGTGACCTACATTTCAGTGACATGGATACTGAGACGTGTATCACTGCTCCAAGCGCTGCATACTGGAACAAAGCTAACGGAGACCAGAGGATACCTCATCAAAACAATCAATCAATAGCTGACTGAGAATTAAAGGACTAGTGGACCCCATCATTAACTCACCCTCAGGTTTTTAAGAATCTTCACATAGTTTTGTTCCATAAAATTATAGTTCATGGTGACCGTGTCTTTTAAGCTACAAAAAGGAAAGAAACAAAATCACAGAAAATCACATAAAAAGTCCATACAACTAGTCCATTTGACTTCGACTCCTGAAACCATGCGATAATTTTGTGTGAGGAACAAACTCAAATTCACTAATAATCAAACATGGCACCTATGGCACAGGTCTGATGTCATGACATTTCAAATAATTACTAAAATGTCGGTCTGTTCCTTAGCTTCAGAACACTTATAGCGCAAAAGTCATATTGACTGTGGTCACTATGAACTTTCAATGTATAGAAAACAGCTGTTTGTTTCTTAAGAACAATATCACTATAGAATTCTTAGCTTTCTAAACTAATTTTAAAGGGATTGTTCAACCAAAAAAAAAAAAAGACAAAAAAGTTGTTCCAATCCCATATGACTTTCTTTATTCCACAAAAAAGATAGTTAGACAGCGTGTTAGTCTCAGTCACCATTAACATACAATGGAAGTGAATGGTGACTGTCATTCTGCCTAACATCTCCATTTGTGTTTCATGGATAGAAGAAAGTCATAAAGGTTTGGAAAAACATGACGGTGAGAAAATTATGAAATAATTAGCATTTTTTGGGTGAACTATCCCTTTAAATCCAAAGAACATTTTCTCTTTTGAACAAGAACTTTTGAAACATTTGAAAAATTTTGATGGATGCATGAAAGCTTCATTTCATTTTTCACTCCTTAAAACCTTATTTAAATTTTCCAGGATTCAATAACTTGCATTGCTCGTCAAAATCGAAAAGAACATGAATTGCTTCACTCACATACAGCTTTAAATTGCTATATAATAATAGAGCCATCTTCTTACTGACCACAGATCTCATTGCTCTCAGAATCCTGATGAATCTGGGCATTCATTTAACTTGATGTCCAACAGCTTTATTGGCCTTTTGGGACAACAGAAACATTGTGGAAGGCTGGATGTGAACTCGGTGGGTGTCAGTCATAGACGGACAGAATGACGCCTTTCCGATGGCTCAACAGACACCGCCGAGGGCTACGATTCAACATTAATGTCTGTCATCTTGGCGGAGAGGCTTTAGGCTGAAATCTCAAGCTGTGAGGGTGCGTTCAGTGTGGCTGCAGTGGGACTGTGCTAATTTGAGCTGGCTGAAGATAGGCAAAGAGACCTGACAGCTATGCCTGGACTGTGCAGACACATTTTTATACCAATAAATAATCCAAATGTGTATAGTTTAAAGCAGCCATGCAAAGATAACCAGATTTAAAAGTATAGTTTTCACACAAAAGAAAATTGTGTCTTCATTTACTCACCCTCATGTTGCTAGGCAGAATGTTAGCCTCAGTCACATTCACTTACATTGAATAGAAAAAAAAAGATGCAATGAAAGTGAATGGTGACTGAGGCTAACATTCTTTCAGACATCTCCTTTTGTGTTCTACAAAAGAAAGAAAGTCATACAGGTTTGGAAAAACAAGTTGTATTGTGATTTTTATTTAACTTCACACAAAGTGCATTAAACATAAAAAACCCTAAATGTAACCACGCAATGCCAATAAAACAACACTAATTCTCACTTGCGCACAGTTTTCTAAGCTTGTTGGCAGATAGGTTGTTCAAAGCATTTTGGAGAACTGTCATGTTCTGTGTCTTCATGTAATCCCAGAATGACTAATTTGATGTTGAGATCAGGGCTCTGCGGGGCAATACAATTTTTTGCAGGACTAAAATTTATATTTTATATTGCCACATTAAAGTAGAATATTAAACCAATGTTTTTGTGAAATATCAAATGTGCCCAAGACTTTTGCACAGTATACTGAATTAATTCAGATTTACTCAGGAGTACATCAGCAAAGCACCCAAGTGTATCAGAAAAGTAGGAGGAGTCTAAACAGTCCCTCTCAGTGGAATCACTTCAAACAGCATCTAAAAGCCACTTTGAAGCAGCCGCTCTCAGCTGAAGTATTTTGAGTGACAGTACTCAAGGGCAACACTAATGAGTTTGATTGTGCAGCCCTGATGGGACAGAACAGGAAATAGTTAGAGTGCATACATGTGCAGAGTTTGCTTTTCCTCCCTCTTCTTCTGACAAGGACCTGAAATGTTTTTGTAATGATTTTCAATCCTACTACATGTCTGACTTTAAGTATGCATAAATAACTTGAATTTACCAAAGTCAACTTAAAAGAGACCTATTATGCCTCTTTTTACTAGGTGTAATGTAAGTCTCAGGTGTCCCCAGAATGTGTCTGGAGTTTCAGCTCAAAATCAAAAATGTTTTACACCATGTTGTAAATGTCGGTTTTCATGTGTCTCTTTAAATGCAAATAAGCTGCTGCTCCCCTCCCCCTTTCAGGTGGGGTTTGTGAACAGTGTCAAAATAAATACAAAAATCTGCTCTCTGCCTCACATTACTTCAGGCAGATTTTTCACAAGTGACAAAATTGGCAAAAACGTTATTTATATTTAGTTAAAAATTTACATATATTGCTAACTAATGTTTATTTATCAAGTTTCACAGAAATTGCCAAAAAACGTTTACATAAAAAGAAGAGGCTCGCCGATGATTATCACTATAGCATACTACATATACTATAGCAACAACAAATCAGAACCAATATGACTGAGAGTTAGGAGTTCATATATGCCATATATGAATGAACCAGAGTCGGACACTGATGAAGGAGAGACTCCGGCAGAAGTCACAACTGTGAGAATGAACCAGGATGTTTCTGAACGCTTAATTGATACTACACAGCTGTGGTGAGTCAGTCTGGCAACAAACAGCCCTCGTGCTACTGATATCTTGTGCAGATGTGCTGGCCTTTGCAAGTAAACATTCCAATTTTAGCACAACTCACTTATGTTCACAGAAAACTTGTTTTCAAAAAGACAAGCACCTTACTGTATTGTGCATAATAAAGGTGCGGCTATGAATTATACAGACAGTAAGCTTAAAAAAAAAGACAGCTCTGGTCTTTATATTGACTCTCATTCACAAAGCAGTCCGGTGTAAAATGATTTGCACAAACAAACACACATTTTTGTATGTTTTGGGGCACATTTCCTTCAAAAACAATACTTGTCCACTGCGTCTTCAGTGGCTCTGATGCCTGGAGTACATGAAGACTCTTTTGTTCACTTTTACAGCCAACAACAGAACACTTATGACTCTCACGAAGCTAAGACATTATTCTTCTCGCTGTATTTGCTCCACCGCGGAACAAAATGGCGGACTGGATCACTCGGGATGATCTATGATAATAGGGTGGAGTCCTTCACCAGTCGTGGGCGAGGCCTGCTCTAACATGATGTCACTTTAGAGCAGAAACGAAAACCATTCATTTTGACACACTGTTTTTGATTAATAAAAATATAAGAATGAGGAGTGGGTGGACTTTTAACATTGTAGGGTGGTTGTGTACACACACTTCCGACTCACATTTATGTACAAACACCATGTAAAAGTGAATATTGAATAATAGGTCCCTTTTAAAGTTGTCCTAAGTAATTTCTTGTTACTATTGTTTTTCTCTACACTATCACTGAAATCACTGTCTTTTTTTTTTTTTTTAAACTTACTACTAATTTATTTAGGTGTAAAACTGTGGCACCTTTAATACTTACATTATGCATATTTGAAAAATAGCTTTAAAAAAACAAAAAAATAAGGATATATGACAGAAGCCAATATAATTCCTGCATAAACTCAGTGTGGTTTACCTGGTGGAGGTCATTTCCTAGAACGAACTCCTGAAAATAGCCTGGGGCAGCAGAGGATGCTCGAACAGCCTGCCACATTTTGTGCTGGCAACTCCCCAAGTAGTGTGAACGAACCCCAGGTAAGAAGTTATAATTCCTGAAGACATATGCCTTTAGTGGCAGGCCTCTGTTCACCACAGTGCTCACCGCTGACACCTAGAGGAAGCATTGAGAGATTTATCCAAGTCTAAGTGAAAGGATAAGAATTGCAGTTTGTACAAAGATTTATTGAAACACACCTTGGGGCTTTTAGGGTTTTTGGCAGTCTCGATCAGAAGACCAGGTCCCATTCTTTCTCTGTTTAAGACAAACAAAGTGTTGGCATTTTTGCAGCATATGAACACTTGTCCTTTACTACAGCACTTTACAACTAAACCCTTTTCAACTTTGGCTATGTTCACACAGGCAGAAAAAAAATCAGATTTTTTTACCTTTCTGACTCAAATACGTTTAAGGTTTTGTAGTCTGAACAGGACAAAAACACATAAAATCAGATATTTACAAGCTTGATCCAAACCCCAATCGTAGGTGGTTTAGAATCCGATTAGAATCCAATATTTGTTGATGTGTCTTAGTCTGAATGGTCAAATCGAATTTCATGTGCTGTTCATTTGTTGTGCGCAACAGGTTGTTTCGTCAGGTTTTGCGACTCTGCATTTCAAATGACATAAATGATTCCTTCACAGGGAACTTTGAAGGGAAAACAATAATGATGGCCATGCTGTAGGACCATTACAAACTGAATTTTCAATAAATAACTTAAAAAGTGAGTTCAGATCAATCCTTGTATTATACTTTGCAGCCTTTCAGACAGTGGAAATTAAAGTTTTTGAGGGGAACAAGGCGTTCATCAATCATTTTGATGAATGGAGCGCATATGTCATGTACATGTTACAAAGCAGCCAAAGCAGTGCAAACTTCTCTTAAAATACTGTAATACAGACATGACCTTTACCCACCCAAAGAAATATGCTACAGCATGGTAACAATGCAGTGCGAGCCACTACAACAGGATGAGCTACTGAATGTCTCTCGTAAATCCAGGAGTCAGAACGCTTGAGCATTTTGAGCATTTCAATACAGGACGCGGGTTCTTTTCAAGAGTCTCACTGTCTGACACTTTTATGGTTCAATACAGAACACAAAGCCTTCAGTATGGGACATTTCGCTGCCCGCTAAAACAATAGGCCTCCAAAATACGGCATGTCCCAGTTAAAAAGGGCCAGTTGTAAACCCTAGCAGTAACAAACACTACATATGCCACCTCACCCGTTTTGGAAGCATTGCCTCTGACGAATGTTTTAATATTTGGATCCTGATCTCATGAAAAACAATGGAAAAACTTCCATTGCTATACTTATAACATTCAGTTATAGTCATTTTAAGAATTGGATTTGAGAAATAAAATCTGATTTGTTCAGGAGTTTGGACAAAGCCTCGGTCTCTTTTGATGTCTGTTTATTTCAATCTACTTTTTTTCTTTCTACTTTTCTCTTCATGTGTTTGTAACATAGTTATTTATGCTGTATGCCATTTATAAGTGATACAGGTTTATTTACTAATGTTTATTCACCGTACAACAGAAAAATAGCTTCTACCATCGTTCATTGCATAATTTTGGCTTCTTCCATATTTTTTTTCCCAGATTCATGCATGACATGTTGTAGTAACGAATGCCTGACTCAAAGGTAGGAGCTTCCCTGGTGCACTTGAAGGCCGAATTTGTCTGCTGGTTTGACTTCGCAAAAATCGGACTAAAGTCAGACTAAAGAGTTTACATGACATCTAAAAAAAATTATTATTGTTTTAGTCTGACTGAAATCAAACTTTTAAAATGCATATAAACATACTGAATGTCTTACTTTAGGATCTCCTCCCAGATCTGGCTATCGTAGAATGCGTGACTCCAACCCATCTTCACTGTGCCCACAATCAAGTTCTGATTAAAGACATCAGACCCCAACTTCCGATAAAGTTCCTCACACTCATTCAAAGGGATCTGGAATACACCCAACATAAAGGCCAGGATGGCTCCTAAGACAAGAAAAAACAATCTATATTTTTCTTGCATCAGCACTGAAGAAGGCAAAGTAGTACTACAAGAAATTTGAATCATATAATTGTAATTTTATTCAATCACGTTCCATTGTTCCAATGTCCCTTTCAAGGCAAGTCAGTCCATTCTGTCGCCATCTTGGGAATGCTCCCGGGCAGCTATTTTCAATGGATACGAGCAGCATGAAAGTACAGCACCTATCTACTTGAATTGAGAAAGACCAAATTCTCCAGAAATGTTTGCCAAGAACGTATTTAAAATCAGCAGTAAAATCTGACTACAATGGTATTCTAAATTGTGCTTCCTCAGCTCAGATCATGCTAAAACAATGCTATTTTTCAGGCTGGTCCAGCTAATGTGCATCCGCATCCTCAAGTTGACTGCCAGGCAATGTCTGTATCTAAAAGATGATAGGCTCTTTTCCCTGTAAGGCAGGACTTCCTATTATACATCCTTGTAAACATCTGTTGTGTCAGTGTCTTTGGACTCTTATTTTGAAAGTTTAGTTCCTGTTTCCAGTATGTCATGGGATTTCCCAGATTGTTATGTGACACTAATGTTTCATGTGTTTTGTTCTCATTGGTTTATAGTCATTGTTGTTGGCACTACGTTCAGGAGCGGTTTTGGTCATTAGCAATAATTAATAATTATCACATATTAAAATCAATCGAACATTGATTAGAATCAACATTAGCTTATTAATTCTTCAAATCAACAATCACCACCCTGGAATCAGGGACTGATAATCAGTCAGTAAAGCAGTCTCAATATAGGATTGTTCTCTTAGGAATGTCGATGTCCGGAGATTATCGACATTCAAAAAGGAAACAATGAAGGCTTGAATCCGAGCACTGACATCCCCTGCCAGCCCTTGGCACAGGTGCATGCAGAACAATACCAAAACACTTCTCTTTAAAGTATAACAAAGTTTATTGATGCAGTAATATCAATTAATAATCAATACAATGCAGCTGATAAACTTCCGACTTCAAACTAAAAGTAACATGATTATACATGCTAACAGATAAGACTATAACACATGAGAGGAGGGTAGAGGTGTGTGTGTGTGTGTGTGTGTGTAAGGAGAGAAAGAGTGCATAAAATGGCAGATGTGGCTCTCATGGAGAGTGCGTTACGTGAGGTTTCCGGCCAGAGAATGTGGCCGTGAATGTGGGTGGAGAGACTGGTTAATGGTGTCTGCCCATTTAAAGCGTGTCTCTGTTGGTACGATAACTTAGGAACAAAGCTGGGCTCTATCTCCAAGATATCGTTTCACTAAATATGTGTGCAGGTATGTTTGTGAGGGGTCGTGTGCAGTTAGTATGAGAAAGAGAGAACAGAGTGATGGCACCGAAGCCAGTTTAGCAATCGTGGGAGAGACGCAACCATTAGTTTTATCACTCAGAGACAAGGTGAACAGCTCGTAATCCGCACACCGTGGTCGTTGGTTCTTTAATGGATGATCTTTTTGTGCCGGTCTCACCCGCGATGGCGGAAATGCACAAACAGCCCAATGTGGTTGGATGACAATACAGCAAATCTCATTTGTGGTAACAGTAAGTTACAGTAATACCTTGAGCAATGAGCGGACTCAGCAGTCAGTAAACTGTAAAGCAATAATCTTGATACACAATTAAAAAACACAATAATAATCTATCTCTGCCCAGATGTAAGCATCTTACTTGAGTCACGTGAGGACGCAGCTAGAATGTGTGTTCATCCGTCGTTTGACTCTGACTTGGTTCCTCAAAGCTTGGGAGATGGGAGGCCGTTTCCTCGCTCTGTCGGCGGGCGGTACAGCGGCTGATTCTCGGCGGGTTGGCGGAGAAATCAGTGAAGTTGTCTCGGTTGAAGAGGGAAGAGAAATCTTCTTTCTTCACTTCTGCAGGCAAAAGGGTGAGACGAGAATTGCTCAGTGGTCTCCTTCGGATCCGTTAGCATGCTTGGTGGAACACGGAGAATCATGGAGATTGTATGGCCAAAGTTCAGGTAAGTACATTACTTCCTTGGGCAGCAAGGCTACACCTGGGATCAGCAGGGCTGCAACTAGATGTGGCGAATAATGTCACTGGAAGCAAGGCTTAGAAGAAATCTCTGGGGTTTTATACTCTCGATGATATGGTTATGGGACGCGTTCTGTTTTGCGTTTCATCCAATAGGAGTTGAGAAACCGATCCTCCTGAATTTCACACCTAGGTGTAAAGTGAGCAAGGCTCGATGGGATCTGTAGTCTGTTTGGAGTCCTTTTGTTTGATTACGGTGATGTTTGGCTTTGAGTGTTCCTACAGGCCTCAGTAAGGCTTTATGACTGTGTGTATACCTGCCTTTGTCTCCTATCTAAGCACATGAGGCCCAAAATTGTCTTGATATCATATTCATTAGTCTTGTCCTGGTTCAGGTTTCATAGTCTTGTTATCTCATTTATTAGTTCCTTCTTGTTATTGGTTGTCTTGTCAACTTGTTAAACCTTTCCATGTATATAAAGCCCTGACGTTTGCCATTGTCCTTTGTCATGTATGTTTTGTGTAACGTTGTTCTTGTTTGTGGTAATCCATCTAAGTCAAGTCGTTTTGATCTAGTTTATGTTGGTTATTCACTTTGCAAATAAATACTGCACTTGGGTTCTCACATCATCAGCATCTTCAATTGTTCCTGTATTCAGCCTGTCTCTATGTTACAATCCACCATATTGTGCTTTCCATTTTCTCCCATTAATTTTAATAAAAGTGCTCTGTCTTGTACTAAATATTCTCTGAATGTTCTGATAGCTTATAGCAGAGATATTTAGCATGTGGTTGAATATACCTGTACTAACTCCACATATGTAGTCAAAGAGTTGGTAGATGGGCTTCCCTGTCAAACTTTCCAATCTGTGCAAAGTCTGTAAAGCCACCAATCCTCTGCAAAACAACATGATATCAAATTATGGGGTGTCCTATAATACTATACAACATTCAAACATAAATCATCTAAGAAGCTAAAGAAACAAATTTACTGAAAAAAAAAAAAAAAACAATTCTAGAAAATTTAGATTTACTTATTTTTGGATGTGTTTTGTGTCAAATTCATATTTCATTATTGGGATATAATCCTAATTTTGTGACTGTGGACAATAATTCTAAACAGAAATTAGCCTGAATTGATAAACAGCATCTAAAGGGAATGTAAAATTGTGTCAGTTCTATTATTGGTTGACCTAATTTTAAAAGTACTTTCGTAATCTGTTTACTAAACGTTTTCCCCAAGTGTCATCTGTCTGTCACAAGCACCTGGTTCCTCCCCCGTCGATGGAGAGCACGCATATCCCTCTGCCTTTCACTGGGTTGTTGTAGCCCATCAGAGCCAGAGACTGCCTCACAGAAGCCTGCAGACTGGCGTCCCGTGCTTGCCCCAAACGTAGCAGACATGGGATCACCTTCTCCTACAGACAGTCAATGAGAGAGAATTCAGTGTACAGTGGAATTTTACAAAAACACAAGCTTCTTTGATGTAGATACTATAAATGAGAGATGGTTTAACACAAACATACAGTGACTGCCACTCCTCTGGTCTCTGGAAACTCCAGGAGGTGGCAGCTCAGTTCCTCCACTCTGCTGATGGTGATCTTCACATCAGTCACTTTTTTAAGGCTTTTGACCAGTGCTCTGGTTCGGTTATCCACACTTACACGCGCTATAATCTACATACAACACAAATAGAACAATTCAATTGTTCAATTTTTAAAGCTCAATCATAAGACAATGGTTATAAAATCAATGGTTATGGTATATACTTTCTTAATCTGAAAGAGTTTCCATGGATGAATCTCAAGAAAAATGTCCGGATAGCATTTCACCCCAAAATTAAATGGGAAAAAAATAAGAAATAATATTTTCCAAAAAGACAATAATGCTTTTTAAATGTAATGATAATAATTTATATACATATATTATTCAGTAAATTATATATATATATATATATATATATATATATATATATATATATATATATATATATATATATACACTGTATGCATACATATTTATTATTATTTTTTTATTGCACTGCCCCCAAATTCTCATTACTATAATGTAAAAAAAAAAGGTCTGGATACATAGAATTTTTTTAAATAATTACAATTATTTTATGTGCTTAATTATAATGAAAATCAAAAATCTCTCCAGACAAAATAATTTCTTTTATATTATAATATTATAATAACATTATTTGTAAGCACTTAATTATCATGTCACAATGCAAAACAATCTTAATAGTCCTACAAAAGGCTTCATTTTCTTTAAATAAAATATAATTTCTTATCTATTTATTTGTATTATTATTTTGGGGGTAAATGTAACATTTCTTGACAGTTTTTTCAAGATTCAACCCCTAAAACAATTCTACAGGCTATACCTAAATATCCACATTCTCTGAAACACAATTTTACATGTCTTTATTTTACATAAAGACAATTAAGTCTATTTTTAGGAAAATGTTGATTATTATTATTGGACTGTGACATTATTTCCTTGAAAACCAAGCATATTTTGCCCCTAAATTCTCATTACAATAAGTTGAAAAAATAAATCTGCACAATACTCAGTACTGTATATTGAATTAACGCTTGAATTAATCTTTTCTTTTTTAATACATACTCAATTCTATATATTTTAGTTTGTTATAAAGTTTTATTAACTGCCATTATCTACCTTCTCTCTCTGAGACAGCAGTCTCTGTGCTTTCTCATCTGCTTCTTTCTGTTCCTTGGTTTCTGCACTCTTTGCGAGCTGCGACACTGGCTTTTCTGATTCAGCCGGCTTGTCCTTCTCTGTTGTACCACCTTTGGAATCCACTCTGAACTTTGGAACCAGGTGAGCGATATAGTTACCTACAAAAGCCTGGACACTTGGCCTGGGATAGGACAAGTATTGAATAATGCCTTTTCTTGACAATATGGGGATGGCTGAAAAACCATCCTCTTGAGATGGAGAAGAAGGGGCTTGTGAGCTTGGACCGGCACCATCCTGTTCAATTTCAGGTGGAGAAAGGGGTGTTTCTGGTGTAGATCTTTGGGCCAAAGGCACTGCCATAAGGGCATGATCCTTGCTACCAATGGAATGAGAACTTGGTTGGATGTGAGTTGTGGAGGGGGTTGCATCTCCTCTTCCCTGTTGTGATCTTTTGTCATCTCGTGTGTCACTTCCAAAGTAAGTGTTGACATGTTCAGCCAACTGACTGAAGGCATCCTCCATGTTTGCTGTGAAGGCAGTAGGCTGAAAACCTTGCAGTGTATGCTTTGCAACCATGCTGGATGCACTCCCTTTGGTGGTAGATAGGTTGCTTTTAGATTTAGGGGGTTCTTTATGACATTCTATGTCTTTCTCTAACTCTTTCCCTTTTGGTGGCTCAGGTTCTGCTACGGTCATGACGGCTTCAGCATCAGGACATTCAACTGTGACCTCAATAGTTTTGCCCTGGGCCACACCGGGTTTGATGCGTGTAATCTTGGAGAGGAGCTCAGTGTTCACTGTTCCATTCACAGCCTTAGTGACTGTGTCAAGTGTGCTCCTGATCCGCGACATACGGTGAGGTTGCTTGAGGAAATTCTGGGATATTCCTTGAGAAAACACACTTAAATGAACTTGTCATCAGAGTTGGTCAGCTGTGCAGAGCTCAGTCAGAGCTCGCTTTAGACATTTTGTATTAGTTAGATAAGGGCTCTGTTCATATGAAGTGGGAACTTTTTTTCATTTTACTGCCAACCTGTAAAGAGAAAGATTGTTGTTAGTTGTTATTAATTTAGGGACTTAAACAAATGCCAAACTCTTAGGATTAAGTGCATATTCCAAGATCATGACAAGTTAAACTCAATCAATGGCATTTGTGGCATAATGCTGATAACCAAAAAAAAAGAAGCAAAAATCTGGGGTAAAGTGAGGCACTTACAAAGGACATTAATGAGGGCCAATCCATAAACGTTAAAATACTCTGTTTCAAAAGTACTTTACCACAAATTCCTAAATTGCTACTGAACTTAGAACAAGGAAATATGAGGGGAAAAATAACAATTACATTTTAAATTATCTAATATAGTTTCCCCTTAGTGTAGTGAGACATCCTAAAATAATTTTAAAACACGCCTCCATACAGGAAACAACAAGGTCAGATACTTTTTAGAAAGACTTTGAACAGGGACACCCGGAAGACGGACACCCCGTCTCTTATCACAATGGCAACCGACGTCAACATGACAGACAGGCTGACTGCGCGAGCGACACAATCTTTGAATTTGCAATTTATGAAACAACATTAAACTGATTTAATAGATACTCTTTAAAGAGAAACTGCAGGATACACTAATGTTTTACTATAAGTCATTAATACATGTCTTTAGATGAAATTAAAATTAATGGTGCATTGCTCTTCTGAAATGCCATATATTTACCAACATTATTAATTATTATTATAAATATATAATTATTAAACATTCAAATTTAACAACATACGTACCATCGATCTAATCATCTGGTCACAAGATGAGTTGTCTTTATATTCTACGATCAAAATAATCCACGAATTGATATCGCCAAACTGCGCACACAACACCAGTAAACGCTACAGTATATTCGATATAAATGTTACTTTATTGATTAGAGGTAGCTCATTGGACAATCAGTGCTGTTTTCCTCAGATGCCAAGCGTTAAATGAAATGACTTTGCGCATTGGATCCGAATGTTGAAACATTATACATGAATACAGAATGACATACCCGACGACTCCTTTTTATTTGCCGTCATTTCATTTATATAACGTTTGAAAATGGAGAGATGTATGAATCCCAAATGGAACATTTGACAGGAAACGTTTAGAAACAGACGAGATGACGGTGCTGAACAGCAGCCAATCAGAACGTCGCTCCTCTCTTCTTCTCTTCTGCTGGCAGGAACAACATAAACAAACGGGAAAGAACTAGTGGCAGTAAATAAAAAAGCATGACCTGAATAAATAAATAAAATACATACACTGTATTTGCGAGGCAAGTTTATTGATATAGAACATTTTATACACAGTGGTAATTCAAAGTGTTTTGCAAGGAAATGATAAAGAAAAGAAAATATACATACAAGTCCATTTTAAAATCACTTAATAACAAGACAAATAACAATAAGAATAAAAAATATTATACTATATACAGTATATACTAATGAGGCCAGTTGAGGAATTGTGAGGCATCTATTTATAAACTAGAGACTCTGATGTACTTATCCTCTTGTTTAGTTGTACATCTGACCTTCCAGATCTCTTTCTCTCCTTGTTAGAGTCAGTTGTCCTTTGTCTTTGAAGACTGTAGTGTAGTGTACCTTTGTATGAATTCTTTTGTTTTTTGGCAATTTCCAGCATTTTATAGCCTTCATTCCTTAAAACAATGATTGACTGATGAGTTTCTAGAGAAAGACGTTTCTTTTTTGCCATTTTTGACCTAATATTGACCTTAAGATATGCCAGTCTATTGCATACTGTGGCAACTCAAAAACAACACATCGACAATGTTAAGCTTAATTTAATGGATCAAATAGCTTTCAACTGTTTTTCATATAATGGCAAATTATTTTCTAGTACCATATTAGCAATTTAGCATGATTACCCAAGGATAAGGTGTTGGAGTGATGGCTGCTGGAAATCGGGCCTGTATAGATTTGATCAAAAATTACTTATTGTTATATAATTATTATATATTTATGGTGCTGTTTTTTTTTAAATCAGAAATGTCCTGACTATACTTTGTGATCAGTTGAATGCCACTTTGGTGAATTAAAGTACCAATTTCCTTCCAAAACAGCAAAATCTGTACATTATTCCAAACTTTTGGTTGCCAGTGTGAATATATATATATATATATATATATATATATATATATATATATATATATACACACACACATACACCGTTCAGCCACAGCATTATCATCGTGCCGTCAAAACAGCACCAACCTCCATCTCAGAATAGCATTCTGAGATAATATTCTTCTCACCACAATTGTACAGAGCAGTTTTCCATCTGGCACCAACAATCATACCACGGTCAAAATCATTGAGATACATTTTTTCCCCATTCTGATGGTTGATGTGAGCATTAACTGAAGCTCCTAACCCATCTCTGTATGATTTTATGCACTGTAATGCTGCCACACAGTTGGCTGATCAGATAATTGCATGGATTATTGTATAATATGAAGAATATCATCTCTGAATGTTATTCTGAGATGCATGTTGGCGCTGTTTTGGCGGCACGAGGGGGACTTACACAATATTAGGCAGGTGGTTTTAATGTTACGGCTGATATATTTATATATCAAAGAGAATTTATGAAAAGGAATGCACTTGACTTGTGCCATGTCTTGTCTATGTATTAAGTTAACTCTTTTTGAGAGTATGAAACTTATGCAGTCGCTAGTCTAGAAATAAGCAAGGTCTAAACACAAAGGTCTATAAAACTGACAATTGTTTTAATTTATTTTCTGGTATTTTTAAAACATAAGTATTTGATTTAGGGTTCGGGGTGTTGCTGCAATTGGCTGTTTCTCTCACAGTCAGACAGACATTGTTGCGAGATCGTTGTTGTGTAAAAATCCTGGCTGTCATTCAGAGGAGGCAGTCTTACAGGCAGAGCCATCCGTCCCTCTACGAACATCTCTAGGGACTGGACCCGTCTCTCCTGCTGTAGCCAGTACAGCATCTCAATGCGGTCCCAGCGTATTTTCTCGCAGTATGGCCGACCCTGTAACACAATCAAAACAGCACTGACGATAATCTGCATTTCTGGAGGCAGGTGACTGGCTAGCGAGCTGTGGAGCACTCACCTTATACGTGACAATGCCATTGAAATGGGTTGTGATGTGGCCAATGATCTCGGATAGCTCTTTGTCTACAGCTGAAATCTGAGAGTTGAGCTTCTCTCTCTGACTTGCTTCCTCCATTCTAGCCATAGATGAACCATGATAACCTGTGTTTACATCCAAGAGAAGAACATATAGAGTATGACTTCAGAAAATGTGCGACAATATGTCCTAAACCTTACGACAATCATGGATTGGTCAAGAAAATTTCACAAGCAAATATTGTTTAATATAAAATATATTATATTAGAATCTTGTTTTTAGCATCTTTAAATGTCTTATATAGACAAAGCCATGCAAAAAACTACCAGACACATTATGAATGGTTGCAGATAGAGGCAAAATATTATACCTTTTTGAAAAAATCTGTTGGGATTAGATGCCGCTCTCTCAAAGTCCTCCAATTTAAACAGCAATAACTCCCTCTGCTGGATCAGCCGAGCAGCCTGTTCCCATGCAGCAATTGCCTGAAAGCACAAACACACACAAACCCTTGCACAGCCAGTTGCATCAAGCAGATGATCAACATGATGGAAAGTCAGAAGTGGTTAGTCTTCATTATTTCTACCTCCTGCAGATGGTCTCTGTACTCCTGAGAGCTGTATTTGATGGCCATGTCTATCCGCTGTCCTTCAGGCAGATAGAGGGCATTCCAGACTTTCTCGAGTCTGGTCTGCATCTGGTCTACATCCAGCAGTCCAGCAGCTGGGCCTTCACCCTGCTCTCCAGGACAAACAGACTTCAGAACATTTCATAATAAGGGTGAATTTAAAGGAATATTCCGGATTCAATACAAGTTATGCTCAATCGACAGCATTTGTGGCATAATATTGATTACGACAAAAATGTATTTTGACTTGCCCTTCCTTTTCTTAAAAACTAAATTTAAAAATCAAGGTGACAGTGAGGAACTTACAATGGAAATTAATGTGGCCAATTTTTGAACGTTTAATTACTGTACTTACTTTTTCAAATGTTTAAACAATAAGCATGTAAACATGATTTTAGTGAGATAAAATCACTTACTAAACTTTTCAATGTAAAGATATAGACAATTTTACAAAGTCTTTTCCATGACGATTTAATGTCATCAAACTCTAAAACCCTAAAATGACATAAAATGTAATTTTAAACAACTTTACAGCTCAAATAATAGATGGGTGATAACAGAATAATTAATGTTAGTGCTTTCATAAAATTATAAGCTTCACATTTCTGCCTTTAAACCCTTAAAAATTGGCCCCATTCACTTCCATTGTAAGACGTCTCACTGTAACCTCGATTTTTGCTTTTTTAAAGAAAAGGAGGGACGATTTGAAATTCATTTTTGTGGTAATCAACATTATGCCACAAATGCTATCAATTCAGCTCAACTTGTATTGAAACCGGACTATTCCTTTGAGTTTGAAGTATATGCAAATTATTCAACTGGAGTAAATAAAGACTAAAGATTTTTTCAGACACAATTTTTGTCCACATTGAAAGTGAAAATGCTGCGCAATGTGAAACAATGACAGGCAATCAGGAGTTATTTGATGTATAAATGTACAGTTATGAGGATTGGAATTTTGGACCAATGAGATTCTGCAGTGGGCGGGGCTACTCAACACAATGCCACAAAAACAGAGCATAACAGAGCCCACACATTTTCAAAGCCATCCTGGTTCTGAAAGTGTTTTTCCCATTTATTTCTAAGACATGAACCATTCTAAGCCATGAACCAAATCAACCAGCTGCAAGGTGAATCACAACATTACAAACTTTGATTTGAAGTAAAAAAGTATTTGAAAATCAGACAAAAAGACAAAGATACGAGACTGTGCACTTAACCATCTTTCATGAGGAAATGAACTGCAATCCTATGAATTACATAATTGAAATAAAAACAACGGAAAAATATAAAAATATTGATTTAGATTCATTGTTTATTATTATAGAAACAATTTATTTTATTACAAAATTTTCATTTATATGCAAATATATAAGAGTTTGAGAGCTTTTGGTGCTCTTTGTTACTTGATTTGTAAGTTATCATTAATAATCAATTACTCTATGGAAAAAAAAAAATGTGTTTTTCACTTCTGGAACCAGACTGTTGCTTTCTATAGACACCAGATGACCAACAAAATGGCTTGACCCTCTTTTAAGTAAAAACTATGATATTATTGCTTGTTACTGCATTGCATTGCAACTCATTATGACACGGCATAATAAAGCAAGAGCTAGGATTTGCTTTGAAATAATTTTTGCTAAACAGAAGCCTACACTAAAAACAAGAGCTACAAAAACAGTGAAAAAGAGAAGTTCAGAGTGTCATATTATGAGGAAAAGAGTATGAACTTACCACATCCTGAATTTTCTCATCTGGATTTTTCTCTGAAACACATAGCAGACATACTCTTACTTTTTGGGCACTAAATGAGAATGCATTTTCCTACATGTACCAGTATTCTACAGCGATAATTGTTAATGGATGTAAAATATAACATGCCATCCAATTTAGGTTCCTTCCCAAGTCCTCCCATTTCTATGGTGTTGACATTCCAGAAACCAGGAAGAAATTCCTCCTTCTGTCTCCTCATTGAATTGATCCTCTCCTGATGCCTTCTGGAAAATACACAGTAAGGCAAGCAGACAGATATTAAACTAAACAATAGAGCCTGGGTAGCTCAGCGATTATTGACACTGACTACCACCCCTGGAGTCGCAAGTTCGAATCCAGGGCATACTGAGTGACTCCAGCCAGGTCTCCTAAGCAACCAAATTTGCCCGGTTGTTAGGGAGGGTAGAGTCACATGGGGTTACCTCCTCGTGGTTGCTATAATGTGGTTCTCGCTCTCGGTGGGGCGCGTGGTGAGTTGTGTGTGGAGTTGTGCGCTATGTCTCGTGGTAATGCATTCAACAAGTCACTTGATAAGATACATGGATTGACGGTCTCTGACGCAAAGGCAACTGAGATTCATCCTCCACCACTAAGTGAGCCACTAAGTGAGCCACTAAGCCACCACAAGGACATAAAGCGCATTGGGAATTCCAAATTGGGGAGAAAAAAAACAAATAAAACAAACAAACAAACAAAATCCTAACCAATAAAATCTGATTTGTGTTGGAGTGGGCATATTGTTTTGTTTGGTCACTTGCTGACCTTAGCACTGACATTCTCAGTATTAGAAGTTAAGCAAATCTGTCATCTATCTGTATAATATTTGTAATGTCTCAAAGGGAGCATAGCGTTATTGTTGATTGATGATGACTCACTTCTGAGAAAGAAAATGCTCTATTATAGTGTACCAAGTGCAAGAGAAGTCTAATAAATCATGGCCTTGACTGAACGAATGCCTGCTGTTTACAGACCTTCTCCTCTCTTCCTTCTGCAGCTGAGCCAGTTTGTGTCTCTCTTCTTCCTCATCATCACTGTCATACAGATGAAACAACACTGACAGGTAATCAGAGTCCTTCAAAGCCAGAGAACAAATAACAAAAAGAACTGTTCAAACCAGATGAAAGCCCTATATCCTGAATACAGAAATGTATTTAGACAGTACACAAATTAACATCTTATTAACAACTAACCTGGTTGGAAATGTAGTTGAGATAATCATCCAGTGATAGCTGACACCTCCACCACTGAAACCAGGCTCTGTATGCTCGTGTGGTCACATCCACAGGCCTCTTTCTGTTTGCAGCCCTCTCTGTTCTCTCTCTGTCAATAATTAGATATTTCACTCATATTTTTGTATCAAACATTCACAAATTGAACTATATCACAGTAACTATACTGGTGGTGGATGATAAGAAGCAAAGGGATACAGATGATATGAAAAGAGGACACCTGTGGGATATGCAGTATGGATTTGGCCTCCTTAGTAATGGGTTCATCAGTTTTTCATTAATCCTTCTTTTCAGGCAGCACATGACATTAGACAGTATGGGTTCAATCCTTGGATCCTTTTCAAGACAGAAAGGCAATTATATTGACCCCACTACATGAAGTGAGGTCACTTTCTGCTAAAAACAACTACATTTATAAAAAAAATAAACAAATCCTATATAATACGTTTCTTGCTGAACACAGACACCATAAAAATATAATTCAATATTGTCACAAAAAAGTTAAGACAATTTTTACAATTTCGTACATTTTTAACGGGGTCATGACATGCCTTTTTTATTATTTTAATATATTTCTTGAGGTTCACTTATAATACTATTTATGTTTTTTGCACACTTTTTTTTCATATATTATGTAAAATTATCATTTTCCACCCTCATTCTGACCCTCTGTCAGAAACACTCTGTTTTGGTGCTGCTTTCCTTTAAGACTTAACAGTAAACACCCCCTGTTATGATTGGCTCTCTGCTCTTGACTGACCTGCCATCTCACCACTACTGGGCGGGGCTACAGAAGTAATAAGGTAAAGTAGGTGTTGATGTGTTGTTGTGGAGGTGGTTGGATACAAATGTCTATCACAGTGTGACATCACAATGTGGGGGAAGTAGGTGGGAAGTTTTGAGTTCTGAAACTTCTATAGTTTTTATAGTTTATAGTACAATAACCTGTCAATAGATCAAGGAAAATTGGACCTCTTTAAAAACCACAACATACATCTTACAGTAAATTTAGTCAACAAGCCTTAGAATATTGCAAAGAATATCACTTGCCTCATCAAAGTTGAAATACTTTGTTGGGATAATTTTGGATAACTCTTCATAGATTTTCTTTATTTCCATACATACAACCAAGTTCCGATCCACAACTGATGCTGAGCCAATCTATTAAATATTTAGAATAAAGATTAGAATAATAAGCATCTTAGATTTCATGGTGTGTTAGTGATGTTGCACATGGAAAATATTGTAAATAAAATTATAAAAATTTGTGTTTTTGCCCTAAAGCTGTGTGATATCAACTAAAGAAGTACCACCTCTTTAATGAGGTCATTGTAGACTGGTGGGTACATGTTGAGTTTGATGGTTTCTGGAAAAACCCTGTCGGACACTCGGGCTGCTGCAGTCTGCACGATAATTTGTGGCGAAAATGCCACACTGACCACTGCTCCCTGTGGGTGTGGAGGCTTTTCAAACAGTACTTTACTCTTCTTCTTCTTCTTCTCCTCCTCTTCCTCCATCATTTCCTAGAAGGCAATCCCCATATCATACCAGTAAAATAACAATAAAGTCTGTTATACAGGAGTCAAGGTGTATGTATAGGGTGTATCTGTGAATATGATTCTCTCTGTAACTTGATTATAACATACTGTCTCGTGTATCACGAAGAGTGCTCTAATCAGCAGTGTGACTGTTTCTGCATGTACCTGTAGCCTTAGTTTGAGCTTTTGGAGTCTTCTGGATCCATAGTCAGTATGGGCTTTGATAAGTGGGGGCAGGTCTGTCTCACAGTTACTCAGATTGTTGACATCATCATTATCTTGTAACAATCTAAAACACACATATAGTAGCATATGCCTGCATGCACCAATCAAATTGTCAAAATGTTATAAATGGACACTGTGATGTATGTATTGACATTAGCCACTTTTCCACTGATTGGCCAGTGCAAGCCAGGGCCATTGTCATGGTCTTACCGTGTTATTTTCTATCCGTCGCTATCCGGTTGTGATTGTAAGATTATGAACACCTGGTTTGGATGGGCTGTGGGTATTTAAACACCTGTTTGTCACCTGGGTAGGGCCTATGCTCTTTATTCTTTTCTGTCTTTTTACAAGAATAGGGATTTGGCAGGGGCCATTGGATTAAGAACTCTACCATCATGAGATCTTCATTTTGTCTCATCTACCTCGAAGCCATGGGTGATCTGATCTGCGTTTGAATGTCTTGTTTTTGTTCATTTCGTTATGTTTTTCCCCTAGAGTTTTGTAATAAGTACATACTTTGAAACTGTATCTATTTTGTAATAGCCCTTTTTTGTTGCAGTTATGAGCCGAAATGTAACAGCCATCAACTGGCCAGCCGGGGCCAAAATTTTCGGAAAAAGCCTTTGGCCTCGAGAAAGCCCCAAGGAGGCACGATAAAGCCCCGGAAGTGACAGTGGGAACACAACTGGCCCTGGCACTCATTAGCACGGTCTCATTTGGCGCGACAGTGGAAACTATTGACAACAGTGAAGGATGGTCTATAGCAGCCCAACCTCCTCAGGTCATCTGCAGGAGTGATGTTTTTCTCCAGGCTGGATGTTGGTTCTGTTGACAGCAGGACTAATGGGGATGGAGGCCGACAGGGCAGTCCAATCTCCAGCTCCTCCAGAAGTGTCTCCATCTGTAGGTCTGGCATGGAACAACATCCCTGAGATGGCAGAGGAACAAATGTAGACAAACAATAATATCGATTCAACATGCAGCTGTTGGAAAAGCTCCAATGGATGGATAATCCTTTGTGAAGTTTGAACCAACAACATTTTAGTTATCAGTTCAGATCTGTTACTGCAAAATCACATCACCCCATCCATTAAGAGTAAGCCTTGTAATACAACTATTTGAGATACGGTGCACATAGTCATAAAATTTCCTAGTCACCTTCATTCTGACGACTCTGTTTTGATAGGGATCCTTTTCTTGTTTCGGTATACTAGGCACGCTGGCTGTGGAACCTGAACAAGCCATTCTCTGGTTGTGTTTCTTGCACATGATTGGCTCCATGTGGTAGGGTAGGAGGTCATACACACGTTGCAAATCCAGCTCCCCAATTTTCTCTTCAATCTAAAGACAGAGGAACTCACTATAATGAATTCTCAATCAATTTCTCACTCTCTGAAACAAATAAACACACAGACCTCCTTGAGTTCATCCTCCACAGTCTTTTCCAGAGGTCTACACATCATAGCCCTTTTCATGCTATGTTTGGCATGCAGAAATAGGTCATGTTTACGTGGGCAGGGCTGAGAGTTTTTCAGTAACGTCCCCTGCTGTCGTTCTCTCTGTGTTGCGGCACTTGGTCTCCTTGTAGCTTTGATACCTGGGACAATCTTGGATCTTATGGAGCGAACGTTTAAGCTGCAAACAGATAGAGCAAAAGTCTACTACGAAAAAGAAAGGCTATTGTAATGCAAAGCAGGTAAAAAGAGAGGATATACTCACAGGTTAGTGCAGTCTGAAGCCAGCTGAGCTGCCAGCCTGCTTCGGTTGGCATAGTCACTGAAGACTCCGCGCCTACTTAAAGTATCCATCAAGCGCAGGTAGTGCAGAAAAAGCTGCTCACAGATGTCCAACACCTCTCTGAATGTCTGATTATGCAGCTGCACATTCTCGTCCTGAGTCAGCGTGATGTCAACAGGTGGGATTTTCAGGTCGTGCCAGATCAGACCCACCTCAGAAATCAACACTGCTGTCTACAACAAAAGCATAAGATATATACAGTACATGTATTAACTCAGAAATAAAAAAATCCATCAATTAAACAACATAGCCTATAAAGTGTTTTTAAATTGGAGTTTGCTTGCATGAACAACACATCTTACTGTCTAATCTCAGACTAACCAGAGCCTGTTGGTCTTCATGGCAGATGGAGTGGAGCTGTGATTTCTGAGAGATTCTCTCCTCCAGCAGTTTGCAAAGCTCTGACAGAGAGGTAGGAGTGGTTTTATTCTTCTCATAAGCAGAAAACTTGGATCTCACCTCCTCGGCCCTGTCTGAAAGAACTTTTGATTTCTTTGATGTCACTTTGATGTCAAAACATTTTAGTTTCTGTACAAAGTACAAACCTTTCATCTTGTCCGGGTGAATGAGAAGTGAGAGAGGCCTCAGAATGTTCTTGAAGTGCTGCTGAACTTCTTTACTATGGATCATCGTCTGGATGAGGTCCTCACATTTGGTGTGCTCCATCCAATGCTTTGAGTGGGTAGTGAATCTATGTGCACTTGTTATTTCTCCTGGCATTCTTTAACTAGAGATGCTTAGACATGATCTTGTCCTGCAGTCTGCTTAGGTCTGCTATGTTGAATAAGACATATCTACAAAGCAATTACAGTTTAACATGTATTAAATAATGTGGTACATCTTATTCAAGCAATTAATAACAAATAGAAAATGTTGCAGTCAAACAAAAAAAAAATAATAATACAATTAAATAAACCTTTCAGAGCTTCACAAAACCACAATTTTAAAAAAAATCGACATTAAAAATAATAATAAACACTCGGGAACAATTAAGGTGCAAAAATAAATAATGTTCCTCCTCCTGAAACGTGCACCATAGTCTCTAATATAAAAATATTTTTAGGTTTAAATCTGCGTCCAAGTCCACAACTTCCAGACACTAGTGACTGTGATAGCAGATGTATGTGTCACAATTATGCGACTTAATTACAACGTGTTGGGTGTTTAAAATATCGACTAATAATTGAGGATCAAAGGCAAGAAATAAAAATGTCAGAGCCAAATGTAGGTTAATAGAACGCTCATCCTGCACACCGGAGTCCAAACAAGTGGCGTTCCCATGGAAACCACGGCAGGTCACGCACGACGTCATTGCGCAACCGTGGAATTTACTTCTAAAGTCAGTTAATGAAAACGTGTAAACATTTATTCTATCGATAATAAAGTATGTTAAGCAACACGGGTCTTCTCCAAAGTTTTGATAATATACCAGCTGTATGTTTGCTGACTTTTAGACTTCATTATAGGTGATATAATTATTTGGGTAGTTTTGGATTTTTTTTCCCGTTTAACATTAAAGGAATAGTTTACCAAAAAATTAAAAAGATCTCATCATTTACTTACCCTCATGCCTGTGTATTACTTACTTTCTTCTGCAGAACACAAACGAAGATTTTTTTTTACAAGAATATCTCAGCTCTGTAGGTCCTACATGTACAATCACAGGCCCACCCAGAATATAAGAGATTATTCTTTAACTTCAAACATATATTTATAAAATAGTGAGAAAAAAAAATGCAAACATTCTGATTTCTGAAAGTGTGAATGAACTGTTTAATTGCACCTCTTCTCTGTTGTTATAAGGACAATTTGGTAAAAAATATTTAGCCCACCCATTTTTATTGAGGCCCACCCAATAGCGATTTGCTGGCTACACCCTTGCTTATAATGCAAGTGGATGGTGGACAGAACTGTGAAGCTTCAAAAAGCACATAAAGGAAGCATACAAGTAATCCATACGACACCAATGGTTAACTCCATCTCTTCAGGAGTGATATGAAAGGTATGTGTGGGAAACAGATCAATATTTATGTTCATTTTATCTATAAATCTCAACTTTCATTTATTTGTGCATATCACCACTTATTGGACAGGGAGAAGAAGTTATAGTTAAAAATGACTTAAATTGTGATCTGTTTCTCACCCACACCTATCATATAGCTTCTGAAGATATAGATTGAACCACTCGAGTTGTGTGGATTACTTTTATGCTGCCTTGTTCTTTTTTATACGTTACAGTCACCATTCATTTGCATTGTATGAACCAACAGAGTGGAGATATTCTTCAGCAGAAGAAAGCAGGAGATGCCATCTGGGATGGCTTTAGGGTGAGTAAATTACAGGAGAATATTTCTGAGTTAACTATTCCTTTAAGATTTAAGGATAAAATGTATATGAATGTGTAAACGAAAGTAGGTCTATAAATGTTAAGGTGTATTTAAAATGTTCGTTATCACGTTTTAGCTTTTAACTCATAAGTTAGTAGTCTTTTGCATGCTTTATCAACAAATATGTATTCTTTGTAACTACACAGGCTAATTGCCCAAAGTTTCTGTTTATTTATTATTATACTTTGTGATATTTTGTGAATTATTCCAGTTTGAAAAATTTACACGCCCATTTTCCCCCAAATGGCACACAAAGAATAGCAAAATAAACATCTGAAAGCACTTGAGAAAAAAAAAAAAAAAAAAAAACGTATACATTGTAACAGTTTCATTTGGTCAATTGCTGCACATTATAATCACTGACAGAGTATGGATGGTTCGCATTGCATGTATGAAAAATGAAACACACCACTTCCGTTTGCATTAGCCCCTGTCATCCGGAAGGGTGGTACCTGTTCAACTTCTGCAAATACACTTTCTGTCGCCTCATGCCTGTCCAAATAAAACAACATGGATACGAGAGAGTTTTCCAGAATAGCGCGGCGATCAATCTGTCCATGAGTGTTTAATCTTTCTATCTCGTGTTGAGGACATAAAGACCCGGATCAGTATTCTCACCTGGAATTATGCGCGCGTCAGGTATGCTGCTTTGACGGAGCCAGTCTCGGGTACAAGTTCTCTGAAGTTAGAGTGTGGCTCATACTCATTGCAGGCAAGTGTTTTCGGTTTGTTTAATCCGTTTGCATAAACTATAACGCACGAAACTGTCAAGGTTTGCACCTCTGTGTATGTTTTTGTTTGTCTAATTTCGTAAAACTTTGAGTTATTCATGTTATTTTTTGGGCTGGTGGGAATTTTAGGACCAAAGGCGTTCCGGTGGGGGGAGAAGCTTGACGCAACGTAACGAATGGAACAGATCGCAGGTGTTTCGAGACGCGTTTTTAAGGGTTGAAATTCTCTTAAAGGGTCGTTTACACAGAATTTTTTTTTTTGTTTGAGCGTTACGCCGCGTCCGGGTGTTATCCCCCCACGCGATTTTTAAACACCGTGTAAAAAAGACAATTTTAAGCGTGTCTCGAGACACCCACTTATTTTAAATGCCTTGCGTTTAGCCTTTTCAGCGCAAGGACACGCTCGGTTTGAACTGCCCCCTGACATGGCGTCTAAAAAACACTGAAAAAAAAACAATAATCAAGACGCGGCGCAACGGTCAAATACGTCCGTCTGGCGCATGTTGGCATATAATAAGTATTGTAAAACAGCGCGGACGGACGCAAATATGTCTTCTGTGTGAACAGCCCCTATTATCACATGCAACGAGGTAAAAACAGCAATAGATAATGAATAAAACAAGTATTTACTCTGCTCTGCTTCATCCGTATTTTAATCATTTCGTTTTCTTTCTTTTTTTTTTTTGTTCTTAATACCTGGTTTTAATAATAAGAATAAAAACCTAGTATTAGTCTTAATCTCTGGACCCCAAAGAGTGCCAAACAATTATGGTGTACAAACAATTATGGTGTACAGCAAATTACTCATTAAGACTTGGAAGGAACTGAACTAGAGGTTATCAAATTAAACGTATTGTTTAATTTAACAGGAACCCCACCTACTTCTCCAGCTTGACTCCACATAAGCACTACATTTTAGTATTTGGTCAAAGTTGTTCCTCTTCTAAACACACAGTTAATGTATTTGCTAGTATTTAGCCTAAAACTTCTTTTATGGGAGTGCAGTGACAAGACACCACCTTTTTAACACATTCAAATATCTCATGTCATGAATGTAGTCATATTGTGTCCTGTAGCATACTGACTTTAACCGAAGATGTGTCCCTAAAAGTTTCTTAGCCCATTCTTCATTTCTGCATAAGTGAAATCCAGCAATACTTTCCCCCCTCCTTTTCTCTGAGCAGACATCAGTAATGGTGTTCACGTCATGCTGTCTTTATTTACAGAGGTAACATGACCTCCACGGCTGAGCTTTTTAAACGAAATACCTGCATGCTTTCTGTTTTCCCACGAGCACCTGCTTTGATAGCAGTGAATGTGTCTTGTCACATTTACAGTTGAAGTCTGAAGTTTCAACTTTCATTTAGGACATCTACTTTGTGCATGATACAAGTCATTTTTCCAACAATCGTTTACAGACAGATTGCTTTACATTTAATTGACTATATCACAATTCCAGTGGGTCAGATTTTTACATACTCTGTTATCTTAAAACAATCAGTATTTATGAAGGCCAGCTTGGATGAATAAAAGTCTTTTGCTGTTTCTGTGGTCGAATTTAATCAAAGCTTAACAATATCACGCATGAGCCAACCATGCTCAACACTTGCATGTTTTGTTTTCTTTCCTTTTAAAAGGAACTGAATGTGGTTAGTTCACCGTAAATTGAAAAATCTCTCATCATCATTCTCTCATGCCATCGCAGATGTGTATGACTTTTTCTTCTTCTGCAGAACACAAATTAAGGTTTTTAGAAGACTATCTCAGCTCTGTAGGTCAATACAATGCAAGTCAACAGGGTCCAGAACTTTGAATCTCCAGAAAGCACTTAAAGGCAGCATAGAAGAATGACTGGTTTTTATGGATCATTTTATGTCTTTGTGCCTTTTGGAGTTTCAAAGTTCTGGACCCTGTTGACTTGCATTGTATGGACCTACAGAGCTGAGATAGTCTTCTAAAAATCTTCATTTGTGTTCTGCAGAAGGAAAAAAAGTCATACAGATCTGTGATGGCAAGAGAGTGAATAAATTATTAGATAATTTTCATTTGAAGAAACTGATTAGGAAAAATCTTAATTCATTGCAATGCATTATTTTAATCTATTGACAGCCCTAATATAATAAAAAAAGTTGTAATGTTTGTCTATCCAAGTACCCCCTGGGGCACACGTATCCCTATGTAGGAAGTCACTGGTCCAGAATGTTATTTTTCAGCTCCGCTACCACCACACCTCTCTTTGGTTGCAAAAAGTTTGTTGATTTAGCTTGTATTTATGTTCCACTCTAATAGTTTACATCTCCCAGACTGCAACATGCAACTTCCATTCCTCTTTTTGCCCCAAAATAGCTCCCCATTCTAAGATCAACAGGCGACCAAAAGAACAGGCTTCACCATCGCCAACTCCTCTGACCCACCTCATTTTCCAGTGCCATGAGTGGTCAACCTCGGAGGATCCGTCTGAAGCCTTGGCTGCTGGCACAGGTGAATTTGATTCTTAAAGTATCTTATTGACAACATAAAAAAAAACAGCAGCTAAATGATTGTTTCGAGTTACAAAAGCTCACAATATTGACAATAGAATATTTTTAACCTTATTTGTCTCTGGTAAATAAAATCGTGTCCTCATAAACAACGGAAATAAAATGTATTTAAATTTTTTTATCTGAACGTTTAAATTATCTTCAGATGCCGCCTTGCTTTCATCCATCCAGCACTTCCAGAAAACAGCAATCTAATCAACAATCTAATTTATCTAATCCATTTTTTTCTATAAAAAATCTTCAAGCTATACACATTTGGTGTGAAAGGGCTTTAAAATGGAGGGAAAATTAAAAGTGGAAGGTCATTTGAAATATTTGCTCACTGGGCTTGTTCTAAATTAGTAAACACTTCTCACTCTACAGATTAACAGTGGGAAATACCCTGGATTGCATTGGCTCAATCAAGAGCACAGGCTGTTCCGGATTCCTTGGAGACATGCCACCCGTCATATGCCAACCCTGGAAGAGGAGAACACTATATTTAAGGCAAATATATATTTAAAAAAATAAAAAAATAAAAATATATATATATATATATATATATATATATATATATATATATATATATATATATATTATAATTATTATTTTTTTTTCTAATTTTAGTGTATTTTTGTATCCAAGCTGTTTTTGTTACCATTTTGAGGGTATTTCATATTATCTTCTTTTATGGGTGCTTTGATTCAATACCAGCTTGAAATATTTTTTTCCCACCTGAATCATTACAGGCTGTCAAAACCCCCTGAATATATATTTGACTATTTTTGACTCCTATAAAATTTGCACTGTCATTTAGGGGGAATTTTCAGCGCCTTTTGGAGTTGGAAGGCACTGAAAAACCTAGTAGTTTCAATTCTCAGTATTTTTAGCAATAAAAGAAAGTGATTGACAAAGCGAGCTAGGGAGATTAGGTGTGAACACTTCTACTCATAAGACCTGTTAAAAATAGTGTTAAAACTGTGTTAAATAATGTCTTTTGCAACCATACTTGGAGAACAAAAACTGGAGTGAGTTTTGATTCCACTTCAATGCTGTGAGGTTATAAGTAAGAGAAAGTCCTGAATTGTTTAGAGATGTGTGGTTCAAGACCACATGACATCAAAATTAGAGTTTTGTGGAGTTTAGGCCATATTTGTTAGATTTAAGGCCATCTAAATGCTAGTGTAATCCTAAATGTTGGCAAAATTCACTTGGAAGAGATGCGCTTTAAAATGTATCATATATGTCATCCAGGAAAACAGACATATTGATGACTCATCTTGCACTACCCATATTTTTATGCAATCAAGTGCTTTCTAGAATGACAATTTCCCTCCACATAATTACACCTGCAACCAAATAGCAAGTAGCAAATCATGGTTCATGGCTGTGATTTAACTAATTAAAAAATACATTGTAAAATAACTAATTAAAAAAAAGATGAGCCCTTCAATCCAAACTTCCTGTTGTAATCGATTTCAACAAGACAGGAAATAAAACTTGTGCTTGTCAAGTGAATTATTGGGGTCTTAAGGCTGGGCACAGTAGCTTTGGAAAATAGAAATGTTCAAAATGTCTCGCATAGCAGTTATGTGTTCAGTCCTTCTAATTGATTTTTCTCTCTGCAGGCTTGGGCTCTGGAGACAGGCAAGTATCAGGAGGGAGTGGACGAGCCAGATCCTGCCAAATGGAAGGCCAACCTCCGCTGTGCTCTAAACAAAAGCAGAGAGTTCAGTCTCCAATATGATGGCACTAAGGACACCCCTGTCCAGCCCTATAAGATCTATGAGGTGTGCGATCAGTCAGTCAATGGAGGTATGGACCGGGAAAGCATACCTTCCAGCCAGTAACATGGCCTAAATACAGCTTGTAAACTCTAAATTGGCTGTAAAATGAAAGCTTCATGTTAGAAAACATACAGTTTTGTGTTAATTTCACTGTATTAAAGCAATTTTAATGTGATGACACTACTAATGACATGCAAGCAAATTTCTGAAACATTGAATAGCGGTAAAGAATCATTTATGTTTTTTTGGAAAGCCATATTTGATTGGACAAATTAGTACTATTCATCTGATTGAGCGGAGAAACTACAACTAAACATACCCCCACACACACACTTGGATTTCTTTGACCTAGGCTATACAGTGCTTATATTAAAGAGACCTTTTCATGAGCAGACCGCTATTTCTAATCGGGTCGTTTTAGGTTTAATATTGGTTGGATTTGCACCTACGGTGTGAAAGGGGAGAGCCTTAAAAAAAAAAAAAAAAAAAAAGATCACCCACAGCGCTGGAAAGTGCCACCCGTAGCATCATTGCTACTGCAGACTATGCAGATCTTATCTTTAAACTTTTGAAAGGGTTATTTGCCCAAATTTTTATAAGGGGTAAGAGAGATCAGACATAATAATTTACACTTTTCTTGATTTTTAGATGCAGGAGAGGATGAGGAAGAGGAGGTAAGTGTTAATAACTTGATTCAATGCAGCTCAACAAAAAAGAAGCCACTGTTGTATCAACACTGTCTTCATATACTAATTGATTGATTTTTATTTTATTTCAGCTGCCAAACTTTGTCAACCTCTCCATTGGTAAGATATCCTCAAAATGTAGGTCATTTGGTTGGATTTGGTACTTCTGAATACTTATATCTATTAGCTTTAGCACTCAGTAGTGTTCCAAAACCTACTGAGCTAACTAGATTGGCAGATACATTCTACAGTAACATCCAAACTGAATGAGTTTTCCACTCAGAATTATGACTTTGTGGTGGCGTTTATGTGTGCTCAACTCGTAAATTTGATAATTTTGACATGGCTTGAATGGACCATTAGGCTTTTATGCTCCTTAGCTACCAGCCTTCATGTTGGTAGTACTATGGTGCCTTAATATGCTGTCTATATATGCAACTCGCAAGGTTTTAAAGGAATATTCGAAGTGCAATATAAGTTAAGCTCAATCAACCACATTTGTGGCATAATATTGATTCACCACAAAATATTTTTTGATTTACTCCACGTTTTCTTAAAAAAAAAAAAAAAGCTCAAATCACTGTTTCAAAAGTATAGCCACAAGACATAAACAACGTGTGTGTAAGGGAGAGTCCACCTATTAGTCCAATTGCAGCATCCAATAGCGTGGATGAAGGTCTCTGCGTGTTCTGTTCTATCGTGCGCATAAAATAATACTTTGATTATTTGATTTGAGTTCCATGTTTTATTAATCTTACAATTTCTGTATTTCATCTGACTCCAATTATGAAAACTTGTTGATGTATCTTATTATTTTTAGTAATTCTCTCTTCTAGACTGCATTTGTTATTTATATGTTATTTGGGTCCTGTGCCGGCGAGACACGGGTCCTTTAACTACAAAACTCATCCGTTTTAGTTATTAGTAAGTTTTAGACTAAGTCCCTATAGATTCTCGACTCACCGTTTAGCCCCAGTCAATTACGTTCTGTTTTACAGATTCTCTGTCCTACTCTTGGTACCCATTTAATTCTACTTGGCTAAGTCCTTATAGATTCACGTTTCGCCATTTAGCGTTTTAGTACATACTTAAATAATGGGTTACTTCTGAAGTAGCTTAGTTAAGCCAACTCTGACCATAGATTTGTAGTAAATAAGAAATCTATTAAAAAACAGTCCTTCAGAATTAATCTCAAAGCTATCAATGAACCAAGCATAATAATATAATTAGTTGCATTCCATTCAAACATTTACCAAACATAAGAAATTCAAATTGCAATTACCTGGTATAGAAAAACTACGCACATTTTCTGTGTAGGATCATCTGACTACAGAGACCCTGATTTCTTTGTCATTACACACATCAACTGTGCGGGAGATCTGAATGCAGATTCCATGAGCTCTGGGCCAGCTTTCCTTAAACATCCAAACCATTAACAAAGGGAATTTTGGGAGTGATTAGGTTTGGAAGTCCTTGGGTCATACCTAATTAACATACAGGCAGGGGGACAGACCTCCAGAATTATACAGCATTTGGCAAAGACCTTATAACTTTGTTACCATTACATGAGAAAGAGATCATTATTCCAGTCACACTGAGACATTTTAAATTATACCAAACATTCCTAGTTGCATTATTTGTATATGTCAGATATGATAATTGTTACATATGGATATTCTGAGCTGAAAGGGACAGAGGAGTATGGGGGGGGGGGGGGGGGCAGATGTGTGTGAGTTTTACAAGAACAGGCCTAAATTTTCCTGAGGTGATATAGAGGTTAGATGTGAGATTTGTGTTTTATGGTCCTTAATCACTTGGGTGCTCATCAGTGTAAGTTTTATGATGTTGGTTCTTGCAGAGTAATTAGCCTTTCCCGGAAGTGATGCAGACAGTTTGGAGTCAGTCTTACATGTGTAAATATGATTTTAGTGTGATAACATCACTTACTATTAACTTTGTTGCCATGATGATTTTATGTCTACAAACCCTAAAATGACTGTAAAAATTACAATTTAAACAAATCTACTGCTCAAATAATACATTTGTTTTAACAGAAGAATTAACGTAAGTGCTTTTATAAGCTTCACATTTCTGTACAAGTCACACTTCAATACAAGTTTAACTTGTATTGAACCTGGAATATTCCTTTAAACAGCTAATATGTAGTTAAAAATTATGTATATTTTGGTTTTAGTTTGATTTGGTGTCTAACATATTCTTTTTGTGCTGTACGTGGGGTGCTTATTTCCCGACAGACCCAAGAGCTGGTGAACCTCGCAGCTACCCTGCATACCCTACTAGAGTTGATGTTCCATTCACCTCTCCTATTGCCGACGGCTTTAATCCTGTCCATCACAACTCTCCAATGAACCTATTAGGAGAAGTAGTCCATAATAATACAAATGGAGGTTCTCCTATGACCACTCATCTTACCCAGCGTGGTACTGCCCCTCATGAATTTATCAGTCACGGTCCAATCAAAGTGGAGCAGGGGACATATCCCGTTCATTGTGGAGGACATCCAAATAGTTTGGGAATGGGGACTGGTGTCATACCGCCGCCTGTCCTTCAAGATGTAGTTTCTCATTCTGTTGGGCCTACAGCCATAGTGGACAGCCCAATGCAAGAGGTGCCAGCTCAAGTGGAAAACCAGATCCATCCCTGCATCTCTGAACTGCTGAGCAGTCCTCACATGTTGCCCTGTAAGCCTCTAATCCCTTGTTGCAATCGCGATTATTGCCATCCTGGATTATCAGTGCAATTTAAATGGGATGAAGACATACTTTAAATCTCATAAACTAGTCCCACCCATCTATTTTCAGTAATGTTCATGTTAAATGACCAGGAGGTGTGTACAGAAAGATTAAAACCAGCCTTAAACCTTTACTCACTCTTGGCTATCAATGCACACCTTAGCTGTGTTGATGTGAAAAATGTAAATAACATTTTCCCCTCTCTTTTCTCATCTCTAGTAACTGATCTTGATATCAAGTTCCAATACAGAGGTCGGACAGCTGGTTCTTTGACCGTCAGTAACCCTCAGGGTTGTAGACTTTATTATGGTAACCTGGCACCCACACCTGAGCAGGTGGAGCTTTTCGGTCCAGTCACACTGCACCAGGTGCTGTTTCCTGGAACCGCTGAGATCCAAAACGAAAAGCAGAGGTTCTACACTGATCACTTGCTGGACGTGATGGATCGAGGGTTGATTTTGGAGATCAGGGGACAAGATATCTATGCCATCAGGCTGTGCCAGTGTAAAGTGTTCTGGTCTGGGCCAGGTGTGCTCGAGCAGGGTCCGCCCAATCCAATGGAACGGGAGAAGAAGATCTGGGTGTTCAGTTTGAATAACTTCCTCCAGGGTGAGTGAAATCTCATAAAATACATGGTGAGTTTTCTTGCATTCATATCCTGTTAGGAAGTTCCTACTACAGTTTGGAAATCGTAATAAGGACTCGTGATGTGTGTTCAAGAGATTTGGTCAGTATAAAAAAAAATGTGTTGGGCAATTTCATATTTTTTTTTTTGTGTCTCTCACATCCCAAAATAGACAGGGAACTTTTTTTAGAGCTATTGCAACAATATGAAGAGAAAAAGATCATCTTGAGATTGTAATCATCTTGTAATTGGTGAATGATCTGTGTGTTATCATTCTTGTGCTACCAGATAGAACGCTGGGGAAAGTGCTTTTGTAACAAAGTTGCCACACAGGCTTGTTGCCTGCTTTGTTCAAATCATTGTGATGCATCTTGCATTTTTTTTGGTGCAAGAATGTGTTCCGTTTGAATGACTATGAATCAGCTGAATCATTAATATTTTATGGCAAGCTAATCACTTATTCATAAAGTTACTACATTGTACCTTACATATTCACACTTGCATCTTTTACATTCATCTTGATTAATATCAAAAAGCTCTGCCATGATTCTTTATTTGATATGCTGTTCAGGGCTCATCTCAAAAATACAATCATTCCAACATGACTTGAAGGCAGCACTTGATTTCAGTGATCGGACTGTATTTTTATTGAGTGTGTGAGTCAGTTATTGTGATCAGGGTTCAGATTTGATAAAGAAATATTCTCTTGTACTGAAATTACTATTTTTGGCAGGTCTCATCATGTATCAGAAGGGGGAGGCACCCACTCCACCCCCCTTTGAGATCTACTTCTGCTTTGGTGAGGACTGGCCGGATAGAAAGCCCAAAGAGAAAAAGCTCATCGTTGTCCAGGTGTGGAGATGAGATTAACCTTGAAACCCCAAAATAAAAAAAAATCTGTCATGTAATCTCCCTCATTTCAGGGTTTCAAGCCCATATGACTTTTATTTCCATGGAACACAAAAGTAAATGTTAGGCAGAACAACAGTTCATCACCATATGCTCTTGCATTCATGCTTTCATTCTTTGTCTCTGTCTAGGTTGTTCCAGTGGTTGCAAGAATCCTGACTGAGATGTTTTCAGGTGAGCTCTCCTGGTCTACAGACAGCATTCGGCTCCAGATCTCCAACCCCGACTTGAAAGACCAGACGGTGGAGCAATTCAAAGAACTCCAGAGACTGTTGCAGAGCCAAAATGCTCATGCCACATGGGCTCAGAACATCCACTAACTGAGGCGTAACCCAGGCATCATTACTCAAAGTTGAAACCATTTCAGCTATTTTCATGACAGTCTTGTTTATTACACAGCACTGAAATTGTCTGTGTAATGACTGCTCAATGTAGACGTCCTTTGGTTTATCTGAAAGTTGGAATATATAGATGCCCTCACTGCTGCCTTACTAAAAACATAACCAAAAACATTTCTATCAGAGACCCATTGATGTTTCCATTTTTTTGTTTTTCTCAAATCTCATGGATTTTTCCCTTATGAACTTTATTTTTGTTTTCTCTGTAAACTGGTCTTTAAAATGTTATATTTCAATAAATACCATTGCAGTATTTTAAATGGTTACAGGGATGATCTCAGGTTGCCTTAATTAATTTGCCTTTTAGTCCCGTGTTTTAGTCCACGTGTTAACTTTTAATGCCATCTATTGTCATAAACACTCTTTTAGCAGAGATATAGATAGATATATATATATATGCACATTTAAAAGGTGTATCCAGTAATGTTTTACCTGTTAAAAAAGGTTTTACCACTAAACAAATTAATTGTAATTTTGATACATATGTATAAAATCATGACCGCTCACATGAGGACTCCAGTCATATCAGTATGGGGCAGGGGTCCCCTCATGGAGGCTGCCATTTTAGAATCACATGACCAGCTGAATACTATTCGCTTCATCTCAGTAACAGTTTTGTGATTGGACACTTTCACGCTTGGATTAAATTAATCATGGCTGATTGTGAATATTGAATTTCTACAATGGCATCTGTAACGGAACTCTATTGATTTTGAATGATGCTGCATCCACACCAATAGGTGTCACTAAGTCAAAATTTACACTAACAAAAAGTTACTGAATGTGCCCTTTTTCTCTTACTAGAAAAAAGGAACAAAAATAATGATGACTCATGTTGCACTGCACAAATTTGTTTAATCAAATGCTCTCTAGTATGTGAATGTCCCTCCCTATAATGCCACCTACAAGACTTGCTAGTTCATGTTTCTTGGTTGTGACGTAACAGCGTGGGCGGTATGTCCTGCCCAAACTTCCGTTTCAATAGGTCATTTTCTGGGGTCTACCAGATCAATTTGAAACTACTAGAATGTGGCATCACACCATTATTGAGCGCACATCTCACCCTGTTATACTTTTAAATAAGCTGCGTCATGTAAAGATTGGTGATTGTCATTTTTTTTGAGTGACTCATTTTAAATGTGAGCTCTTTGTTAACTTTATAAGAGTAGGGCATTTTCATAGCTGCAAGATAATATCACCTGACCTCATCCTTTAGGGACTGTGCCAGTAACTGTTGGTTATGAGCAAATACAGCTACATTTCTGTCTATGAAAATGTTAATGTTCCAAAAGTGCTATTACCAAATAGGAGAGGGATGTGAAAGGCATTTACCTAAGGGATTACACATGCAATTGTGAGAAACGCATGATTGTAGAACCTTGGGAAAAAACCCTGACAATAGAGGATTAAATTTACTCTATGACTCAGAAAACAAGACCTGAAGGACCTATGTAACTTCTTAAAATGAAACCTGGTCAAACAGGTTCTGAGAGTTAGAGAAGTGTAAATCTGTCTTCATTCACACATACGTGTACAAAGTGATACTCAAGACAACGATTTGTTTGTTCCTCACAATGTTTGATTTATTGTACGCACAATGGCTGCACACGCTCAAGATGAACACATCTCTGCATATCTAAGTTGCCATGTGCTGAGATGGTGATAGAACAAAAAAAAAAAAAAAAAAAAGCACCTGCCAGTCCACCTCATATTTTACAGCATAACCTGCACAGATAAAACTCCAGCCAACTTTAAAAAGATCAAAGGTGACACCAACTCTCCCAAGATTCTCCCTTTGACATTTCTTAAATAGTCCCACAGGCTGATGCTTGTGACAATCTTTCATTTGGTTATCATTTTTATGGCACTGACAGCAAAGCCATGTTTTGATCTCTAAACAGACGTCCATGAAAATAAATCTCCATTTGTTTTTAAAAACGTACAAGTCTCTCATTTTAACAATGCATTATGATTTGCAACCAGGCACATCCTTTTGTTTTTGTCGATGGATCCCACATAAATCCAACTGATGCAGACGTTTATCCACGTTTTGAAATGGGTTTAAACGCTTTAATGTCCAAAACTTGGCCCGCCCAAGACAACGTCCCTTTCAAAACCCCTCTCTTGCTTCAGCTGGCATCAGTGTGCTTGTAGGGGTAAAGGGAGGGGTTGGGGCTCCTGAATTTTGACACCCACAAGGCAATTAACTTTTTCCTGAAACCCTGCCACGCCAAAGCTCCAAACCGATTGGTTGGCTTCCCATGGTGCCAAGCCCCACAAATCCTTCATGCAAAAGTTCCCTTTAGTTTCTCAACAGTGGTCAACATGGCTCCCTTTGCCTCTACCGCCGAATGTTTGCAAAACAAAAAATCTGACCTGCAGAGAAAACAAGTGAGATGTTACTAATACTGATACAAACTATTTAGAACTTTTTGCTGAGTTCCCACACATTACTGATCAATCAATATGACATTTCCCAACATTTGTGTTCACCGAATAAGTATTTGTTTTTAAAATAATTTTTATAAAGATTGCACTCACAATGAGCTATTTTAAGCGATTAAATATTTTAAAGCTGAGAATTACCTCAAAAATTATATAGCCTATAGAAAAATTACTTTTTCAGTCCTGGAAATAATAAAAAAAATTTCCTAATACAGCCAGTCTTTCCCATCACCATGGGAGTTCTGTATTAATATAAAGATATAGGTATATTTGTGAATTAATTTTATATATCTAAAAAAATATAAATTAACTCACAAATATAAAATATATATATAAAATAATATATATATATATATATACAGTGAGGAAAATAAGTATTTGAACACCCTGCTATTTTGCAAGTTCTCCCACTTGGAAATCATGGAGGGGTCTGAAATTGTCATCGTAGGTGCATGTCCACTGTGAGAGACATAATCTAAAAAAAAAAATCCAGAAATCACAATGTATGATTTTTTAACTATTTATTTGTATGATACAGCTGCAAATAAGTATTTGAACACCTGAGAAAATCAATGTTAATATTTGGTACAGTAGCCTTTGTTTGCAATTACAGAGGTCAAACGTTTCCTGTAGTTTTTCACCAGGTTTGCACACACTGCAGGAGGGATTTTGGCCCACTCCTCCACACAGAACTTCTCTAGATCAGTCAGGTTTCTGGGCTGTCGCTGAGAAACACGGGGTTTGAGCTCCCTCCAAAGATTCTGTATTGGGTTTAGGTCTGGAGACTGGCTAGGCCACGCCAGAACCTTGATATGCTTCTTACAGAGCCACTCCTTGGTTATCCTGGCTGTATGCTTCGGGTCATTGTCATGTTGGAAGACCCAGCCTCGACCCATCTTCAATGCTCTAACTGAGGGAAGGAGGTTGTTCCCCAAAATCTCGCAATACATGGCCCCGGTCATCCTCTCCTTAATACAGTGCAGTCGCCCTGTCCCATGTGCAGAAAAACACCCCCAAAGCATGATGCTACCACCCCCATGCTTCACAGTAGGGATGGTGTTCTTGGGATGGTACTCATCATTCTTCTTCCTCCAAACACGGTTAGTGGAATTATGACCAAAAAGTTCTATTTTGGTCTCATCTGACCACATGACTTTCTCCCATGACTCCTCTGGATCATCCAAATGGTCATTGGCAAACTTAAGACGGGCCTTGACATGTGCTGGTTTAAGCAGGGGAACCTTCCGTGCCATGCATGATTTCAAACCATGACGTCTTAGTGTATTACCAACAGTAACCTTGGAAACGGTGGTCCCAGCTCTTTTCAGGTCATTGACCAGCTCCTCCCGTGTAGTTCTGGGCTGATTTCTCACCTTTCTTAGGATCATTGAGACCCCACGAGGTGAGATCTTGCATGGAGCCCCAGTCCGAGGGAGATTGACAGTCATGTTTAGCTTCTTCCATTTTCTAATGATTGCTCCAACAGTGGACCTTTTTTCACCAAGCTGCTTGGCAATTTCCCCGTAGCCCTTTCCAGCCTTGTGGAGGTGTACAATTTTGTCTCTAGTGTCTTTGGACAGCTCTTTGGTTTTGGCCATGTTAGTAGTTGGATTCTTACTGATTGTATGGGGTGGACAGGTGTCTTTATGCAGCTAACGACCTCAAACAGGTGCATCTAATTTAGGATAATAAATGGAGTGGAGGTGGACATTTTAAAGGCAGACTAACAGGTCTTTGAGGGTCAGAATTCTAGCTGATAGACAGGTGTTCAAATACTTATTTGCAGCTGTATCATACAAATAAATAGTTAAAAAAATCATACATTGTGATTTCTGGATTTTTTTTTTTAGATTATGTCTCTCACAGTGGACATGCACCTACGATGACAATTTCAGACCCCTCCATGATTTCCAAGTGGGAGAACTTGCAAAAGAGCAGGGTGTTCAAATACTTATTTTCCTCACTGTATATACATTATATATATATATACACACACACACACACACACACACATACATGATTTGTGTCATGTCACACTAGAGACAAGATTATCAGTGAATAATAACCTACATTTCAGTCAGTTCCTCACACAGTAAATCATTTTTTTTATTAATTATTCCTTTAACTTCTCATTAATGGAAAAAAAATATTTCCATGGTGCACTCAATGACATCACTTGTTTCTCATGTTCTCTCACCTGGTCTTACAGCGTGAGCTGTTAAAAGACAGCTATCGGTACAGCCGGGTGAACTCTCTTATCGCCCAACAAACCTGTTTACATTCCTCTGCACTGGGGCGTGAGAGAAATAGATAGATTGATAGATGGAGATGGATGAAGAGAGAGAGAGATAGAGAAAGAGTACACCAAGACATTAGCCAGCAATCTAAAACCAACCACAACGAGTGGACTTATTTACAAATAGACATTTGGCAATGATTAGTAATATGCCAAGAGCAAGGGCGAGTAACAGAATGGCCTTATATCAGTCGACCTGCCGTGGTTTTGATTTTCCACTTAAGGTTGTGACTCATGCCGCTTTGTCAGAAAGAATATACGTATTTGGTGTTCCAGCATGACACCATGTAGGGAGGGTCAAAGGCTGTCATTACTCAGGTTGAGACTTGCTGAGGCATCTACTTGGGCGCAGAAGAGTGTGAGAATTCACCCTCCTGGACAACTGGTTATGGGTGCTTGTTTAGGCTTGCTGCACCAAGCTAACCTCAGGGAAATCTGGATGTGTCCTAACATGCAATACCTCAAAAGACAAACCCTGCTTGTGATCTGTAAAGGGAAATACTATATTTATTTTTATTGATGAGGACAAAAGCACCATGTTTTAAACAGGCACATTTCTCTTTGAGTGCCAATTACAATAAAGTGAATCTAATAGCTTTGTGGTTACTGACATTTCTGAGTGCTTCTTTGAAGGATCAGGTGATGAGACAAACTCACCTAGTGACCTGCTTATGGAAGTCAGTGAGCTGTTTGTGTGTGACTGTTACAGCACCTCCTGCTGTTTCTTTTGGAAGACCCTTGAGTGCAGCCTCCAGCCAGCGACAAAACGTCTAGACACATTCATAGACATGCAGAAAATGTGACAAATGTAAACAAATTGATGGCGCATATATTTTTGACCATCAGAAAACGGGCATAGATGATGTTTCTAAACTGTATAATAGACTATAATCTCTGAAACAAGTAGTTTTTAAAAAATAAATAAAACTAAAAGAAAAACCTGCTTAGCACCCTCTATTTGTAAAACAATAAAAGTCTTAAACTAAGATTAGCATCTTACTAATGGCATATAAGACAACTAAATAAATGCATGTTCATAAATTCTACAGAACACTTAAATTATACAATACTGATATAGTTTTTATATTATATTAAGTATCAAGATTACTGGATAATAATTTTTTAAAATTCCATTTCAGGCAAACGAAATATTTTAGAGTACTATATATATATAGAGAGAGAGAGAGAGAGAGAGAGAGAGGTCATTTATTCATATTTAAATTGGAATCATATAATAGGGATATATGATTTCCTCCAAGGCTTTAAAAACTTATGAATGACATGAAAAATACTATTTTTGCTGTATAATAATAATATTGGTGTATTTTTATATTTATACTGTTGTTTCTGAAACCCAGACAACCTGAATAGCTGTGTGCGGCGGCTCAGTGAGGCGGTCGGGATTCAATTGAATAAGACACAGAAACGTACCACACCCATGTGCTGTTTGATTACAGTCGTAAATTTTCAAACGCTCACATGCGTTTTCATGATGAATGCATGAGACTCTGTACTGTTTTGTTTTATTTTCTCCCCAACACACTCGAAGTCCTCATGGTGGCGTAGTGACTCGCCTCAATCTGGTGGTGGACAAATCTCAGCTGCCTCCTGTTTGTTCCAGTGAATGTGGGTTTTTGCCCTTAGGCAAGGTTGTTGCCGGTGATGTCTGGTAAGGACCTGCCTTACAACAGACCTACAAGCCCTCAGTCCAGCCTCTCTCAACCTATTGCAGACAGTCTGAGGACTGATGGAGGGATTGTGCGTTCCTGGTGTTACTCGGGCAGTTGTTGTAGCCATCCTGTATCTGTCCCGCAGGAGTGATTTTTAGATGTACCAATCTTGTGCAGGTGTTGTTACAAATGGTCTGCCACTGCGAGGACGATTAGACTTCCTGTCTCCCTGTAGCACTGTCTTAGGCGTCTCACAGTAAGGACATTGCAATTTATTGCCTGGCCACATCTGCATTCCTCATGCCTCCATGCAGCATGCCTAAGGCACGTTCACGAAGGTGATCAGGCACCCTAGGCATCTTTCTTTTGGTGTTTTTCAGAGTCAGTAGAAAGGTCTCTTTAGTGTCTTAAGTTATTTTAACTGTGACCTTAATTGCATACCTTCTGTAAGCTGTTAGAGTCTTAACAACCGTTCCACATCTGCATGTTCATTAATTGTTTATGGTTCATTGAACAAGCATGGAAAACATTGTTTAACCCATTTACAATAAAGATCTGTAAAGTTATTTGGATTTTAAAAAAATTATCTTTAAAATACAGTGTCCTGAAAAAGGGACGTCTCTAGATTTATTTGTTGCACCCTCTTGTGGACTTAAGACATTTTTAATTTCTATATTTGATTTACAACTTTATTGTATTTTTACGTACATTGGAGCAGAGAACATTTTGTCAAAACCTCTAGTAAATTACATGTTACATTGTTTAGTACCCGTATGTCCAGGTTTTGTAAATCACTGAAATAAGAATTTTAACTTCAGAATCGTGATCTTTATTCTAAGCAAAACAAATCATGATTCTCAATTCATCCAGAAACGTGCAGCTCTAGTGCACAATAATTGTGGTTCTCAAATAACCATAGTTAGATCAAATACCCGTGATCAGATGATTATTTGATAATCATTACACGCCAATTCACAATAGAAATTTCCATGATATTTTGTTCTGCAATTACTCACCGGCCGATCAAAGACCATGATCTCCCAGAGCACCTCGGCCACATCTGGCAAAGTGTAAGGAGGCAGACAGAAACAGCAAGTGTTGATGAGTTGAGTGACAAGCTGCTGGCCATGTTGCTCCATTGCCTGACCAATCAGACGCTTCCGCACCTCAAAGTCATCCTCATGCTAAAAAGTAAAAACACAAAATTGTCTTGATCTGTCACAGAGAGATTGGACAGCAAGATCCACTTGAGAACTAACAGGAGAGAAAGAGCATACATTGCGACTTTCAAATGGTTGATCAAGTATGACTGACAGTGCCACTCACATCATTGGCAACCCCAGTGTGAATAAGGTCTCTGATGAATTTCATAACACTGCAGTTGGCATCTCGATGATCCAGGGTGGTGGCAGCGATGGCACACTGGATGATGTGGACGATAATACTGCTACTTAGCAAAGTGACTGGACTGCGCTGAACAAACCTGGACAAAGAGTACAGGGTTTATTTCCACAGCACAGTTCGGTAGTCAGATTCAATTCAAAGTCTTAAAAAACATTAACAGCTACCTGGTGGCAAGTCTAAACAGGTCATCCACTGTGTCAGGGTGATTCCGCAGTCCATTAGGCTGCTCTAACAGTTGGAAGGTGGGCATACAGAGGGCCTGCAATGGGGAGAGTTATAGCACCATTATCAATTAAATTTGATATCTGGGAAACAATTTTGGGTTTTCAAGGTCCCAGGCTGATACAATGAGTGCTTCTGAGGATAAACTAATCTCTTGATTTTACAGGGCTCCAAAATATCAATAATCAGAGAAAATATAAAAAGATTTGATTCATAGCGCAGAATTTTTATGTGAATTTATGCACTTCACTGCCTGCAGCTGCTCATTCAAATAGATAAGCGAAATATAACGTGCACTCTACAATAATCTACAACGCATTACAACATAATTAAACGTAAACATTGTCATATATTTCATCAACACTACATTATCAGGAGTTGATCATTAGTGATCGATTATCATAAATTTACAATATGGCCTAGTTATTGCGAACTGCTCTGCAACAGATCGAAAATCTCACAAGCCCCCACATGCTTGGAGAAAATACAAAAGTGCCACGTTTTCATGCTGAAGGACGCAACACATGCATTTATTTAATTAAATTGTATTCTTATGAAATTTTATAAATCACATTAGGTCAGATCACAATTCCTGTCTTTCCGTCCCCAAATTTAAGACCTCTTTAAATTTAAGATTTTTGCTGTATATTTAAGTTATTGAAAACTTTGTGACCTTCAATTTTGGAAAACTGAATTTAAGACATTTTAATGATCCGCAGGAACCCTGGGAAAGACTAAGAAAAGTTTTTTTTAAATTATATTTATATATTGTTATTAGAGCTGTCGATTTAAAGCGTTAATTCAGTGCGATTAATTTTACAAAAAAAAACACACCCATGTGCTGTTTACATACAGTACATACATACATACATACATACATACATACATACACACAGATAATTAAAATGCTTTACATTCTTGTAGCAGAAGAGTTAATAATTGATAAGGCCATACAAAAATAAATTTATGTATATAATTTTTAAATATTTAAAAGATAACTATGTATAATCATTATATATTGAGTTATTGTTATATGAGGGGCTTTCTCAGCAAATATTTGTATATGCGCTTAATTAATCAGGACACCATGTAATTAATTCGATTAAAATTTTTTAATCGATTGACAGCCCTAATTATTATGTCTAAATCACATCTAAACATCTAAATAAAGCAATTCTGCAATTTGAGAACTAAAAACAGCCAGTTGGCTCCTAGAGGTTTCATTTTAGGGGCTAATGGCTCCATGGTCATTTTTTTATTTATTTTGGAGCCCTTAGTTTGCAAGGTTTGTTGGACTGAATATTTGAAAGATTTGGGGCATATATTCTGCTTTGTTCTCACTGTTATATCCATATTCTGATTTTTTCACAGATGTAATGTAATGAAACTGTGGTTAGTTACTTTTCATTTCAGTCACACTGTCACTTCCAAAGTGGGCGGTTCTTGGCCAGAATAAGGCACAACGTGGTACAGAATTTGTGCCATCAAGTCCGGCTACATGAGACTTATTTGACTGGGGTGTTGGTGTGTGTTACCTGTAGCATATCCAACAGTCCTTGTCTGCATCCCTCCTCCATGCCATACTCATCTACTAGAATGCTGCCCAGGTACAGGAAACAAGAATGAGGGTACACCTGGTACACACCCACCATCTGAAACACAAACACGAACACTTTTAGAGACTTAAACCAGATATAGATATATATATATATATATATATATATATATATATATATATATATATATTCCAAAAACAGACAGATTAGGAAGAGTGCATCTTTAAGACATAAACCCATGAGCAAGACACCTTGTGCACGCACATACCTGAGTAACAAGTGGCTGTAACAGGGAGGCGGAGCCCTTGCCAACACAACGCACTGCAAACCTCAGGCAGCGACAGCAGCGCTCCACAATCCGGTTATCGCCCTGGTGGGCATTTAATGTTTCAGATAACACTGGCCAGATCTAAACGCAACAAGAAACACAAAGACATCATGAGGGGAGAACAGAAAGGATCAACTATTTTAAAAAGGACAGACTGAAGTACTATGTCAATCAGAAGAACGCAGATGAGCATACCTCATGGATGACTTTCTGGCAGGGGTGTGTCTGTCCGTTCTCCACAATGGGGTTTGTGTGTCTAATGGCGCAAAAAGAAAAATAATTTAACCATTTATGAATAAAGAAACATTTTGCAGAGCAGCTGTGTTTTAATCAGAAATAGTTCACCCAAATATGCAAATTCTCATCTTTTACTCACCCTCATGCCATGCCACATGCAACTTCTGCTGAACAAGACAAGATTTTAAGCTAAATACTTGTTGGTCTATTCAATTAACTGAATGGATGGCCAGAACTTTGAAGCATTTAGCCTATTTAAAAAGTTATATTTCAAATGTAAACAATCAACAATAAACACAATCAAGGATGCATTGCTTGTGTGTTTTTAAGTATCACCCTACTGAAATCTGTTTTATTAATTACCAAATCATGTTTTCCTTTTTGTGATAATTATTATTTTCCAGAACTCCATTTAATTACATTTCATCATCAAAATAGTGACTAATCAATTCATTCTTAAAACCTTTAACAAGTGAAAATAGAACTTTAACAAGTCATTGCATTTTTTTTTTTTTGCCAAACATTTATTCAACAGCAGTCTTGCTTGTGATAAATTGCTTAATTTTTATAATTTATTATTATTTTAATTACAGTGAATGTTACATTTTAATATAGTTGTAATATATTTCTGTCACAATTTCTTACATTTCAGGGCTATAGCTTGTATTTTGAAACATGCTTTTATTATGATAATGAGTATTTTTTGCCTGAATCTTCACTTTCCAGTAAACAGTTTGCCACACAAGTGACTTAAGTCACGTTTGAAATCTAATTTCTTTACACTGACCTTTTAATGTGACAAATTAAATGCAGGACTGGAGTGTTTGTATATTTTGTGTCTTAGATTACTGGTGTTTGCATGTATGTGTTAATTTTTAAATGTTGTGTTTTCAATTTTATTACAGTGAAGCGCTTTAGTGTTGCTTTAAATGCTATGTAAGTAAATTTGAGTTGAGACATTAAAGCGCAAATGCTGCGATTTAATTATATATATATATATATATATATATATATATATATATATATATATATATATATACTATAAAGATTACATGTGCTGAGTGGTTCACAGAAAATTAGTGCTCCGCTCTGTCATCTGATACATGTCGTGAATGATTCTCAATGTCTGTGGAGTTTCCAGTGTCTAAGTGGTCAGATTTGTACATTCATTAATGTATGCATCTCTTCCACACTAATATTGCAGACTTTAGCTGTTTAACTGTCCATTTCAGTGTAAGGAGTAATGGAGTACGCACTCAAAATGAGCATTTTAAAGCTGTCGTGTGTCAGTCATTCTGCGCTCAGTTACCAGTTTGAGTCGGTGCTCGGTACTACCGATAATACAGAAACACTGGTATCGTTCCATCTTTTTTTATTTTAGTATCAAGTTTGTACTGAAGCACCAGTACTTTTGACAACACTACACTGGAGTCGTATGGATTACTTTAATGCTGCATTTATGTGCTTTTTAGAGCTTCAAAGTTTTGGCCACCATTCACTTACATTGTATGGACCTACAGAGCTGAGATATTTTTCTAAAATCTTTGTGTTCAAAGCAGAATGTCATACACATCTGGGATGACATGAGGGTGAGTAAATGATGAGAATTAAAACATTTGGGGTGAACTATCCCTTTAACTTCCTTCCAAATTACATAATGTGAAGCATTTCTGAGTGAAAGAGAATAATGCAATGTTAAGTGTGGCTTAATTTTATTCATCATGATTTGATTACATCGTTGGGAATAATATTAAAAAGGTAAAAATTATACACGCCTGTTCTGCCTTGGTTATATCAGCAGAACAACTTATTTCAACTTGAAAGATTATTAAAAAAAAAAAAATTCTTTAGCCAAGAGGAAATATTTACTAGATATTTTAAACATAATGAAGAAAGTTGTGCTTGTTCATAAAACTGGCTTCTAGGCTGATACGAGTGATTTCCATGGCATTGCTATGCGGTTGCTACAGTATTCTGAGTGGCTGTAAGTGCATTAGAGTTTCTACCGTGTTTGGGGTTGTTCATTATTCATACACCTATCAGCCACAACATTAAAACCATCTGCCTAATATTGTGTAGATCCCACTCGTGACGCCAAAACAGCGCCAACCTATTCTTCTCACCACAATTGTACAGAGCGGTTATCTGAGTTATCATAGACTTTGTCAGTTCGATACTCCAAAAGGGCCAAAAACAAACAAAAAAAAATACAGTGAACGGCAGTCCTGTGGACAGAAACACCTTGTTGATGAGAGGTCAACAGAGAACGGCCAGACTGGTTAGAACGGACTAATTCTACGGTAACTCGAATGACGAATGCTATTATGAGATGCAGGTTGGTGCTCTTTTGGTGGCACAAGGGGGACCTACACAAAATTAGGCAGGTGTTTTTAATATTATGGCTGATCAGTGTACATATGTTTATCTATTATATTCTCATCCCTCCCATAAATCTAAGTGTATGGCACCACTTAGTATTTGTGGATTGAACTGTCTGCATCTTGAAGTAGAGGTCTGGGAGACATTATCTATCATGGTGAGGCTGTTGAAAGTCCAACCTGAAGATAACAGCCAGTCTGTCCAACCATACGGTAGGGTCTGATGACTTTCCACTACTGGAGTCCTGAGCCAGCAGCTGTACACCGACACAACACACATGCCGCCTTTATTAAGTTCAGCACAGACAGTAAAGTATACCGATCAGACTATCACATGTATCTAACCTTTTTCAGTGCCATGACCTGAACGGCACACAGGTCATTCAAACACTCTGCAATCTTCTCCAAGGGGAGGCGGGCTAACACCAGCGCTGTGCCTGAAATAAATCAATCACACCACTTAAACCAACCAGCCCTACAATAAGGCCATGCAGAAGTAGAACACTACTCAATGCTCAAGTGTAATTTTTTCCATGTAAAAATACTTCTATCCCAGCTTTATACGCAGAGACAACAAAGTAATCCGTTTGTATGTTTTTTTTCTCTGTAGCGATATCAAAACATTGCTCTGTTTGATCATTCCAACCAGCTTGACATAACATTGGTTCACACAATGGCGAGAGTTTGGGAGGTATGTTGAAAATTAATCTTTGTTTATTGGTGCAAAAATTACTTCGCCATTAACAAAAAGCTAAACATAATTAACATAGATTTGTGTGTTGTATAGGGACAAAGAACCTCTCAGCAGGCCGACAGCAGCTTCTGTGGACAGAGCGAAAGAGTCCAGAGCACGGGCAATGTCCAGCAGGCCCTGGAAGTGCTGTGCCATGTGGTCTCGACACACTGAGCAGATGTTGTGAATGGCTTTAGCTGCCGCAGACGCCAACGATTTCTCTCTCAAACCCTTCATCAGGAAGTTCAAAACAGGATCTGCCAGCCAAACGCAGATATCATTAATCCACACAAAGACAAAAAAGCCTGGCTTTCAGTAATAAACTGGAATTGTTTTTCTTTTTTTTTTTTCATCAGTAGTTACCTAACATGCAAGGGTTACGGTCGATCACTTCACTCATCTCTCCGACCAGCTCAATGCTGGTGTAGCGGACAGCAATGTGGACTGTCTCAGGAAGCAACACTATCTGCTCCAGCACTTCCATCAGAGTTGGATTATTCTCACTGTGAACCAGCAGAGGGAGATGTTTCAGCATTATAAACAATGAGCTTCATATATTATAGAATTCCCGACAAGCGCAACTGTTCTATTGGAGAAAAATAACAAGAGCATCTAATTGGTTGAGAGTTCCACACACGTTTGAGAAACATTTAAAAAGCAAACATATGGACATGAAAATACTGAAAAGTATATCTATTCAAAAACGATTTGTACTCTCACCTACAACCCATGGAGGAAATCAAAAAGTCAAATTTGACTGGTGAAAGTAAGCGTTTTGTTCTGAATATTAAAATGAAGAAGCTGTTTAGACATGACTGAAAGTGATACTCACGGATCAACACTCTTTGCAATGGCAGCCATGATGAACAGCACAGCCTCAGTTACTTCCCATGGGGGATTTCCCTCCTTCAGAGTCGAATACAGCTGACGAGAAAATGCAAACCGTTTAAATACAGATGATCTTATATTGGCATGGTAGTATGTTCCGTACCATTTCATGGCCAGCTGCTAAAGGTGTTTTATTTCTGCAGACCTAGATTACTCAATTACTCGGGGCTTTTTCCTCAAATCACTTTCACTCTACCTGTGAGAAACACTCCATGGAGCCCACAAGGAAGATTACATCTTTCACAAGATCAGACACCCTCATCCTGAATTCCCCAAAATCATCTGTGTCCTCTGGAACTCCTTCCTGTACAAGCAGCATTACAGAGAAGAAAATAGTTTTCTATTGTGCACAAAAGGATTCCACAAAAGCAGCAAACCTTTTGGGGAAGTGGACTATTATAATAACAGGACAGCATGTATGGCATGAAAAACAACACATGAGTCAATGAATGAAACAAATGAATAATCTGAATGAGGGGAAGGATGCTCACGTGATCTGGGTCGAGCTGGCAGTGGCGGGCGAGACTGTGCAGGAGTCTCTGTATATACGGTCTGAAAACTCTGTGCAGCGCTGCATCGTTCATTTTATAAAGATGCTCTCCCAGGCGGTACCAGAAGTTGAATGAGATCTCAACCACCTGATGCAGGACAGAGATACCAAGACAAATACCAAGTCAAGGGAATGGTTAACAAAAAGAACAGGCTTGTTTTGGGCAATTCTCTCGAAACCTGTCAAGAAAATGTCTTGGTCCGATTGTAATACAAAATCATATGACTGTCTTTCTTCTGATGAATACAAATTAAGATTTTTTTGAAGAATATTTCAGCTCTGTAGGTCCATACAATAAAAGTGAATGGGTGCCAACATTTTGAAGCTCCAAAAGCACATACAGCCATCATAAAAGACTCCAGATTAATTCATGTCTTCTAAAGCGAAACACTGAGTGTGTAAGAAATAGATCAATATTTAATTTATTTTTACTACAAATTCATGAAGGTCGAGTACATGCTGCTTCTCGCATGACACAAGCACGTTGGCAAGTTCACACGAGAACTGATGTGTGAAATGTGAAAAAATACGGAAGCACAGTGTTGTTTACAATAGAGGAGCATAGATACTCACACATAAGACGCCTCATTTGGCTTGTTTGTTTACGTTAACTGCGGAGCAATCTTGGAACAGTCAACAAGAAGAGCGGTTTAAATCGGTTTGAATGCAAGTGAATGGAGGAGAGGCCTCAGACTAAATTTCTTACTCAGACTGCTGTATAAACTGCTTTTGTGTGGAAACAGTCAAGCAGTCCATAAGAACAGGTGGTAATTAGGTATCTACATATTAATTTCTATACAGAGGAGGCTTTCGCACCCATGTCAAGGCCAGAGAGAGTGAGTTTGAACTCCACCATTGTCAACGAGCTGGACGGAAGTGAACATTTTTAGCAAAAAAAAAGTTAAATATTGATCTATTTCTTACACAAACACACACACACACACCAAACGTTTTGCTTCAGAAGACATTAATTAATCCACTGGAGTTGTATGGATTACTTTTATGCTGCCTTTATATGCCTTTAGGAGCTTCACAAAGTTGGCACCATTCACTCGCATTATATGGACCTTCAGAGCTCAAATTTTCTTCTAAAAATCTTAATTTGTGTTAAGTTATTTGTGGAATGGCATGAGGGTGAGTAAATGATGAGAGAATTTTCATTTTTAGATGACTAACCCTTTAAGCCTCTTAGGTCAGTATGTGATTGGCTCTGTGCGTTCGGTTCTTTATTGGATATACTGGAACATATTCTGAAAACTTTATATATTGGAAACTGTATGTATATATTATAAATTGTTTGAAATATCATATATCAAACTACCGATTTGCATTAATAGTGATTTTCTTAGCAAACCACCAAGTCAAATTCCTTGTAGATACAACTTACTTGGTCAAAACCAAACACAAATTGAATTTATGTATGTCAATAACTTTATTTTAACAGTGCACACATCATACTTCAACACATATGTTTGAGTGTGTGTGCATGACACTCACCTCATACTGGGGATGTCCGGCACAGATAAGTAGCAGTTCTAGTGTGCGCAGATCACCCATGCCCTGCCCAGGAGTCCTTACGGTCATCTCCAAAAACGTCTCGCACAATTCAGTAAAGATCCTGCAGTAATTCAGCACCCTGTGGTAAAGACAGAAAGTAAGAAATGCAGTTTACAATATGCTCCACATACATAACCACAAATCAATGGCTCTCTCAAAACCAATTGAGCTACCTAGAGAGAGAGAATTTTAAGACAAGAATGCTCTCGATAGAAAGGCAGATCCTGTTTCGTGATTATGCTGCCTTCCTTCAACGCACTGCGACGAGATCATTAAAGATCCATTTAAAATGACGAACAGAGAAATGTTTATATATGTACACAGAATTCATTCAATAATGAAAAATATGAAAACAAATAATTCAACCTAATTAAAAAAAAAGGACTATTTTACCCACTATTTGTATGCAATGTATTTTCACGCTTATATTATCCCAAGGCAACTCACTTGGTTTTGGAACAGAGCCGTTGTGTTTGATGTCAACATGAACTTCATACTTTTAATATTAACTGATTTACATACTTGTCAAGGTCCTCTCGGGCTACAGCCATATGGTAGGCAGTTTCTAAAGTGAGGACCCCTTGGAAGAGTTGCATGGCCAGAGGCATGTGTGTTGCCACATTCTCTATCGCATATAGTGCTGAACACACGCAATCTGATGCCGCCTCATGCAGGTTTGTGGACGTCTCATCTCTCTGCTACAATGATGTTGGGAAAAAATCTTTATAAAACAGTAAGAGAACATGAGAATCTCTGATCACATATGCCTAGGATCTCACCAGCACTTGGAAGAGAATCATCAGCAGTTGATTGTTGGCCATGAAGTTGTTGTCTAGCACTCCCAAATTAAACCAGCTTCCCAAACAGCGGAACACCTTGATGAGCATCTTCTCATCGTTCCCGGACTTCTCCGCACATGACACCTGGTCAAGGTGACAGAGCAGCAATAGCTAAGTTTATTTTAGAATCATAAACAACTCATTTAAATATTTATGCACAGTCTAAATATAGATACCTCATACTGATTTGCGTAGATGCAATTATAAACACATGCAGGCCATAAAGATCAAATAACCATTATTTTCCCATTTCATTGATAGCAGAAAAGGAGAAATGACATGAAATACTAGTGAAAAAAGGGGGGAATTACTCCCACATGAGTAACAAGGATCAATGTGTCTGGAGCACAATGTATGTGCTAACTACCAAGCCACGGTTCTGACAGACTGAATACACATTTTATTGAGAATGCAATGTAAAAAATGAATGTAAAATCTATAGATTGTTTAGTATATAGAACAGAAGTCCATACCAGAAGAGTGACCACTGTGGTAGAATAGTAGGCCAGATCCTCGATGATCTCGGTCCTTCGATTGGCTCCAATCCTCAAAGAACGGCTGTGCACCTCCTCTGGCAGAACGGTGAGGATCTCAATCAGGAAAAGCATGGAGGAAATATCATTACTGTATCTGGAGGAAGCAAGGCAGAGAGGAAGAGTTACAGAAAAGGAACGTAACGCAAGTACACCGGATTGTATTTGTACTTGTAATTGAAAAGACTCTTACTTTTCTATCAGGGTGTGAACACAGCCTTTCCATGAGGCCATCTGAAGAGCCAGATCAGCGATTGCCAACGCAAGCTGAGAGAGAAAAGAGTGTCAATTACTTTTAGAACATCACTGCCACATTCTTAATTGTTCTCACAATGTAGCATGTTCGAGATGGACAGTTCTTGTCAAAGCCTCACACAACATGTCCAAAATGTGGTCATTAGTGCCAGCTGTTTGAGGTCATCACTGTGTTGCATTTTTATTTAAAAACACAAAACATAAATCCAATTCAAGTAAGTCATGCATCACAGGCAGGGTTGAGAATTGCAAGGAACTGAAAAATTCTAGTACCGTTTCCAATTCTATTTAACTTATGAAGCACACAAACCAGACAAAAACAATTATTTATAAATATTTTATTTAAATGCTTATTATTATTATTATTATTATTATTATAGTACAAAAAAAAACTGTTACAAATATGAATCTTCAACTACATACATTAACAACTTGTCAGCAGTAATACTGATACTAATACTGATCACGAGCAACCAACTATTTTCTGAGTTCTAGACTAAGTATTTTGACTGAATCATATAAAAGAACCAGTTAATAAGAATTCTAATGTTTTTTTTATTATTATTATTATTATTATTATTATTATAAATTTCTCCCCAATTTGGTCCTAAAAGTCCTCGTGGTGGCGTGGTCAGTTGCCTCCGCACATCTTATCACGTGGCTTGTTGAGCATGTAACCACGAAGACATAGTGCGTGTGGATTATGATAAATAAATCAATTCAATTTTATATATGTAAACAATTCTAAATTAGAACTAGTTATCAATTCAGTACCCCAATAACGACACATTACCTAAAATGTGACCAGTATGAACAAAAACTAATATGTAAAATTCATGTTTTCAAAATGCAACAAGAACTGAAGGTTATAATTAAGAGCATTAGCTTAGAGAGAATTTCTTTCATATGCAAGCAAAATGGACATTGTAACAGAAATATACCCATATGAATCGATATCGAATCGGAAGCTTGTGAATCGGAATAGAATTATGAAACCTGTATCAATACCTAGCCCTACTAATAACAATGAAACAGAGCAAATCTGTTTTGAATGCTGACTAAGTTTAGCAACCAGACCCCTGGATCTGTAATCAGAGAAGAATGTGTGCCTGATGTTACCTGTGTGACAATGATGGGAGACAGGTCTTTGAGGTTCTGGATGTGTGACAGGAGTGAGTCTCTCAGTGCGGTGTGGGTCTCAGGGGGAAGCTCGTAGAATGCCGTCTGGATCTTCATCTTCATGGTCTGGGCTGCGAAGTAACAGGATTCTACGTCTTGCTTCAGCTGCAGGAGCTGATCCGAGATCTCCCATGCGTACATCTGCAGGGTTCAACACAGGAGAAGTAATTCACTAAGGAGATGCCTCTGTCAGTTTTTCCATGTTAAGCTCTAATTAGGTATATATTTATGGCATCCACTTGCATCAAGATAAACATTTTGCCAGTATGCGTGTTCCCTGGAAATCAAAACCACAATCTTGTCGCTGTACCATCACGCTATACCATACTGAGAAAAACCAAAACATTTTGGATTTGCTTACATTTTATGCATAGCATTTTTGCATCACACCAAGTAAATTCAACTTATGGTCATTTTATGTCTGCACAAATAGAAAACCTTTTTTAGATACACACAAAATGTATCAAAACTTTATTTAATGTATGTCACAAGAATTAGATTGAGCAACTAATAGCAAGTTTCAAATACACATTTATATCACTGTTTCTACTTAATTTACTTGGCACTAAAGAAAATGACTGAGGTCAGGCATTAAACTTGATTCCCCAAAGAAGAGCATAGAAAGCTGCACTATGGCTGTGCGTATTCACATGCACAAGGACAAATTACAAGGACTAAACAAGATCCACATTGACCACTTATGGAACACAAATCACCCTAATAGTGACTTAACATGAAACAACTGGCCTATTCACAATAAAACAACATAGACCTAAATAATTATAAAAAATATAATAATCTCCATGAAGTCTTAATAACAAATTAAATGCTCATATAAGTTCCTTTTGACCAAACATGCTAAAATAATTCAAGTGCAAAGGCTTATTGGTATTACCCACAACCTCAGTTCTGTATTTGAGTTAGTAGAGCTTAAAATCTTAATTTTATGGATTTGTAAGCCAAAGCTCAAGGAACTCACAATTATTTAATTCATGCAACTCTAAGTTAACATTAAAGTTGATATTTTGTGTTGTATACAAATAAAAATTAAGCTAAAAATGTTATATGTACATTTCTGAGTAGAAGTTATTTATTTTTATACTTTATGGTGGAGCCAACAAATCTTTTTTTTTTTTTTTTCAGTGCAATTGAGTTGCAGGTGGAGAAAAGAATACTCTCTCAACATACTATCTAGCCTATACAGAAGACTAGTGATAAATTGATATATGGCCGAGGCCATTAAATCAGCTGATATTTCGTCATTTTAACATTATCGGCCAATTTGCCGGTTCCAAAGTTTACTGTCACCCCTGTGAATGAATAATGCACCATTTCTGTTTTGAAGTCTTTTATGTGAATTGAGTAAATATTGTATCAATAAGTTATCTTAATCCAATCATACTCACCTAGATCACATATTTGTCCCTCCATATATCAGCCACCCCACTCTATAGTTATCCTCTACACTATATTATCAGCATTGGCCATTGAATTGCCCATAATCGGTCGACCAATACAGTAGCCGTTATTATTCCTCATAGGGATCATGGCATGCTTTTTTTTTTATTATTTAATTATGTTCCTTGAGGTTCACTTATAACATTAGTAAAGATTTTGCACAAAATGTCACATATTTAAAAAACATTATCATTTCCCACCCTCATTCTGACCCTCTGTCAAAAAAGGTTTCGTTGCTGCTTCTCCTTTAAGACCTGACATAAACACCCACTGTTATGATTGGCTCTCTGCACGTGACTGACCTGCTCTCTCCTCGCATACTCAATGCTGCTGAGCAGGCTACAAAAACGCTATAAGGTAATGAAGGCATTGATGTGTTATTGGAAAGGCGGTCAAATGCAAATGTCTACCTCAGTGAGACATCACGACGTGGAGTAAGTAGAGGATGGGTCATCTTAGCAGCTCGGTTTCAACAAATGAAATTTCTGTAGTGAGGAGTAAGTTTTGAGTTCTGAAACTTACAGTATACTTTTTATAGTACAATGACCTTATTTGTCAAAAGACCAAGGATATTTTGTTTCCTCTTGTTGTGACCCATTTAAAGCAGGATGAGGTCGGTTACTGTGGGCTACCAGGTTGGATCAGTTGTATTTTGCATAAACAAGGAAAAGCAGCAACACAATAACAATAGATGTGTCACACTAATACAAACATTAATCATGCAAATAGACTGAAAACAAACAGGCACTCTTTGTGTGTTCAGTGCCATAATGCATAACCTCAAGGTACACACGGTCTTACCTGACCAGTGTATGAGGACATATAGACCACTGCAGAATAGCCATTTTGAGTTGCACACACTGACCTCATAGCCTGCTAAGTTATTTGGATAGTCATAGCCTGGCAAGTTGGCCAGCTAAAATGTAATATATTTACTCTCAATATTAAAAAACCACCATGATACACACATGTACGACACACTTCTGCGAAGAAACTTGCCTTACCAATCTCACCCACTGCAATGCATGAGGTTTATAATGCTAATAACTTCCTTATCAACAATCTGACAGTCTGCTGAAGAGGAACTACGTGGAGAACCAAGTAACCCAACGCAGAAAGGCGGAAACTGTAAACTTCTGGTAGTTTAAGAGGAATTACTCAGTCTCTCTCATTTGGGCACCTGTATTGCCCAAAATGCTGTCTAGGTTGGCAGCTCATTAGGTTTTGAGACACAGCCATGACGATGGACCCTACGCGGCGAATATTGCGCGGTGTTATTATGTATATAAAGGCTACTTCCGTTAAACTTACTGACTGAATTCACCCAGGACTTGATTTGTCAACCAAAACCACAGACCGTCTGGATGGATTTAGCAGCGGATGCAAAACAGACCCCCACAGCGATCCAAACACATGTGACCACCTCGTCTACTTCTTTACAACTGCTGTTGCTGATTTAAAACGCCTCATTCCTCCCACAACGGATTATATTCTGCATTGCAAATAGCAAAGGCTCATTCGTGAGTAAGGAGTGCTATGGCGCAGCAGGCCCGCTCTAGGTCGCTCTTATACGCACCGATCTCTGCAGCTCTCCTAGCCAGACCGAGGCGCGCTCCTTGCCGGCAGGGTCCGGGTCGTGATACAGCGCCTGTACGGCCTGGTAAACCATCGGCAGGGAGGGTTTCCCGCCTTCCATGGTGCGCTTCTGTTCCGTGATGATTGATGATAAGTGAGTGTGTCTGACGGGGTTTGCGCTTCTCGGAAGGTTGCAGACGCGCAGGTTGGGTGTTTATTCGGCCCTCGCGTTCTCCGTTCTGGCCGCCATCTCGAGCAGACACAGGGCACTCCTCCTGTGTGTCCGTCAAACAAGTCCGTGTGGAAACCGAGAGACGGGAACTATAATGAGTCCGGGCCAGAGTTATTTTTATAATACGTATGAGGGATTGCATATGTTTAAATGTATTTCAATGTTTTTGATTTCGGTTTCACTAGTCATTGTACAATAACGTGAGTAAATTCATTGAAAACACCCTCTGCTACATTCATTCTTACGCATGAGTGTCATATGTGTGATCCCACGACTTTCCTACATTTTATTGCTACATTTATTTATTACCTGCATTTCAAGTAATAGAAACAAGTGAAGGTAAAATTAAGCGTTCTGAAGCAATGGAGATTTCATTACAAATATAGTGAAATTGGCTTCATAACTGGAAGCGTCTGTTCAGTGCTCTCGATTCATTTTACTTCCATCTGGTGGTCGGGAACACAAAACGTCTCAGTTACATACATAACCTCGGTTACATGTGACAAGGGAACGAGACATTGAGATTATTGACGCATATTTGGAGCGCTTTCTTACACGGCCTAGTTGAAACCTCTCTACATTAACGCCAATATTGTAATATTGGCTATGGTGTTTGAGCTAGCATTGCCAAATATTTCTTGCTGAAATGTCGCTAAAAGTAGATAAAATCACATAATGATGTCATGTATTATGTAAGACTTCAAAGGTACATATGTAAATTAATTGGCGTAAAGATCAATAGCTGTTCTTTAAAGGTGTAGATTATTTTTTTTTAATTATTTAGCTTATTATTTGTAATTAATTACTAATAACTTAGCTATCATTAATTGAACTTGTCAAACATTAAGACAGTGGGGGATTTCGATTTATTTATATTTATTTTGATATGTAATTAAACTGCATTATTGAACAATGACAAAGTCCAAAATGATCCTAGCAATAGCAACCAGGGGTAGGCAGCAGTGTAGTGTTGAGGATGTTTTTTTATTATTATTTATTTTTAACATAAATGCCTTATAATGCCTCACATTGAGCTGTTTTGGTGATAACATGTTATATATCTTTTTTTTTTTTTTTTTTTTTTTTACATATCTGTTGTGTGATGTGGGCAACCAGTGTGTATTACTTGTGCCAGTAACTCGAAACTTGAAAGTTTGTCAGTTTTTCGATTTGTCGCTAGATGGCTCTTTTACTCACTAAGGGGGTCAAAAAGGCACTAAATCTAGCGACAAAGTCACTAAGATGGCAACACTAGTTTGAGCCCTGCCTGTTTTAGCGTGAAACTGTCCACAATAAAAACAGGTGCACAAATACCATTTCCTCAGTATTTCTGACTGAGAACAAGGAGTGCCTTAAAGGGAGGAGCATAAGTATATATATTTGGCGAATAAATAGCAAGCGCACTAAACAGAGAGGACTTGTGAAGAGAGAGAGACGTTACGACTAGGTTGTAAAACCTTGCGAATATGTTTTCAGAAGAACATCCTGTTGCAAAACATATGTCTTGTAAGGACACACCATTTGTCCATGCCCATGATGAGGCCTCTAGTTGAGTGTGCTTTAACACCAATTGGGCAAGTCTTACACTGCGACTCATAAGTCAGGGCAATTGCATTGCATTGAAATCCAGTGAAAAAGTCTTTGCTTGGAGACGGACATTCCTTTTGTGCATCCTCCATAGCATATAAAGAGCTGATCGGGCAGTCTGAACTGACATGGATACTCAACGTAAGTGTGTAGCGCAAGCACAGGGCATAACAAATGCAATGATTGTTCCTCATCCAAATTAAATGGAGGAGGGAAGAAGGCCTGAAGGTGAACTACCTGCGCTCTGAAGGGCATGGTTAGAACCTTAGGCACATAGCATTTTTTGGGGTTTGACAGCCCAGGGCCAAACTCCAGACATGAATTGTCAATTGATTTACATCCAGGTCACCGACCCATATTACTGAGGCCAGACCCAGCAGTAGTACGGTCTTAACAGAGAGTATGCGCAAATCAGCAGAGTCCAAAGGCTTTAAAGGGGGCCCTGCGAGAGCTTTTAGGACTAAAGTTAAGTCCCAAGTTGGTACTGTAGCCATTCGAGGTGGGTTTAATTGTCTTACTCCTTTAAGGAACTTTATGATTAAATCATGCTTGCCTATAGTGGTGCCGACTTCATGTGTGTGATACACAGATATAGTCGCCACATACATTCTGAGCTTTGACGGAGTGAGTCCTGTGTCTAATTCCTCTTGAAGAATTATGAGATTTTCATGTATGGGGCAACTGCTGGGGCATTCGCGAGGCATGTGCCGGCATGAGAACCACCTCAAATTCATCCTGCTCGGCCTCACGGCCCCACCGTGCCCCCTTATGTGAATCCTCGGATATCACAGAAGAGGCTGGTGGGAGGGCATGTGAGGCTGAATCATCCCACAGAATTGACTCTGCGTGGGCTCAGCCCAGACAGTAAACGCAGCTCTCGTGCTGATCTGATGGTGGGATGTACCTCTCGCACAAGGAATACTTACGGAACGACATCTTTAAAAAGACGTGAACACCTAAGTGACTCTTTTAGATATATAAATATATAGATAAATATATATTTACACTGTATATTTATATAACACAATATACAATACATAAAATACAATTGCTTTGTAAGGATACACAACACCTGCCAAAGCACTGCGGGGAATCAGGATGCTGAGGCCCATTCACAAGCAAAGCATCAAGCGGCAAAGCGGAGTGATGTTTGCCGAAGCACTGCAGAGGCGTGGAGAGTCTTCTGGTTGCTGTGATGATTCCGCCCGCTGACTCGTGTATAGCGACGGTGAAGGGTAGAGGGCTTCTAGATAAGAGATGATTGCTGTCTTGAAGGAAGAAATTCTAAGGAAATGGTGTTTGTAAATCTGTTTTTTTAGCAGACAGTTCCGCAGTAAAACAGGTGGGGCTCAAACACCATAGCCAGTATTAGAATATTGCCATTATTGTGGAGAGGTTTCAACTATGTCGTGTAAGATGGCACTGCCCATATGCATTAATAAAAGCAATGTCAAGTGTCGTAAGGGAACGCACCTACTTAATGGTCGTATCATCTGACTTGTGCTTTGATTAAAAACAAAATGTTTTTCAGATTAACAGTTTTTATTGATTCACATATATGAACAAAGTAAAACAAAACATATATACACAGAATCAATCTTAACCCCCACTATTACCACTCCAACCTACAAATTCCACCCTTACCCCAACAACATCACAGTGGTCTCAAATGATATAGACACATGCACGCACCAAAATATAAATAGATAAATATACACATTTTTTTTTAATAATAATAATAATAATCACATATCCATAAATGACAAATACCTGCCCCATTTCTCCACGAACATGTTGTACCTCCCCATTCTTCTAAATGCCCCTTCCTCAAAGGCCACCACCCTTCCCATTTCTGAGCACCACTCCTGAAAAGAGGGTGCTCTAGCCTACCTACAGCACCTTAAAATAATCTGCCTGGTGATCATGACACTGGTTAAGACCCAAATTTGTATGTGTCTACTTTTAATGTCGATGACCGCCCCATCGCCTAAGATACAGAGTCTGGGGCAAAATTATACGTGGGTGCCTAATACATCGCACACCAAACTCTGTATCTCAACACCACCCCAAAAGACATGGGTTATATCTCCGTCCTCTGACTGGCATTGCTAGCAGGTTGGTGTGTCTTTAAGACCAAGCCTATACAATTTAGAGGGGGTCCAATAGAACTTATATAAAATCTTGAATTGTTTAAGGCGTACCCTTGCGTCTCTAGATGCAGTTTATATGTTTTTTTAGAATCCTAAACCCTTTCTCCCTCCTATAATTCCAAGTTTAAATCTTTCTCCCATAATCTCTGGGCCATAAACTCGAGGCAACATTTAATGAATATCTGAATTAAACTCTCTGGACAAATATGTGCAAGTGCAAATATGAAATAACGGGTGTGATTTAACTTCTCTGGTTAGATTGATTGAAAGGATTTGCTATGGCAAAGTAGGGGCAAGAAATTCCTGTTCCTGTTCAATACAGAAGCAGGGAGGGGAGGGGAGGTGGAAGCGACCAATAATCCAAATGTCTGTGACCGAACGCATAGTAATAAAACAAAATCTTGGATAGGCCTAGCCCACCTTTGTCAATTGGCCTATGCAGCTTACTAAATGTTATCTGGGTCGCTTGCCATTCCAAATGAAGGACTTCAATATGCTCTCAGATTACTTGAAATAAGAGATGGGGACATATACAGGGAGTGACTGTATCAGGAAGTTGAATTTTGGAATTCAATTCATTTTAATAACATTAACCTTTCCAGTCATCGATAAATGCAATGAAGCACACCTGTCCACATAGCTTGAAAACCTTTTTATTAAAGGGTAAAAATTAACTGTAGCTAAATCAGACAAATTTGTTGGGATTAAAACACCCAAATACTTAATGCCCTGTTTGGGCCATTGGAAGGCACCCGGCTGGAAGGCCGTTACTGGACTGTACACTGTCAGAGACAAAGCTTTGGATTCAGACCAGTTGACTTTGTATTCTGAGAACTTGGAAAAGGAATTAATAATTCTGTGGGGGCATGGCATATCTAATAGGGACAGAGACGAATAATAAACTATCTCCTGCATAAAGCAGAAGCTTATGCGCCACACCTCCCGCATCACCCCTGGAAAATCATCCTCCTTTCTTTTTGCAGCTGTTAATGGTTCCAGGGCAAGAGAGAACAATAATGGGGAAAGAGGGCAACCTTGCTGGGTGCCCCTATCCAGAGTAAAATAATCTTAAATGAATCCATATGTTTGTACCGCTGCTACAGGGTGTCTATAAAGTAACTTGATCCAACCAATAAACGTACTCCCAAACCCATACAATTCCAAAATCTTAAAAAGATAATCCCATTCTACCATATCAAATGCCTTTTCGGCATCAAGTGAGATGGTAGTGATTGGAGTCTGATCATTCGCCACTGGCCACATGATATTGATGAAAGCCTAATGTTATCTAAAGAGCTACGACCCCGAATAAACCTCACTTGATCTATATGCATAAGAGATGTCATAACTTTACTTAATTGATTAGATTTCCCATGTAGGGGAATTATCAGCATAGAAATTATAACAAGCATAGTATGCAGTAGCCTATGTTAAGTAACACCTTTTCAATAAATATTTTCTTAATATTAAGTATATCCCCAAAAATATTTCAAATATTGATTTGGCCACCTCAAATCAATTAATAGCCAAAATCTCTCTCTCTTTCCTGCATACATGCACACATGGGCGCGTTTGGACTAAACATCACCTTTTGTGGGCTGAATTATTATTTTATTTATTTATTTATTTATTTTTAACATTGTTTTTTGAACTAGTGGTGTCCTACAGAATCAAAGCACATGCCTCAGTTCTACTAAAAAGAGGGAAGCCTAATTTTTTCACTGTGGTTTAATTCTGAAAATGTACTGTGATTATTTTATGAACAAAATTTTGGAACAAAATTAACATATATTAATCAGTTACTAACATTTAAAAATAATGTTTTCACTTCGAAAAATGTAAAAGTATTTTGTTCCCGCTTTCGGTTATGTTCTGCACCATAGGTCGTTTTAACCTTTCTGGGGTTTGGGGTGGGATTCATCACCCGTCGGGCCTGCGGTCATTTCTTTAGTTCGCCTTTTGACCGTCTTTTGACAGTGCCTCATCCATCAAAGTTTAAGAAGAGCGTAGATGACATGAAGCGATGGTAGATGAAGTCATTTAAGTGATACAATATAATTTCTACATTTTACGGCAGCACAAATTGAGCCTGAACTAATTTTTATTCAAACTACACTTAAAAAGGATGTTGTTCTCCATCTAGTTTGCTTTTTATTGTCACTGGAACCAGAAAACCGTCCAATGGCAATCAGAACCCTGATAGCACACGTACTAAGACGTATTTTTTTTTACATTGTGTGCTCATCTGCAAAACGTCTATAAGACGTTTGTCAATAGGTATGTCTTAGATGTCAATAAGACATTCATCAGATATCTTTGAGACATTTATGATTTAGTTTGTAAATCTGATATTTTTTAAATGTTTAGCAGATGTTAATTAGATTGTGATGCTTTCCAGATGAAAAGATCTAAAACAGACATCTCAGAAATGTTTGTGTGCTATCTGGGAATCATCATAAGACATCAGGAGACTGCAAAGGACATTTCAGACTGCTGAGCGGATTATTGGTTGCCCTCTTCCACTTCCAGAGTGAGGAAAAAGGCTGTAAAAATCACTCTGGATCCCACTCACCCAACCCATTATATTTTTGAACTGTTGCCTTCTGACCTACACTTCAGAGCTCTGAGCACCAGAACCATCAGGCACAACAGTTTTTTCCCTCAGGCTATCCATCTCATAAACAGTTAAAGCCGCCCCTTTGAGCAATAATTATGTGCAATGCACAGCTTAGTCTATTTACATTATCTAACATATCCTCTTCAAATCAAATCAAATCAAATCAAATCACTTTATTGTCACACTACTGTGTACACGAGTGCAACAGTAGGTGAAATTCTTGTGTGCAGTTCCGAGTAACATAGCAGTAATGACAGTGACGAGACATAAACCACTTTACAATAAACAACATATTTACACAAAACAATTTACATAACAAATGTACACAACAATTTACATAACAAATGTACACATACCTACACAACAATTTACATAACAAATGTACACAATACACACAATGTAGAATACACATACACTAGATACGGGTATAAATATATATAAACACTAATTGAATTGGGAGAATATATTGACAGAGTGAGGATTAATAAAGTGCAGTGCTGATTGTTGATCGTGAGAGATCATGTGTTCAAAAGTCTTATTTCTTGTGGGAAGAAGCTGTCATGTAGTCGACTGGTGCGGGTCCTGATGCTGCGATACCGCCTGCCTGATGGAAGCAGTGAAAGCAGCCCATGACTCGGGTGACTGGAGTCTCTGATGATCCTCCGAGCTTTATTCACACACCGTCTGTTATATATATCCTGGAGGGAGGGAAGCTCACCTCCGATGATGTTTCTGGCCGTTCGCACCACCCTTTGCAGGTCTTTGCGGTTGTGGGCGGTGCTATTGCCGTACCAGGCGGTGATGCAGCCAGTCAGGATGCTCTCTACAGTACTGGTGTAGAACCGTGTGAGGATGTGGTGGTTCATTCCAAACTTCCTCAGCCGTCTCAGGAAGAAGAGGCGCTGGTGAGCCTTCTTCGCAACGGCCTCAGTGTGGACGGACCATGTGAGTTCCTCAGTAATGTGGACACCGAGGAACTTGAAGCTGCTGACTCTCTCCACCGGTGCTCCATTAATAGTGATGGGGCTGTGTTCTCTGTCTTTCTTCCTGAAGTCCACTACAAGCTCCTTGGTTTTACTGACGTTGAGGGAGAGGTTGTGCTCCTGACACCAGCGTGTCAGAGTGTGCACCTCCTCTCTGTAGGCTGTTTCATCATTGTCAGTGATCAGACCTACAACCGTCGTATCGTCAGCAAACTTAATGATGGCATTGGAGCTATGTGTCGCCACACAGTCATGTGTGTACAGGGAATACAGGAGGGGGCTGAGAACACAGCCCTGCGGGGCTCCAGTGTTGAGGGTCAGTGATGAGGAGATGTTGCTGCCCATTCTAACCACCTGACGTCTGCCTGACAGGAAATCCAGGATCCAGCTGCACAGCGAGCTGTTTAAGCCCAGAGCCCGGAGTTTCTCATCAAGCTTGGAGGGCACTATGGTGTTGAATGCTGAGCTGTAGTCTACAAACAGCATTCTCACATATGTGTTCCTTTTTTCCAGGTGGGAAAGAGCAGTGTGTATTGTAGATGCAATGGCATCATCAGTGGAGCGGTTGTTGCGGTAGGCAAACTGCAATGGGTCCAAAGAGGTGGGCAGAACAGAGCAGATGTGATCTCTGATCAACCTCTCAAAGCATTTGCTGATGATGGGGGTCAGAGCAACAGGACGCCAGTCATTTAAGCAAGTGATTTTGGCTTGCTTCGGTACAGGCACAATGGTTGATGTTTTGAAGCATGTGGGGACTACAGACAGGGAGAGGGACAAGTTGAAAATGTCCGTAAAAACACCAGCCAGTTGGTTTGCGCATGCTCTGATGATGCGGCCCGGAATGCCGTCTGGACCCGCGGCTTTACGGATGTTCACACCCGTCGAAAGGATCGGGTTACATCCGCAACAGAGACGGAGAGTGAACCAGCCTCTGTAGTATCGGCCGCGAGTGCTCTCTCCGTGAGGGCGGTGTTGTTGTCCTTGAAACGAGCATAAAATGTATTAAGCTCGTCCGGGAGAGAGGCAGCGGTGTTCATGGTGGAGTTTTTATTCCGTTTATAGTCCGTGATGGTGTTAATTCCCTGCCACATACTTCTGGAGTCAGTGGTGTTAAACTGTTCTTCAATTTTGTGCCTGTACTGGCGTTTGGCTGCACGGATGGAGTTACGGAGGGCATAACTGGCTTGTTTATGCTCCTCCGCGTTCCCGGAATTAAAAGCGGTGGTCCGCGCAGTAAGTGCCGCGCGAACATCGCCGTTAACCCATGGTTTCTGGTTGGGGTAGATCCTTATATTTTTTATCTTCTGCCATATATGTATGAAGGTGTGTGTATGTATGTAAGGTTCTGTCACCAAGACAAATTCCTTGTATGTGTAAGCATACTTTGCAAAAAAAAGCTTCTGATTCGGATCATGGCGCCACCCAGTGGTTGGTAATTAAAACTGTGGAAACGTCTGTTTTCAACCAGTCTATTTTTTACTAACCATTGTTGCCAAGAAATTACAGAGCCGCGGATTACGTCTTTTTGGACTACTTTCATAATGTTCGGTGGGCGGATTATCAAAATTGGATAATTTCTTTATGGGTAATGAATACCTGGCAACCCAAGGACCGCTGAAGCGAGTGAGGGATTGCAACTTTGGAGAGCCGCCTTTTTGACGGCACGTCACGTATTAAATGAGCATTACGTGAGTTACGCCCACATCTGCGAAAGGCAACGGTACCGAGGTAGCAGTGTGACACTGTGAATTGTTGGTTGGCCTGCGGATGAACAATCAAAAGCAGCATTATAAAATCCCAGGTAAATTGTCAAATACGGAAATAAATATGGCAAAGAATGGGAGACAGAAAAAGGATTAATATAATGCATTCAAAGTGTTCCAAATGATGATAAAAAAGCATTCTGCAAATGTGAAATCAGAGCTCATCGCAGTGATCTACCAATGATCCATGCTGCAACTGAAAATCATAACAAAAAAATAATCTCAAAATTCTTTCTCAAATGCCAGAACTTAATTTGACACAGGCAGTTCCTTTCTGATAACTAATGCTCATGTTGCTTGCCACTCAAGTACCTTAACAGTTGATCATTTAGGAAGCATTGTGGAACATTTCGGTATCAGTTTACACAGAACAAAATGCACAGCTCTAATTAATTAGATGACTGAAATCTTCAAAATGGTTGGTTAAATTACAATCAAAGAACATATTTCAAATCAGCAGTAAAATTTGACAAAAATGGAATCATAAATTGTGCTTCTTTACATCAGATCATGTTTAAAAACAGCTGTTTTCTTGGCTAGTCAAGCTAATGTCCATGCTGGTTCTGAAGCTGATTGACAGGCAATGTCTGTATCTAAAAGGCTCTTTTACCTGTAATGCGGGACTTTTGTTTCTACATCCGCCATATTGGGTATTCCAATTTCTCCCATTCATTTTACTACAAGTGCTCCATCTCAGGCTAAATAGCCTCTGTTTGATGCATATAAAGAAAAATGTAACTTTAAATTCAGCATGGCCACCCTGTGGTGTACTAATAGTAATGGACAGACAATATGTTAAAAATAGAAATGACCAGTGTTGGGTAACATTACTTGGGTAACTTGTTTGAATATTGCGTTACTCCTTAAAAAAGTAACTTAATTAATGAAAAAGTCATTTTTATGGAAAGTAAAGCGTTGTTACATTGCATTACTTTTTTATCACAGCCACTTTCTCTTCTGCTATACCTATCATGACATTATAGGTCATGCTAGCCACTGTACAACACTCCAAAATAACCAGATATTAACAAACAGATATTTAGAAAGTAGGTCTTGACAATATATTTATAATAAAGAATCAATAACATGAATATGCATGATTTGTTTTTCCATCAACATGGCAGCCAGTATGAATAATGAAGAATAACCACTGTCTTACCTATAGCAGCAAAGTCCAACACTTGAACCAGCATCATATCTGTCATCATGTGCTGTGCTCATCGACAATGCCAGAGTCAACTGAAGATGTTTTTCAAAAGTCAGGATAAAATTAAGTGGGGAATGCCAACCTAACATGTTCAAGGAATGTGTCTGATAATAAAATAATATTTTTCACTTAAGTCATCTCAGTGCAGGCTTGTTTTGAGATGATCCACTGTGCGTACAGGCGCCACTGGTTGATCACATACTTTATAGGCGCCTGTCGATACAACTTGAATGGTATAGTTTTTAATGTTTCAAAAATGTCATAAAAACAGGTTGTTTCATGTATCAAACTAATTGTTTATTATAAAACAAAAATGTAGAATAGAAACTTAGACATTTTCTCTGCGCACACAAATGCAGAACGTTGCTCGGAGCCACTGATCCAAAGTCAGCTTTTTCTCATCCCATCCCATTCTCCCAGTTATGTGGAGCTGTAACATGGAGCAGTTCGGCTGCATAAGTCAGTGAATTGAGTGAGTATTTCACCCTGTGTATCATGCTGTGGCCAGTGGAAGACTAGTCTTACAGTATATATTTTTTAATGCGGTGTGTAATAACACATGAATCATTCGCATTCCACTCAACTGAATGTTGACCTCATTTTACACTAAATCACCGAAATGTGCATGAGCGTTAGCGAGTAGTTTGACAGGCGATGTCTGTGATTGGCTCTTTTACCTGTAAGGTGGGACTTCCTTTCTACTTCTATTGACTGTTGGGTGCTAGATTTTCTTGGTTGGGCATTCCAGTTTCTCCCATTCATTTAAATAGAAGTGACTTGTCTCTGCTAAATACTTTCTGGCCTCACACTCTATAGAACTACAATGCCCATCATGCACTACGTCTCCTCCCCGAAGTTTGCACACTTTTACTCCTGTTTTCTCGCAATACAGGGACAGTAGAGGTGTACAAAAGCAATGTGTTACTTTATTTAAAAAGTTACTCCGATATTATGGTCTAAAATAAAAAATATTGCCTTACTCGTTACTCAAAAAAGTAATCTGATTACGTAATACGGATTTCTTTGATCGCATTACCCCAACACTGGAAATGGTGTAGGTTATAAATGTATGTTGTTAAGTTATAATAATTGATTCATCACAAGGCACACCAAAACAGTGATATCACCAGCATTTACTCAAATTCAAATGTATTCAAAGTATATGAATTCCAAACTTACTGTGAAAGTGTTAGAATAATACAGCACTTTAGGATTCGACTTGGGGTAATTAATGATAATGGACTATTTGTGTTTTGTAAGGCTTTAGCCACATGTTTAAGATTGGGGTAAATTTAAGATTCAGCCACTGGAAACCCATAATTGTTGACCATGAATCTGAACGTGTGTGTGTACTAATGATGCCTTGGGGAGAATGTGTTTGTGATATAATTGCATTCTGCTTTTCTTTCTCTCGCATGCATCATGACTTATTCTGTACATACCTGAAGTCTGTTTTTCTTATATTTTGCATACAAACTCAATCACTTCAGTGAGTTTTTTCCCTCTCTCACCCTGTCTCTTTCATCTCCATTTTTTTTTCTTACATTTTCATACACACACACACACACACACATAAAATCTGTCTCTCACACATTGGCAAAACAGACAAGAAGACAAGAAGATCGTCCAAGCTGCAAAATTATAGAAGGATGGTTTAATTCTTGATTAGTTAGATACTTTTTATTCATCTACTCAAAAAAATAGAGCACTGACATTACAATTTTTAACTATAGGAGACTTCCACTTTATTTAAATTTACATCCATTTAATGTACACATATGCATATTTGATCAAATCATTATTTAGTCAAAAGCTATTGATAAAAGTGGTTCATATTTGTCACTCCCAGGATGTCCATCACCTTCCTGTAACCCAGGTCGTATCATACCCATGCAACTCAGATACATAGCTTGGTTACAATACAACCTGTGTCACTGGAGGGCTTCTTATAATCAGAATGACTTTCATGAATTGGATCATTAAAAACTTAAATGATTACTAAACATTAAGGGAATAGTTCACCCAAAGTGAAAATGTTCTCACGATTAGCTCAACCATATGCCATCCCAGATGTGTGACTTTCTTTCATCTGCTGAACTCTAAGATTATTAGAAGAACTTCTCGGCTCTTTTGGTCCATGCAATGCAAGTGAATGGGTGCCAAAAATGTGAAGCACATAAAGGCATCATAAAAATAATCCATATGACTCCAGTGTTTTAATCTATATTTTCAGAAGTGATATGATAGGTTTGAGTGGGAAACAGGTCACTTTTACATTCTTCTTATTGTTTTTGGTTATTCACATGCTTCATGCAAATCACCCCCTACTGGGCAGGGAGAAGAATTTCAAGCAAAACTTAAACTTAAGACTTAAATATTGATTTGTTTCTCACCCACACCTATCATATCACTTCTGAAAATATAGATTAAAACACTGGAGTCATATGGATTATTTTTATGATGCCTTTATGTGTTTCACATTTTTGGCACCCATTCACTTGTGTTGATGGACCTACAGAGCTGAAATATTCCTCTAAAAATCATAATTTCTGTTCTGCAAAAGAAAGAAAGTCATACACATCTGGGATGGCATGAGGGTGAGCAAATGATGAGAGAATTTTCATTTTTAGGTGAACTATCCCTTTAACACACTGTTCAGAATGTGCAAATGCTCAGTAAAAGATGTAACAAGCATAAGAGCTTTATTATTTCAAATTTTACATTATAAAATAAGCACTTCTCATGGTATCAAGGAAAAAAAATATTTTCAATATAAATAGGATTGGAACAAATGGCCAAACATGCATTAAATAGAAACATTAAGAAACTCACTTTTACACAAACAAAATTATATTTCTTTCAGAGAGTAATAATTAAAGACCTGCAGATAAACAATAACACGTAAAATGTAACTGCTGACAAATCTGCAAGTTATACATTACCAATTATAATCACATCCTTTGCAGAAAAAGAACTCAAACTAAACAAACAAAACTAAAGACTTAGCAACAAAGCTTTGCAACAAATAAATTCCTAGGTTATGATGATTTGCTAACTTTCATGAATTCTAATTAATTAATAAAAACAGAAATGACAAAATTTACAAACTTCCAGCCTAGAAGACTATACTTACCTGCTGAAAGCCGAGAAAAGACAGGCAAGTAGAGAGAGAGAGAGAGGAAGGGAAGAGCCTCCAAGGAGAAATGAAGGAACTGAAGTACGGTGTACAATAAGAGGCCAAACGTATAGGATTTGCAGTTTAACCCTCTTTATCTCTCCCCAGATTATTAAAATTGACCGACAATCTAAGTCTTAGCTAACAAGATAAACTGCCAGTTTGGACATAATCCCTCTGTGACATCAATATGGTTTGTGGGGATTTTTAGGGATTGGTTTAGGTAAATCTTGTTTCCAGATTATGGCTCATCCTGGTGCTTGGAAACCTTAAGAGTTTGGTTTGCCTTTCACCTGCTGCTCAAGAAATGGAAGCCAAGACTTAACAAGCCGGATGAATTCAGATGTGTCAATTGCTGGTTTGGCCAAAGAAAAAACTAGGCCAGCTTTTACTAGTACTTTCAGTTACCTATTATATCACCTTCAATGTCATTTAGCCTTAGTTCAGACTGGGTTACCTGTACTCAGTCAATAGAGAAAATGTAGCAGCAAAAAATTAGTACTAGATTTAAAAAGCTTAAAACTTCCGAAGCAAAACCCAATGTTTTCAAAGGAACCACTTCAGTATATAATTCACAAAATGTTCACATTTCCCATCAGATCATTAAACTAAAGAATCCTCAAAGCTATTTTATTCGCTTTGGCATTAATAGTCAAAGAGACTTTCATTAATTAAAAACTTAAAATATTTTCAACGTCCCATTTTCAGAAATCAAGATTTAGCTGTTGCTAATGCTAATGCAACCTATCATCACCAAAAACGACTTTGTCTATCAATCTGTGCTAATTTCCAGGTTATTGTCCCAACATTTCTTATGAGTTCAGTAAATATTGGGAAAGTAGAGAAATAACTTGGGTCTCACATTAATAGTCTGTGTAGAATTATTTTGTAGAAGTGGCATTGCTGTTTGCCAGCTTTTCAGTTCAGTTCTCTAAAACTTAGGCTACAGTTCCTACACGAAGTTTGAAGACTCTCAGTAGCTCCTCCAGTATCCCCATTTCAAGGCACTTGAAATATTTGTTGAAGTTCCTTGAGTACATAAATAGGACATTTGAGACTTGTTTAAAAGGTGTCAAGAAGTTCTGCAGAGGGTTCTAAAGAACCCCAAAAACCTTTTAATTTTTACAGTATACAATAATACTATAACAAGCTATAAACAGCTATAAAGCAAACAGCTAAAGTCCCTGCAGATCAGTCCTGCGTTCCAATCCATTTTAATTACCTCCATTGGTTTTACTAGTTATATCACTGGTTATATCACAACAGCCAAACAAGATGACCCAAAAACAATGGTTGCAGATCAACAGTCTGCAGACATAACATTCCTTTATATCGATCAAAAACCCAGAATATATGGCATCGAGTAGCTTGCTCAACCTTATCTCAATGATGATAATATCTTGATTCCATTGATTCATTACACCCCAATGACCAACTTGATGTAAGGACATTGGAAACCAAAATGCAATTCAACTTTAGCCAGTCTGTGAGTTCACAGGGTTGAGGATGCAAGTTAATTGCTAAAATAAAAATCTCTCAGTGACACCAACTAACTGTCCATGCCAAACTTTCTAGATCAGTTACTGTGCTCGAAGGAATCTATCAGTGAAAAGTTGGTTAAAAATGCAGAGTAGAACAATTGTTATTACACTATGGTTCATTTGTAGAACAGCATGTGTTGCCTAATCATGTGCTTAAATAATCCTGGGGGTGTGGAGTAGAATAAGCATGGACAGGGCAGATTATCCCGGCAACATGTCCGGAAGATCACCCAGAGGATGATCTTCCCATTAATCCCCATCTATCCCCCACTTTTAACACCGTTGAAGACTTTAAGGATTTTATAAAAGGCCATTCATTCTGAGTTCTGGCAGTCAGGCTGTTCATTGACTCCAAAAGCACACAGTGCTAGAAGAAGACCTCTAGCTGCGCAACCATGGATGCATGGGCCGTTCAGTTCGCGAATCTCTCCAAAGTAAGCCCCTTTGAGGGCCCACAGTACCACTTGGCCCCCAAGTGGGCTTTCTACCTGCAGGCAGCATTCATGGGCTTTGTATTTTTTGTGGGCACCCCTCTCAATGCAGTCGTCCTCTTCGTAACAATGAAGTACAAGAAGCTCAGGCAGCCTCTCAACTACATCCTGGTGAATATCTCTCTAGCAGGCTTTATTTTCGACACATTCTCGGTCAGCCAAGTATTTGTGAGTGCTCTACGAGGTTATTACTTTCTCGGGCACACGTTGTGTGCGATGGAAGCAGCAATGGGAGCAATTGCAGGTAAGAGACAGAATTTCTAATCATGGCTGTATTAATTCAACATCTGAACATGGCACTGACTTAATATTCAGATAAGAATGCGCTGTGCTGATGGCTTTGGTTTCTCTTTCAGGTCTTGTGACAGGATGGTCCCTGGCTGTTCTGGCTTTCGAGAGATACGTTGTCATCTGCAAACCTTTTGGCAGCTTCAAGTTTGGACAAGGACAGGCTCTCGGAGCAGTAGCCTTCACCTGGTTCATGGGCATTGGTTGCGCCACTCCTCCCTTCTTTGGATGGAGCAGGTGAAATGTATTCCAGGCAAAATTTTTCATATTTATATTACTATGTTAAAGATTTTTTTTTTTTTTTACAATCAGTTTTCATTGATTTCGACAGATACATTCCAGAGGGTCTTGGCACTGCTTGTGGACCTGACTGGTACACAAAGAGTGTGGAATACAACTCAGAGAGCTACACCTACTTCCTTATTGTCACCTGCTTCTTCATGCCAATGACCATCATCATCTTCTCCTACTCTCAGCTCCTGGGAGCCCTGCGCGCTGTAAGTGTCCAAACTCTTTATGGGTTTATTCTCGACTTACCTTTTGCGGCCATTTTTTTTGTTGCAAATAGTTGTCTGGACTATTCAGACAATATTAATGTTATTGGTATATTTAGAAGTATTCTATGAGTATCATATGAATAATCCTCTAATTTGGTCCCATTTTAAATTTCTGTCCATTCTTAAATACACAAATACAAATTTGTTATATCAGACTTCAGTTACATACAAACGTCTTTATGCTCTTCACGGCCATGCAATGCAGCACAAACATTTTTGGATTTTGGATATTTCACAACCGATCAAATTCTACAATACTGTATACATTTTCTTGTAGGTTGCAGCTCAGCAGGCAGAGTCAGCCTCCACCCAGAAGGCAGAGAAGGAAGTGTCCAGGATGGTCATTGTGATGGTGGGATCTTTTGTGCTTTGCTATGCCCCATATGCCATCACTGCCATGTGGTTCGCCAATGCTGATGATGCAAACAAGGATTACCGTATGGTCGCTATCCCTGCTTTCTTCTCAAAAAGCTCCTGTGTGTACAATCCTCTAATCTATGCCTTCATGAACAAACAGGTTGGTGCATGCACAGCAAACACCAGTGTTATCATTAATTGAAACGGATATAAAAATATTCAATTTTTGTTAACTCAAACAAAAATATGAACTATAATTATTGGAAAAGCTGAAACTAAAATCAAATTACATTTTTATGACTCAGAAATTACACTAAGTAAAATAAATATAAATTACCTCAAATTAGTTTTAGATACACAGAATAAGACATTTGAAACCTTGTGCAATGTGCATTCTTTAAACTATAATGATAACACTAGACGACCCTGAAAAATGTAATCCTTTTAAACATATTTAAATTATAACCAATAGCACATATAACTTGACGGCCTTAAAATATGAAAAGACCTGTGCACACAGAGAGACACTAACACTCCCATCTTTGTTTTTCATTCCAGTTCAATGCCTGCATCATGGAGACTGTATTTGGCAAAAAGATTGACGAGTCCTCAGAGGTTTCCAGCAAGACCGAAACCTCATCTGTGGCTGCATAAATATTTCCAAACCACATTTAGAAATTATCTGGACCTGTTTTCCCATTTACCCCGATTGTTCAAATCCTCTACCTTTACACTCTGTCAAGGGCCAAGGGATGCCAACAAGCCCCTTGTCCCAAAGACACAGTCCGCTGGATGGCCAACTGGGGTGTAACATCCCACCATCCTTTCTGTGCATAACAGTCTATTTTTTTTTATGTTAAACACTGATATTTCATGTTAAAACGATGCATTATGCATTGATGAAGTAGAATATTTAATTTTCAACCTGCAAAAGAAAATCTAAAAAAAAAACCATTATAATAATGAGACATCCTCTCATGATAATGGACTCCTGCAAAGCTTTTAATCTAACAACACTGGAAAAGGATATTCCTGATTTTGTTTTTAAAAATACCCTACTGCTGTCCCATTAGCCACAATCCATTTTCAATAGTGGCAATTTGTATTCTATTCAATTCTAAAGTAAGTGCTTGTTTTGAGAAATATTAAACAATGCACATTGGAATTCACAGGTGCAGAGTAGATTCTAAGCGCTTTACTCTCCTCAACTGAATCTTTAAAGTACTTAATAAAGTCCAGCTTTCTGGTTGGCTTATCCAAGATATATAAGATCACAAGGAATTATCCATGTCCATCCGCTCGCCCACAGCTGAGGAAATGTTCACTGGACGTTTGCTAAAAACGATGACAAATCGTGACAGCTTTTGTCCTATTACTGGCACCATGACGTCGGACCTCTAATATCTGTATCTATACTACCATTGTACATGTTCTATTATAATTAGAAAAACAGTGAACATGAATTTGTACATGTGCCCTGTTTTTAGAATAATTAAAGATTTATATTGTTTGATGCATTCTTCTTCTGCCTGTGAGTCTCTCTTTATAAATGAATTGAAATGGCCTCTATCTTACTGTCTGTGAAGAATAATTCTTTCAGTATCTACACAAGAAATTATAAACATTTTACCCTGTTGCTTTTTATGTATTAATAAATGGCATTAGTCAACTTCAGTAAGTGAAAGGTTTAGCCAAAATCAGAGTACAATGACTGACGACATGAGACTTCCAGTGAGCCATCACAGTGGGACAAAGTTTTATACAAGATAGAACATTTCAGTGTTTTTAAAGGGGTCATGACATGATGAATCAATTTCCCCTTGATCTTTTTACATACAAGTCATTTATACTATTAAAAACCTAATTTTAAGTTTCAAAAATCAAAACGTCCTCATCACTGCAGAAAGAGCATTTGTTGAAACCAAGCAACCAAAACG